>OX459052.1:5645918-6245918 GCA_949775005.1 Orthosia gothica
CTACACCCGCGAGGACCTTCTGCGCATTATGTGTGAGCTTACCAACTAAGTATTGCACACGTTGCGAGTCCGACAGCTGATCGTTATCGTGAATGTTCGACTTGAATGATTCATAGAATATGGGCCAGCTCTCGATTCTACCGTCAAAACTAGGCAGCTCGATCGGCGGTAATTTTATTGCGCTTGAAGTTTTTGAGTATTTCGTGGCTATATCGGTGGATGTTATAGTAGTGGTGCTTAATATCTTATTTCTCACACGTTTTACTCTACTGTACAAATCATCGAAACTGACCAAGTCATTGTAACTCGGTTCCGCGTCCGTGTCGATAGTTAAATTTATCTCGTTAATTTCGTCAATTAAGAGTTCGAATTTCACGCGATACTCATCTATCATTTCCGATTCCACCATAAAATTCTCATTCGATCTTGACTCAAAGTTCGAAATATTCTTAGACAAACCGTAAACATTATTCAGCCTGTTAAAGATAGCCTCCTTTTTGCAAATCAATATTTTCAACTTAGATCCAGATACTGACGTACTTTGAAAACTTTGGTTTAACGCCATTTCAACAAATAATCGTTACCTACCGAATAAAATACCGAAATATCTATACCAAAAATATCGAGTAGGTAAATACCTACTTGTACTAATGCTATATCACGATTACAAATACACAAATGATGCACTTATAAAAACTTATTACTACTACACATAGGCCATTAATATACCTAGGTACTCTACAAGGTACAAGTGTAACTGCGATCGTACGCGGAAAGTTATACGTTCTTATCTTTATGATTATAACATACACAAACACAAGCCAATCGAGTAGGTAAGCACAAAACAAAACCCGTGAGAATAGGTACGTACGACACGTACTACATAGGTAAGTAAATAAAGGTACAAAGTAGAAAATGTACTAAACAATTTGTACTACCTACTTGCACGTATGAGAAAGAAACAGTTAGAATTATTCTATGTAACGCAGATAGGCACTAAGAATTATGTACCGATTACAATTATTAATTTATTACGTATTACTTTTGGGTACAGAGTAGAAGATGTACTAAATAATATGTACTACCTACTTGCACGTGTAAGGCGTAAACAGTAAGAATAATAATTATTATACGTAACGCAGATAGGCACTAAGAATTATGTACCGATTACAATTATTAATTTATTACGTATTACTTTTGGGTACAGAGTAGAAGATGTACTAAATAATATGTACTACCTACTTGCACGTGTAAGGCGTAAACAGTAAGAATAATAATTATTATACGTAACGCAGATAGGCACTAAGAATTATGTACCGATTACAATTATTAATTTATTACTTATTACTTTTAGGTACAGAGTAGAAGATGTACTAAATAATATGTACTACCTACTTGCACGTGTAAGGCGTAAACAGTAAGAATAATTAATATACGTAACGCAGATAGGCACTAACAATTATGTACCGACTACAATTATTAATTTATTACGTATTACTTTTGGGTACAGAGTAGAAGATGTACTAAATAATATGTACTACCTACTTGCACGTGTAAGGCGTAAACAGTAAGAATAATAATTATTATACGTAACGCAGATAGGCACTAAGAATTATGTACCGATTACAATTATTAATTTATTACGTATTACTTTTGGGTACAGAGTAGAAGATGTACTAAATAATATGTACTACCTACTTGCACGTGTAAGGCGTAAACAGTAAGAATAATAATTATTATACGTAACGCAGATAGGCACTAAGAATTATGTACCGATTACAATTATTAATTTATTACTTATTACTTTTAGGTACAGAGTAGAAGATGTACTAAATAATATGTACTACCTACTTGCACGTGTAAGGCGTAAACAGTAAGAATAATTAATATACGTAACGCAGATAGGCACTAACAATTATGTACCGACTACAATTATTGCGTATTGTTTTTATTAAGTAAATCTAAGATCGTTTTGTATCTAAGATTTATTGTATGTAAGTACTAACAACTTATGTACCTACTCCAATTTAACATAAACCGTTGAGTACCTACTAAAATTATGCATTACACAACATTGTTTAGCTGGAACAATCCGTCTCGTTAGGACCATAATATGGTGTGGCGTGTAAATAGCCAACACCTTTTTGTACTTGCGTACTAAATTAATTTTCGGGAATGCCTATAAAAATGGCTACCTCTCCCTGTGAACATATAGGTATCCAACAAGAAACATCAGTATTTCCACAGTGCAGTTAAATGCGCTCACTCACCTTATCATCGAACCAGGGTCGCTTCCAATACTCTTCGAGGGAAGACCACGAGGATGGGCAGGACTCAGGAGTTGCGTGAAATCGCCGGCGGACAATACAAACGACGAGTAGCAGATAAATTTCACAATCAACCGCAATGTCAACTAAATTAAACTCACAAGGCACGGCCGCGCTATTAATAAATGCAACAGAACAGTTTTTAATGTCTCTTGTATTGTTTATAGGATTTTTCACAGTCAAAGTTCACTTAGTTCACGTCCATTCAAATCGAACTGACCTGAACATATCTTGTCGATTGCCGACACCAAAACGGTCAAGTCCAGGCTTACGCGACCAATCGCGTCGCAGATAACTTCATCAAAACGCGACTGTCCTGCTAACGCCATCTCTGAGCTCGATGGTTACAACTCTTGAACGAATCCAATAATAAGCGAGCGTTGCACAGTACTAAAGTTTTCTTGTTGGATATGTATTTATGGATGTAAATTGAATAAACACGTCTGATAAAAATATGAATATCATGCAAATTACTATTTAAATTTTTAAAGAAGCCTTAGCGCTTCTCCAAGATTAATTGTGCCTTGTATATTAATTATTTGTAGATGTATTTTATTAGTTAATATATGTAAAAAATGGGTCGATATTATTCAGCATCTAGTTCAGCATACTCAGCATTGAGATTGCACTAGTCAATACTCAATACTTTATTGCATTCCATATGTATTACATAGATGGTATAGACATGGTAAAATGTCAATATGGACCCCGTCGGGCACAGCAAAAATTAGGAGAGAGGAAGAGGGCTAAGTAGCATTTCAAGGCATTACATAGTATCAAAAAACTAATAAAAATATTATAAATGTTAAATTGGATATATAATTATAATTATGTTATACTAGCTGACCCAGCAAACTTTGTTTTGCCATAAAAAGACCAAACATTTATCTACCCTACCTACCCGACCCTACACTACCCTACCCTACCCGACCCTACACTACCCTACCCTACCCTACCCTACCCTACCCTACCCTACACTACCCTACCCGACCCTACACTACCCTACCCTACCCTACCCTACCCTACCCTACACTACCCTACCCTACTCTACCCTACCCTACCCTACACTACCCTACCCTACCCTACCCTAACCTACCCGACCCTACACTACCCTACGCTACCCTACACTACCCTACGCTACCCTACACTACCCTACCCTTCACTACCCTACCCTACCCGACCCTACACTACCCTACCCTACACTACCCTACCCTACACTACACTACCCTACACTACACTACACTACCCTACACTACCCTACACTACCCTACCCTACCCTACCCTACCCTACCCTATGTCCTTCTCCTGGTTCTAAGCTACCTCCCTGCCAATTTTCAGCTAAATCGATTCAGCCGTTCTTGAGTTATAAGTGAAGTAACTAACACGACTTTCTTTTATATATATAGATGTATTTTTAACCGGCTTTCCAAAAAGGAGGAGGTTCTATGTTCGACTTTATGTTTGTTTTTTTTTTTTTTTTGTGTGTGTTCACCAATATCTCCGTCAATTGTGTACCGATTTTGAAAATTCTTTTTTTGTTTGGAAGAGTATGTTTTGAAATTGGTCCCATTTTAATTTGGTGAAGGTCTGATCAAGAACTTCGGAGATATACAACAGAACTCTTCAACAAATAACGGCAACACTCTCGGGATTACTGCAATCGCATGTCTGTTTATTGTTTAAACCATTTCATAACATAACGTCACGCCAGTACGCTCTAAAGGGGTACACAGATCTCTCATTTCACCGGTTATGTTCAAGTTTCATGTTATTCGGGTAATCTATTCGGCGTTATAGGGACCTTAGGAAACAACTTGCTTATCTATTAGGTAGGCAAAACTAAAAAGGGAAAAATATAAACTTTTTTGCAAAAAAATACTACCGACTTCCAAATGAAAAACTACAAAGTGAAAAATAACTTAACTCTTTGAAGTCGGTGTCTTACGTAGGTACCACTTTTTTTTATATGGACACCACATATAAAAAAAAAATGGTACCTACGTAAGACACCGACTTCCAAGAGTTAAGTTATTTTTCACTTTGTAGTTTTTCATTTGGAAGTCGGTAGTATTTTTTTGCAAAAAAGTTTTTATGTTTATTATTATTAGTCGATCATGCTTCCATACAAACGTAGTATACTCCACTGTTTCACGATGTGCGTTCAAAATAAAAGAAATATATCAATTTGTCTCATCATTATCTAGCCCTGTATGTAAAAAAAAACTTAAACGAAAAAAAAAAAAAGTTATGAGCGTCGAAAGTTCTATATTTCAAAACTAATTTTAACGCATCTTTGGGCGGAAATAAATACCTAAGAACAAGGAAAATTGCAAAACAGCCACCATACAGGGATAGATTAGTAGTTCAACAATGCAAACAATTTTATTTTGAAAATATACATTGAGTCGTTTTTTATGATATAAATAAAATCTCCACTAAAACACTTTATGGCGGTACCCCGAGCAAAACGCCGCGCAAGCCGTTTTTCGTGCTGTTTTTAGGAGCTATCTATCAATTAATAAAAATACATTAAATTTCTACATAATATTGATTCTAAAATGGTAGATTTCGTTTTTTTTTAATGTTGTACTTATATATTTCACTAATCTCCTTCCAATAAAAACATAAAAATGAGAAATAATTATTGATAGCATGCATCTCCTCGTAAAGTGTTCATTAATTATTTTTTGTACTAACACTAAATGATAGACAATTTAATAACGAACATTTTTATAGTAATTTTTAATTCAAAAGACCAAAATTCGATTTTATAAAAAAAATATTCTAAAATCTGGGCGTATTCACTACTGTAATTCATGCGCCACCAGTGCCGCTAGGCCTATAGGAATGCTCATATCTCATGCTGATTTTTTGGTCAGGGTACCGTCTTAATAAACGCATTCCATGATGCGTATTATTACGAACCTTACTCCTATGAATACAAGTGAGCAGTCCATAAAAATTTCGTGGAATATCTTATCCATAATAATGATGAGACTGAATGGTCATTCATTCACAAGTATTACTTGGACGTACGACTCAAATCCCGTTTGTATAGTATAAAATCATCTGTTGTTATATATTTCGGATGATTTTTGAAAACATTATTGAATACGTATGGCTGTATTATTTGAATTGTCGAAAGGATTAAGATTGAGATAAACCTTTTGGTTTGCGGGTTTAAGAGACTATTGTAGACAGAGTATTTGATACACGTGCAAACATCAACACTAGACAACTCGGCGCCTTACTGGGAAACTACAGTTTGAAGTCCAATAATCGTATTAAGGTTTTTTTTATATATTAAACTCAGAAATATCACCACTTTATATATTTCTCTCACTTTTCGTTGAAACACAATGCAAAATGTTTCACCGTCCTCGTTGCGTCGATTTCCCAATACTAAGTTTCGTGACCACATCATGGTTTCAAATATTTTTCCATTTGTGCTTCTCCACTTGATCCTGCTTTTAGCAACAGATTTCCAGATTTGGCCTGATCAGTGTACAAGATTTCTTCCTCTAGACCGTTTGCCCTTAGTTTGCTAGTGACAATAAAATTACCTTCAATAGGTTGTCACCAGGTTTGCAGGTGATTTGACTTTATAAGTCAAATATCTTGCGGAGACACACATTCAATAATCTTGGTCTTTTTTCAAGTCCACGAGATAAGCAGCATTTTCCTCAAGCAAAACAGTTGAAGGTCTAAAATTAAAATGTGACTGACGTAATTAAAGCATGATTAAGAGTCTTCTTCGTTAAGCAGTTGGCGTTCAATCAAAATGATTTCACGGAGATAAATTGAGTGTAAACAGAGCGAGCGAAACGTGAAATAATCCTGTTTATAACGAAGAGCGAACATCTCGCTCTAATCTTATAAAAGCACAGACTAATTTGTAGACAATTGCAGAGTTAAGGAGCTGAAGGCTTGCTGCCAGTTTGGTATTTTCTTTATTGAGGGCACATTGCGATTATAACATGAATAATTCATGTAATTGTCACAATGTGTCCCAAGTACATAACATTATCATCACCATATCAGCCAGTAGACGTACACTGCTGAACATAAGCTTCCACCAAGTGTCAGCATATTGTCAGATCCTGTGCGTCTCACATCTAGTCCGCAACCTTAACTGGGGCATGCATCGGTATCATCTATTAATAAAATATCAATAGACCTGTAGCTCGAAAGCACAAAATTTTCTTATTTCAAGGCAACATTAGTGTCAAAGTCACAAGTTGACAGGACTTGCCCAACCTATGAGTTGATGTTTTGCATTGTTACTCGTATTTTGTGTAAAACATGTTTTTACACTAAATATAGGTAATTAATAATTGGCCATGTTATAACGGTAAAGTAAATAAATGAAGTTTTGAACCTATGTAGTACCTACTCACAACGAGTCAATAAGTTCTGACCACAACTCAACAGACCCAAACACAGTTTCTACCCATTCAGTAGCCCGCCGTGTTGTTCCAGCACAATATAAAACAATAAAAAGCCTATTAAGTTGGAACAATATAATCTTCGTAGGCCTCCCCCCCCCCTCAGTCCACCGCTCCCCTCCCACCCCCTTGGGTCCACCTCTCAGAGCACTCGGCGTCCAGCGCGGTAATTACCGACGCCTTGAGTCTCTCTGCCATCCTCAAGCTATAATGCCACTATTTGAAAAAATCATATTTTGAATTAAAGAAAATAATATTTTTTTATATCAAAATATATTTTTTAATTGATATTCAATATTCTTGTACTTCGCAGTGTCATCCAAACCAAAAGTAATGACAAAATTTTTAGCTCAATCTGTTGGGCAGAACTGTTTTAAAATTCAGTTGATAAACTTAACCCGTATATACACACAAATAAACAAGGTAAGTAAAATAAAAGCTTGTAAAAACAATAAACCGGGAAATAATTAAATAATCGGTCCTGTCTAAGACATATAAATCACTAGCTGACCGCCGCGGCTTCGATCCCGTCAAAATTATAGCCTATGTTACTCGGGAATAATCTAGCTTTTCATAGGTGAAAGAATGTTTAAAATCGGTCCAGTAGTTTCGGAGCCTATTCGGTACAAACAATAAAATATTTCCTCTTTATAATATTGGTATAGATAGATATGCGAGAACTTCCGGTGTCAAAAAATCTTTCTAATTGCGCACTTTCGAATAGGCTCATTATTAGTTTATGTTATCGAGGACTCTCTGACCTTACCAAAAGTAATTTAGCAAATTGGGAATCTTAACGGCGTCTTTATTTTTTTCCCGGTATTTATTGATAGTAGAAAAATACTGCTTTGAAAGATCGATAGACATTTTTTTGCTGATTATAATGGCATCATAAAACTAAAATCGGCTATTTGTTAGATAGTGGCATTTTAGCAAAGGACGGTAACTCGGCAGCCAGGAGGCAACAGCGTTATTTAGCACCTTCACAATTTGTTTCTAAGAAATCACTTTTATCTCATTATCTACGTATTTGTTGCTTTAAATGAAACTGTTATAAAATTATTGTGTTCTTTTTTTGTACACGTATTTTAACTTGCCTCTCGTTCTTGAGGTCGTGGGCTCAAAAGGGGCTAGTACGTCTACCTACCTACCAATGTGACTTTTTCATTACCTACATAATTATATATTTTCTAAATTTATCTTGGACATCACTGATATTGGTGAAAGGAAACGTTATGAGAAAACCTGGACTAACCTAACCACCAGCCCGTCTTCACTTGCACCTTATAAAAAGAAGCACGCTTGTGTTGATAAAAAGATTATCAGAATAGGCCTTTGCTTTTTAGTGGGACAGTAATAAGCTACTTAGTATTATCTGTTTGACGTGTGTACCTATGTGTTTGTGTATCTGTCTGTGGCATCATAGCTCCTAAAGGGATGGACCGATTTTGATTGCGTATTTTTTTTGTTTGAAAGGTGACTTTATCGAGAGTGTTCTTAGCTAGTGTACTTAGTGTTCAGCTGTTCAAAAGTTATAGGCATTTTACTGTTTGCATCGGGGTGTTTTTGCTAGAAATCGTGTCATAATTACGTGTTTAATTTATTGTCGATGGAAGCGTGTCTACTACTGGACAAATTATGTAGCATGAAATAAAAATGTGTCAAGGACTGTTATTAAAAAAAAAAAATCTTACCTGTATGCTAACTGACAGAAATGTCCTAAATATCTGAGTAATCACTCTCAACATGCTTTTTGGTGGGGATCAATATACCTAGTACCATAATAGCGTTTAGCTCTCCGCAGACCATGGCCCATATCACGAAGTGCGCAGCATACTTGCGAAGACCTTATGACTGCGTCAAATGGTGTTGCCGTGGCGGAATTTTGGGCCATACACAATATTTTACTTTTTATATTTGCCATCGACACGCTAAGAAGAAGAAGAAGCGTTTATTTATAAACTAAAGTAATAATTTACAAAGAAAAACACCACAAAGTATTTCAACTAAATAAATTGTAACTTGAATCTAATCTAAAATTCTAATCCAAAAGATATTTAAATAACGAATATACCGAATAACAAAATAATACGGCAATTTGTCACAGAATGATTTGGGCCCTTTAAAATGAATGCCAAATTGAATCGTAACAACTAACAAAAACGAATAATGCATCTAAATAACAAAATTTTATCAAAGAGAACAAAAAGCTCTCAAACACTACGGGCATCGTTCGTCCCTTTCACTTGCTATATCTGTGTCCCGGTCCCCCTAATCGTATTAAGCATCCATTTTTGTAAGCGCTCCGAGCCCGATCCAATTTCAAACTCATTTGTTAGAGCATAAAACAATTATTAAAAAACGCCAGTGATTTGGCGAGCAATTTTTGCCGTTTTACATCACTTAGCGCTGGCTATAAAAAGCTGTGGAGATGGGCGATTGTTTTAAAGACAACGTTGGGACTCTCAGTGCACTGAAACTGGATTGATATAAATGTACTTACTATACTGGACTTCTACAAATTACTTAACATAACCACAGATAATATAATACTATAAAAACAATAGCAACAAAATCAGAGAAATATGTGAAATGCGTCAATAACTCTTATGAAAGTAGGCCTAATTTTTCCATACTTACATAACCACAAGAGAAAATCTGGTAAAAGGATCAGAAACATTTTTGTCTGCAAAAAATAGCATACTTCTTATGATCCAGTAGGAAAAGAAAAGTCCGTCAGTGGAAAAGGAATGAAAATCATTTTTGTGCACCCCCAAAAATAGAGATTTAGTAAACTTTGGGGTAGGTATAGGGTAGCCTAGTGGAAAGACAGACTAAAGAGATAAAATTACGTATTTCCTTCTTTATTACCACAAAACATTTATTTTTCCTACATTAATAAATCGCAATACTTCTTTAAGAACAGTCTCCTTGCCCACCACTGTCCATATACGCAGGTCCCGTGTTTTTTCGTCGCCGTAATCGAATGATCGTGCGTGCGAGCCGACAACGGGTGCGCTCACCCTGCGGCCCCGCCGCGAAAACAATGACGCTTGAGTGATGAAGAATATTAGTAAATATTATATTAACTATATAGTAAATACACTAGCTTATAAACATGAATAAAATATGCGTATGTAAAATTTTTATAAGCCCTCCTATTATCAATTCAGAGGTATATCTCTTAATTCAGCATGCCTCTTCTAGCTGTTTCTATTGTATTCTGTCTCGGACCACTCTCCTCCAGTTAGGGCCCGCTGTAAGTCTTATCTCGCCTCCCCTCGTTTACCCCTGCTTGTTTACCATTTCTGGGATACCAATCTATAATTATTTTGCTCTGTTTCTCCTCTTTTCTCATCATATGGCCAGTCCACCGCCAATTTTTCTGATCAATTCTGGTCAAGATGTCCGTCACTTTTGTTTTGGCTCTTAGTTCATTATTTCTTATCTTCTTCTTACATGTTCCTGTCATAATTCGTTCCATTTATCTTCAACAGTACTGCAGTTTATTCCTGCTGTGTTTTGTGATAGCCTATGTTCCGCAGTTCCGTTTACATTTTGCCCTTTGCATTTAAAATTGTTGCAATTTAGTCTACCATTATGTTTTTATTTTATTACTTATAAATTTTCCCCGAAAATCTTAAAAGTTTTCCAGAAAATTTGTTATGGCCTGGAATTAAGTCACAAAATTAACATCGATTTTGATTTTGATATCCCCAAACCCATTGCTGTAGAAACAACGTGGCCGAATGAAGCATCATAGACCCATCCCAAACACAGAGACAGCGTGGAGCCCCTTGCAGGATATGTCCCACCTCCTTGTCGCCATTCATGCCCAACCAACGGCACCTTTCAAGATCTGAATGCGACGAATGACAGAGCTATCCTAATACAAAGCTATATACTGGTCAGACAAAATTTGAATGGTTGAAACTGAATTGGAGTCAACCGACACGAAAAGCAGAAGAAGAAGGATATCTTCTTCCGTTCGTTCTTTGCGTTGTACATCAATTAAATAATACTCCAACAATAATTGAAATATTGAGAGCAGGTGGTGGCTCAGTGATAATGGCCCCGACTTACGTGTAGGTCGTGGATTCGAACACAGGCATGCGCTTTACGTTGTGTAAAATTATCACCACTGTTCTAAAAACGGTGAAGGAAAACATCGTGAGGAAACCGGAATGTCCTGAAATCTGCACTGGGCCCACGTGGTGGATTAAGGCTCATTCGCTCTCTCACAGGGAGGAGGCATTTGTCTCAGCAGTGAATTTATTAATAGGCTGACGATGCATTGCCATATGTGATTGTTTCGGAATATTTGCAGTTCGACCGTACGCCATCGTTTTGTAGGGTAACCTCGCCAGTTCGCGGCATGTTGCCCTCACTCGTACACCGAACATGTTATTACGTACAAACGTGTCGTTTTCGCTGCGGGGCACCGCGTGACAATCTCCGAGCTGTATTCTTTTGTGTGTTCCCGTTTTATTAGGGTTCCGGGTTACGAACGAGGAATAGGACTTTTAGAATTGTTTTTGATAGCTTCTTACAATATGTATGGATGATGAAAAATTGAGTAAGAGCTAATAATAATAATGCCGTATTGTTACTGTACTGCACTGACTCGGAACAGCTTCAGAGATTTTTCGAGTCAGCTAAAACAACCTATGACAAAATCCCTGGCGAAGCATCCAGAAAACTGTGGCTCCTCAAATACCCCTCTCTAACTGACTATATGAACCCTGCAGAAAAGCTCCCAGCTGGGCATAAACTACTAATGCCAACCTGCGAAGCCAAGTAGGCCGCTGTAGGTACAACCTGGTCAGATGGGGGTACTCCAGTCAGCCACAATGCGACTGTACAACCACACCGCAAAGGATCCCCTATTTGTTGTCCTGCTCTCTGTGCACAAACACCTGCACCATGACGGGCCTGTGTGAGGCCAGCGCTAGGGCTGTCGACGTGGCTGGATGGAATCATCGACATGATGAAGAAGAATAAGTAAAAGACTGTACTGCAAGGTAATTAAATGCCTCTTCTCATACAGAGAAGGCACGAGCATTAATCACCACGCTTGCTCGAGGCGAGTTGGCGATTGAGTGAGTTTTATTATGAGTTTAACTGCAGAAACAAAAATATTTGGGGCTTAGTTTGCGAAGTAGATTATTTTAATAACCTGATATGATGGACAAAATTAAGCGAAACATAATTATCGCAATCAGCTTATACCAATATATTAAATCTGAACTACTATTACAACTATTCCAATCAATAGAGCGTCCTTCTCCTATGCTGCTCTGTGCTTCAAAACATGCAGATCTATGCGAGGAAATGGTAAAGTTCTGGTCCAAAAATATCAGAATGACTGTCGTGTCAGTGACACGAAGAAGAACAGAGGAGCTTAGTAACAAATTTTTCGTAATGAAAACAACATACAGAACCATTGCAAACAAAACTTTAATAACTTAAAAGTAACAATATTAGAGACGGGATGTCGCCAGCGGGTGGCAAGCAAAGTCACGGGTTCGATGCCGAGCGAGGCGGGGCCAGCTTTGACGCTGTTACCGGGATCATATCCCGGGGCTAGCAAACTGTTCAAATCAACTCTATAATATGAAACTTTGAAGGGGAATTAGAATTTAAATTTAAATTAACTGAAGGCACACACTGTATCGTGTCAGTACGAGATGGGAGGGTAGTTATGAAAACTGTTAAGCTCAAGCAGTGATCCATTAAATTCGTTTAAGAGATGTTAATCTAAGAATAGTTGGCAAAATGGAACTCAAAGTAGAAACATCGGGGGATCAGTTTTAAACAATAGAATAACAAGACCGATAGAATTATTCCAAAGATAAAACAAATCTAGCCTAGATGTGTGTAGATTTTGGTCTAAATATCCAGGTAAATGAAGATAGACAAAGGTTTCGCTTTTAAAATAAAGTCAGTCAGTCAGTTGTATTGTTTGTTTTGCTTATCTCGTGTCTCCTGTGCGGGTCACAAATAAATATTTCTTCTTTCTTTTTTTCTTTTTAAATCAAATGTCGACTGGTAGATAATGCTTTGCTGCATTAAGTCCGCCTATGTGTGTATGTTGTACATGAAGTTTAAATACATAAATAAATTCTGCCTAGTCATTTTCTCAACTATCACTCGAATCAATGACTGGTGGAATGGAAGCTTATCCCAGGTCTGAAGCGACAGCTTGTCTGATCTTCACAATCCAGTAGCTGAGTAGCATAATATGTAGCAAGACTGGTTGTCAAATTATCGGGCAATTATATGTGAAGAAATAATTATTATTGCCAGTTCTATTTACCTGACTGCCGAAGGAGGGTAGTGTGTTTATCAGTTTATGTATGTATGTATGTTTGTTCCTATGTTGTGTTCCAGAGATCAAGTGCGTTGGCCGATTTTGATGATTCATACGTCAATCGATACGTCTTAACCTTTTTCGTGTCACTAGCTCATTACAATTGGAAAATAGAAAAATGGCGGATTTCCGGTGCGGGTATCAATTTTTTTGTCTTCCAAACCCATCGTGTGGGGTATTAAAATATAGGGTGTTAAGAGGTGATTTCAAAAATATCAAATACATATATGTTTAAATGTACATAATTCGGAAAAAAAACTTAATTAAGAAGTTATAAATAAAAAAAGTTAATTCAAAAAATCAAAAAACCCGACTGCTTGAAAAGCGAAATAAAAAGACCAAAACAAGAAGAAAATCATGCTCTGTAGTTGGAGGATACATCTGGTTTTGGTCAGCCAGCTCGCGAATATGTATCCTCCGACTGCACACGACGACGGTTTTTGATTTTTAGCATTAATTTATTTGGGAGACAATTGGGACATGCCCGTCACACTATTCCCAACCATTGCAACTTCTGAAAGCCAGAATCCACAGTTGCCAGTGACCAGTGACAAAGCGCTGAATCAATAAAGTTTAATAAGACTTGGAGAAACAAATCAACTGTTTTGTCTAAGTATATCTTAGCATCCAACCAAGTAGACCAAGCTCATTCCTACATCCCATTGCATAGCTATCTAGTCTGCCTGCCTAGCCTTTTTCCAACTATATTGGGGTCGGCTTCCAGTCTTACCGGATTCAGCTGAGAACCAGTGTTTTACATGGAGTGACTGCTTATCTGACCTCCACAACCCAGTAACTTGGTAACACGGTACCCCTTGGCGAGACTGGTGTCAGATCTCAAGCTTCTGACTACCCGTAACGACTGTAAAAGATCTTCAAATGACAGCCGGGACCAACGGCTTAAAGTGCTTTCCGAAGCACGGGGGAAACTCGGAATTGTTGAAATGGTCACCCGTCCACGGACCGACCTCGTCAAGCGTAGTTGCGTTGATGATCGACCAGCGCGGCTGTTATTATTTAGCCACGAGCTCCTCATAGCTATTTAGTATAAGCTATATAGTATTACCCGAAATTGTCCAAACAGCCCAGTGACGATTCGTTCTTTATTGCATTATAAACACACAAAGACGACCAGTAGAGATGCTATCACAACAATTAACTCACGACCCGTCCCTAAACGATTGTTCGCGGCAAATTGCTCGAGTCTTAACAATCCGATCGTGTGATAACGTCCTAATAAGAGCCTATTTAGAAGATATTGTTAGTTTTTTGCGAGAATGCGACAGCTGGCGATGGTTTTTTGTTATTGTTGCAACCTATAAAATTGTGCAACGTCATTTAGGTCTATTTTATAAGTCCTTTTGGAGGCATATTCTTCTATTCCATTCGAATCAGTCGTCATAGCAAAGGAAATGTTAATCCATACTAATATTATAAATGTGAAAGTAACTCTGTCTGTCTGTCTGTCTGTCTGTTACCTTTTCACGCTTAAACCGCTGCACCGATTTAGATGAAAGTTAGTATGAAGATAGTTTGAGACCTGGAAAGGACATAGGCTATATAGGTAGGGTAGGGTAGCGTAGGGTAGGGTAGGGTATGGTAGTGTAGGGTAGAGTATTGTAGGGTAGTGTAGGGTCGGGTAGATTAGGGTAGGGTAGGGTAGGGTAGGGTAGTGTAGGGTAGGGTAGTGTAGGGTAGTGTAGGGTTGGGTAGGGTTGGGTAGGGTAGGGTAGGGTAGGGTAGTGTAGGGTAGGGTAGGGTAGGGTAGGGTAGGGTAGGGTAGTGTAGGGTAGGGTAGGGTAGGTTAGGGTAGGGTAGGGTAGGGTAGGGTAGGGTAGGGTAGTGTAGGGTAGGGTAGGGTAGGGTAGGGTAGTGTAGGGTAGGGTAGGGTAGGGTAGGTTAGGGTAGGGTAGGGTAGGGTAGATAAATGTTTGGTCTTTTTATGGCAAAACAAAGTTTGCCGGGTCAGCTAGTAAATTATAAGCTACTGTCAATTTGATTGAGTTAAATTACTCAGAATATGGATGTCAGATCGGTTTTGAATAGTATCTTAAAAGATAACAATGAAATAGACATACTTAAAACATAATTGTTAAGTGTTGATGAAGATAAACGTGAAAAACATGACATTTAAAAAAAAAAATTGCAAAAACATAACAATTTGTAAAACAACAATGTAGTTGCAAATAACATAACAATTTGCAACACAACAATACTAAATAACAGCTATTAGCTCTAATCACTTCGCAAATAATACTCTTAAATGTGTAGGGATAACAATTGTGGTATTTACCCTATGTAATGACGTCAGCGGTTCTGCAACTATTATTTATGATTTTGACCGACTGCAGGTAAGTCAAAAAGGAGGGTTATGAGTTCTTCTAAACACTCAACTCACTTAATGATAATATATTTTTTATTTTTTAGCCTTCAGTGTAAACAGTCTTTATAAACCGGCCAAGTGCAAGTCGGACTGGCGCGAAAAGGGTTCCGAACAAATACCCATCATTTAATAAATATTTTGTTTAATATCTAATTTTTGAACTTCGCTAAAGTTTTCGTGTATACTATAACTAAAGAAGACGTATTTAGAAAGGTCTACTTGCCATAACTCAGTACTTATCATCTTAATCAATAGATAATATACACAAACTTCATTAAATATTTGTACATCTTTGTAAACCACATATAAATGAACGCAGCTTTCAATGCACAATAAGCACAGTGGTTCGAAACCAAAAGAAGAGCGACAAAAACTTTGACATTCGTGAACGGACCGAAACCACAATGCAACAAAACAAATCATATTACACATCGCTTGCTCCCTCTTCATCGGACCTCTCGCTCGCACTGGCTCCCCGCTGACTCGTTAGCGACGAATAAACCTTGTAATACAATAAAACAGAAAATAGTGTAAAAAATACTTGTTGCAGGTTTGAGTGTGCAGATAAAAAAGCTCTATTACAAAGTAATAAGGTCTGTTTTTCCGTGATTTTATGTTAGTTTAAGCTTGCTCTTCATGCTAAAAGTGACATTTGTTTGAGGCGTTCACCCAATATGGTACTAGAGAGAAATAAAATTGTATTTTTCTATTTTTAATTGGTGCAAATTTTCGTTTATGAAGGGAGATGAATGCGAAAACAAATTATTTTTAACTAGATACTTTGAGATGGTTATTATTATTTTGCGCTCAATAAAATACACGAGTTTGGAGGGCTATGTGCAGAATAATGTTGAAACTCACAATACAGTTTGGTTTTTGTTATTTTTTCCTCCATTTTAAGGCAATTGTTTTTAGACTTAGTACGTTCGATACATTACAACTTGCTCATCAAATTGACACAATTTGCAGTTTAGGATGGATGAATCGAAATTACCCACTATAATTATATTTTTAACTTTTTATGACAAGCTTTTCAGCTAAACGTCCATTGTCTTCAAATCAAAAGTGTATGCAAAATTTCAACTCAACCAATTGAGAATGACTGTGTTAAAATTAAATTTTATTGCAAAATTTGTCCCATACATATTAACTCACAATATTAGTTAAATAAAAGCTTGTAATACCAAAACTTAGGTTTGTCGTTGCCGACATTTTGGTTGCTTTTTCAAAGGTTTTAGTTTTTTTGCAAATAGTGTGTATCGAGCAGATTACAATTCTATCAAACCACTGGCGGATTCAAAGCCAAACATAAACTATAGAGGTAGGTAACATTACACAGGTCGGCCATCTTTGTGTAACTCAATCTGTTTGAGATGTAACATCGATATTTGTGACAAAATTGGTCATTGTGTCAATGGAACGGATGTGTACTAGTCATTACGTATAAAATCTTACCACAATTATACGTGGGACACTCAGAAAGTTTTGCGAAACTAAAAAAAATTGTTCTATACGTACATATATTTTTATTAAATCTTTTCAAAGTACTTTCCACCAGCCTCTATACAAAGATTCATGCGCCTAAACCAGTTTTCAAAACACTTTTTCCAGTCCGCCGCAGACACCTCGTTTACAGCCTGCTCGAACGCAGCCAGCGCATCTTCCGGCGACGAAAATTGTATCCCTTTGAGCTGATTTTTTATTTTTGGGAATAAAAAGAAGTCACACGGTGCTAGATCAGGGCTGTAAGGAGGGTGACCCAGGAGTTTGACTGGCGTGCTGTCCAGGAAGTCCCTCGTTTTGAGTGCGGTGTGCGCAGGTGCATTGTCGTGGTGGAGCAGTAGCCCGCGGAGCCCTGTGTTTGGTCGCTTGTTGCTTATAACAGAGAAAACTTCTGGCAAACATTTGGTAGTATACCATTCGGCATTAATGCTTCTTTGATCCCGTAAGGGAATTGATACCAAGTGGCCAGTCAAATTAAAAAAGCTAGCGATCAAAATCTTACCCTCGCTTCTAGATCGCTTCACTTTGGTAGGCGTTGGCTCATTTTGAAACACCCAAACAGTCGACTGGCGCTTGGTTTCTGGGTCGTATTGATAAATCCAGGACTCATCACCTGTAACGATGTCGTAAACACGCCGAGACGAGCCTGCTTCAAATTTGTTAAGCATATCACGGCACCATTCCACCCGGGCCTGCTTCTGAGCATCGGTGAGGTTGTGCGGCACCTAGCGTGATACTATCCTCCTCACGCGAAGATGGCTGTGTAGAATCTCGTGAACGCTTCCCGATCCAATCTTCAATATGTGTTGAATCTCCTGATATGTAATTCGCCTATTGTCTTGGATTAAATTTTTCACTGCTAGCACGTTTTCTTCGGTAACAGCCGTCAAAGGGCGACCGCTTCTTTCGTCATCCCCCAAAGTTGGTCGACCGCGCTTGAATTCGTTATACCAACGATACACGGTTGCCTTGGAAGGGCCTTCATCCATGAATGCCATTTGAAGTCTATCGTACGATTCATCCGGTTTCAGGCGACACATGAAATCGTATAAAATCATAGCTCTAAAATGTTCCCGGCGCAGATCCATATTTCAGTGAGACACAATACTTTGAATTAACTCGCAAAAAATGTGGAGGGAAATTTTGAAATTGGAACTTACTTATTTTTACTTATAAATAATCATATTTTCGAAAAACATTATAACTGGCCAGTCTCCCATATATAAAAACTTTTTTTCGCAATACTTTCTGAGGGGCCTGGTATATAGGTACAATGAATAGAGTAAGATTTTTTTATTGCTTAATCATAGGGCTTCATTTTTACAAGTTTTTAATTTTGACCATGAAGTCTGAAGCAGTTTTCTATATTTTTTTTTTGTTATAAAATTTACTGGAAATGTGTACTGTGCTAGTATTCCTTTAAAAAAAAACAGACATCCTGATCACCACTGTGATTCGGTCATCAGACCATACAGCTTTTAAAATATCACCACTTCATCATCATCATATCAGCCAAAAGACGTCCACTGCTGGACATAGGCCTCCCCCAAGCGACGCCACATTGATTGGTCCCGAGCATCTCCCATCCAGCGGATCCCCGCAACCTTCACCAGGTCATCGGTCCACCTGGTGGAAGGCCTTCCAACGCTACGTCTTCCGGTTCGCGATTGCCACTCCAGAACCTTTCTGCCCCATCGACGGCCATCCGTTCTGCGGACAATGTGCCCTGCCTACTGCCACTTAAATTTGGCAATTCTTCGGGCTATATCGGTAACCCTGGTTCTCTTGCAGATCTCTACATTTGTCATTCGATCACGCAAGGAAACTCCGAGCATAGCCCTCTCCATTGCCCTTTGGGTGATTGTAAGCTTTCTAATTTTTGCAAGTGCAAAATGCAAGAATCGCAGTCGCATCGCAGTTCTTCTACAGCAAAAACTTGTGAAATCTAATTTAAAGTCAATTAATATATTTAGTACCATAATAATTAGGTATCAATGTATAACAAAGTTGTTGTATAGATGCTCCCATAGGTAGGTACTGAATAACCAATCTGGTTTTACATTAAAAGAACACAATAATGATCTCCCATGTAAAACTAAGTCGGTTTATATCCCTATCTATGGGATTACCCATCGATTCGAAACAATTTAATAACATTGACACAAAAACGTAAATCTACATCAAAACATTCAATAAAGCAAGCAAACTTTTAATCCATAACACACTCGAAAATTGGTACAATCCCGCGAACACCTCCGAACAAACCTTTGAACCTCAGCCGATCTAATAACGTGGACGAAATCCTTTTATACATACAACAAAAACTTAATACTACTAATAAAGCCGCAAAATTTCGAAGAACCTTTTTTTCTACGGATATCAGGGAGTGACCACTGTGCGGGTAAGGCAGTACAAAGTACAATGAACATAGATCGGGATCTCAAGGAGCTCGTGTTACTTTATAAGTGTGATACACAATGAGACGAAAGCAGCAAAAACTCTCTGTGAAATGACCAATGCACGGATTATGCGTTTGAAGTAGCACATTGTGTTGACGCTTTTATTGATGCTGGTGATAACTTGTTTGTTGCAAAATAAACGTTTGAAAAAATATGGTCTTTCTTTCTGGACGTACGAAAGTCGGCATATTTCTAGCAGAGGCTAAGCTACTCAGTTTACTTTATTCTTATGTTTATCATTATTATCATTTCAGCCGAAGACATCCTCTACTGAACATTGGCCACATCAAGTGTTTCAACATCAACCAGTTCTGTGCGTCTCCCATCCAGCGCAGCCTTAGCCAGTCCGCAGTTCATACTGTGGGAGGCCTCCAACACTGCGTCTTCTTGTACGCAATCGCCATCTCAGAGCTTTTTGCCCCCATCGATCATCCGTTCTGCGAGCAATGTGTACTGCCACTTAAGTTGGCAATTCTTCAGTATATTAGTGATATTACAAACAATTAATTTTACTTAATAGTCACAACAATCGTCTACATTTCTAATACTGTAACAATCACACACCTGAAAATTTGTTATAACCAACTCGACGCATATTTACAGGCGCTCAATTTTAGATATATTGTGTACATACATGGACTCCGCAGCCAGGTGTTCAAAGGTATAGAGTCAGAGCCCAGGGGGAGGTGGAGGGGTGGCCGGGAACAGGGAGGTGCCTGAATTCGATTCCGGGCTATTGAAAAGTTTCAAGAGGCGAAAAGCTTCGACAAACGAAGCTAAGTGAATTTCGAGCCCTCGGAAAAGCCAGGGCTGTATTTGGTGGTGGGCGTTGTAGATAACAAAAGAAATATTACTAGATTATTAAGATAGAAAATATACTATTCGTTCCAAGTTTATGGCAAAAAGTTTATAGGTCTGTCGCGGTATAACTTAATACTTACTTATATTTATTGTTCCTTAAGAAGTTGATTTACTATAAGATCGGATATTCAAAATTAAAGTTATTTAAAAAAAAAAACTCGGCAGCTTAAGAAGTGAACAAAAAAGACGCCAGACTATTTATTTTCCTATTCCTCCGTTAATCTTTTCTGATTAATTTAGTTGCGGGATCCAAGACAGTTAAATTCATTTTCCGGGATTTCGTCAAACTTCATTGTCTCAGCGCTTTTCTGGTGGTTGCCACTGTTGATTCTGGCTTTCAGAAGTTGCAGTGGTTTGGAAATAGTGCGGTGAGTAGTTCAAAAAAAAGTCCTTGACCACTGTTTTAATTTTAGGTAATAGTCAGCTTAAGACCGGTAACCGCTGGATACTCAGATTCGATCGATGTGGTGACTCTTGGGGAGGCCTATGTTCAGAAGTGGACGTCTTTCGGCTAATAATGATGAGGATAGTGAATACTCAGCTACTCAAAGTCTTGTAATAAGTTGACAGAAGGAAAATTTCAACAATACTTTCGTATGCCAAGTGCATCCCTGCGCAGGCGGCTTGGTTCCAATTTTTATCAATCCCATTTCATTTCCCCTTACGAAAGTTTTCCTCCAATTTCGCGCTCTCGCCCCCGCCCTTTTAGTGTTGGGACAATCGAGGCACGTAATCGCTATCGATATCTAAACTAATTTAGGTAAGAGGTACATTTTTGTTTTCGTTTTTTTGTAAAACGTAATCTCAAGATTGTTGAGGCTCTATACAAGACAGTGTCATTGGATGTTAGCGATGGCAATGGTCGTAATCAGGGATGTTATGTATCTCCGTAACCGTAACCGAAATTATTGGATATCCGAAATAAAAATCTATCCGTAACCGTAACCGAATCCGATACATAAGTTTATATAATTTCGGATATGGGTGGATTCTAAATGAACCTTTTTATGACAGGGTTTCCTCTCCGGCCGTCCAACACACTAGCCGCGCGAGTCATCCGCATTTTTTGCTTGGTCATAACTTTTAGTCTTTGTGTTTCACTTTTTATTTTTTATTTATCCTACTTTTTCCCACTGCTGGGCAAAGGTTTAGCCTTACCATTTCTTAAAATGTAATATCCGTAACTGATACTTACCGAAAGTAACGAATAATCCGAAATAATTCCATATCCGTAACCATATCCGAAACCGATATATTATTATTTCTATATCCATATCCGTATCCAGATCCTAAATTTCATATCCATAACATCCTTGGTCGTAATGCCAAAATGTAAGGAATTGATGACGTGACATTTCGATAGCGTTTGAAATTCCCAAACATTTTTGACATTTCGAACATCAACAATCGCTACCGCCACGCTGTCGTCGATAGAATGTCACTTGTCTAGGGTTTCTTAAATAATTATTAACATTATTTCACTGACAGAAAGCAGTAATATCAATATTATCATACTTATCATTTTTCTTATCCGACTGCGGGAGGGTAATGTTTTTCGAGCGTTTGGGGGTAGGTGGAACAGGATGTAAAGTCCCACAAACCTCCATAGAAAAGGGAGGATCCTCCGACCAGACGAGTGTTGTGTCTGGTCCGGGCAACTACCGAATGGTTATTGTCTTGTCTGTCTTCAAATCACGCCAAAGACTGTGCTTGCGCGATGCAGGATTTGTGTGACGTCATGTCTTTAGTTCGTAAGTGGCGGCGTCGGTGCCGCTACATCACTACCCTCCGGAGACCGCAGGTCGATAGCAAGTTGAGTCGTCCGTACATCTTGTGATGCATGCCTGGCCAGTGGAAGGTTGATTCCCGTGAGTCGGAACCGGAAGTGGCAGAGTTCGTGGTGAGTCAGAACTGTATGCGGTTGTGCCCTAGTGAGTCGGGATGATGATGTCTCTGTGAGCCGGGACAGTGCTGCTAGCTCCAGTGGGTCGGAGCGGTGATGATAGAAGCTGAGGATAATGACCATGAATGCGCGTCCGCTGCATCTGGTGGTAAGGATACCCCCGACTCGCTGCTCGAAAGCTTGAGGAAGTGATGATGACGTCACGAAGAAGTAGCTCGGCACGAAGGTTGCGCTGACGTTCATACTCGGTTTCACCAGTTTGGGGGTAGACCACCATAGAAAAGGGAGGATCCTCCGACCAGACGGGTGTTGTGTCTAGTCCGGGCAACTGCCCAACGGTTATTGTCGGACTGTTGTATGTGTTCAAATCGAGCCGAAAACTATGCTTGGATTTATGTGAAGTCATGTTATTAGTTCGTAGGTATACAGGAATAATCGTGCGTTGAGGCGTTTTCTATCAAAATCTTAGAAGATTTGGTTGGATGGAGGCCTTCAACTCCGGAAGGCCAAAAAAAGATGGAATGGACGATGTGAGGAGTAATATGAAAGAAAAGTAAGTTAGTGAATACGTGACGGTGGACAAGACGGAACCAAGTAACATGGGACAAGGGCAGGAAGATGATGAATCAACGGACAGTTAATGTGTCCCGCTGTGTGTGGTATAAAATTTTAAAACGTAGCGAGATACAAACTCTTCAAATAAAAGTATCGACAAATAGTCCTTCCTTTACAACACTACAGTTTAAACATTAAAGTATTTCTCCGGAGACGCGGACGTATCAAGCGATCATTTCTCTGTTATTACGCGACCGAATCCAATTGAGCCCCGGTTACATCGACACTCGCTTATTAACTGACCCACTGTTTTTGATGGGATCATCGTACATACACTCAAAAGCAATGTCACGAAACACTGTTTTCATCTACTATTCCAAGTCATGTCCTCCAAATCGACTCCACCGCGAATTATAAATTTGCCAGTTATATTTTGAGCCTGTTATTTATTGACATTGTCATTGGTTTTGTCTGTTGTCATGGTCATGGTTGTCTGAGTCGAGTGGAGCTCCTCCAAACTGACTCAGAATATGAGCCTATTGGCCCACAGTAATTAAATATTTCATAATTATATATTTTATATATATATATATTTTTTTTAAGATGGAAAGGGCTATGCTCGGAGTCTCTCTAAGGGATCGAATCCGAAACGAGGTGATCCGGCAGAGAACCAAAGTTGTCGACATAGCTCGCAGAATAAGTAAGCTGAAGTGGCAATGGGCTGGCCATATAAGTCGTAGAACCGATGACCGTTGGGGTAAACGTGTTCTTGAGTGGAGACCGCGAACTGGTAAACGTAAGGTAGGACGCCCTCAGGCTAGGTGGAACGACGACCTTCGCAGGGTGGCCGGTAGCGATTGTCATCCAGCTGCTACCGGCCACCCTTGCCGTTGCCGTAAATCGAACCAAATGGCGTGCAATTGGAGAGGCCTATGTCCAGCAGTGGACTGCTATAGGCTGACGATGATGATGATGATGATGAATTAAATATTTTTATATCTAATACCTTTAAACGAGCAATTCTTGTATATATGTATGTATATATATAATCTGAATCTCTGAAACGGCACCAAGGATTTTCTTGAAATTTAGTATGCTTGGTGGTTTCGGGGGCGATAAAACGTTGTTTTCTAAAAATAAAACCTAGCTAGATCGCTATCCAGGTTTCATTTTTAGAAAACAACGTTTTCTCTATTTTCACCCGAGCAGAGCTCGGTAGCCCAGGTGCTATAAAAAAACCGGCAAAAAATCTAATCAAAGTAACGCTAAATCATCAATATTTTTAACCGGCTTCAAAAAGGAGGAGGTTCTTAATTCGACGGAATTTTTGTATTTCTTTCTTTTCGGGAGTCGGCGTCAAAAACGAAAAATAGTTAGCAAAGACACCGACTTCCGAAAAGAAAGTTATTTTTCACTTTATAGTGTTTTGTTTTGGAAGTCCGTTTATTATTTTTTTGTTAAAAAGTTTTTTTAACCATATGCTAAGACAAGTTACTGATGATTTTAGAAGCAATCGTTTCTGAAAAAAATCCATCTCAAAGCTTGAAAACGTTCTAGAGGTCTTTATCATCCATTTTTTGAAGACGGATTGTTAATGACTGGTACAAACGTCATAATAAAATGCAATGGTATGATAATAAAATATATTATCATAGGTTATGATATTATATTAGATAGATTAAAGATTGGTTACTCAATTTATGTTTTTTATTGTTTTTTACCTTTGTTGTCAAAAGGCCCCTTTTACATCCTAGGCACTAGGTAATTACTTTTATTGTAGACTTGGAAGGTGCTAAGCTTTTATTCATAAGGTGGTGTCACAACTAGATAGTTAAAAAACTAAAATCCGACTACAGGAAAATCACGCTCCAAAAAGTATGAAACAAGAAAATATTCTCATCTGAAAATGTTATGTACAAACTATTCTGTAGAGGATAACCGTGGTCGTATGCCACCTACCGTAACAAAGCAATACATTATGCAAAGTGGCATACGAACACATACCGGTCAAAAACATAACCCTCCTTTTTGCGTCGCCGTAGTCGGGTAAAAATATGGACAGGGTGTTCCATCACACACGGGTAGGTACAGTAAATTGTAAACTAACTAAAATGTGTAAACTCTTGAAATATATTATGAATCTTTTACTAACTTGACCCTCGGCATCAATCTTTTTCACAGGTAAAATAAAATGTAATTTATTCAGAAACTCTTTTCGTTCTTTATAATTTGTTTTGTTGAGAACGGTTTAAAGAGCAATTACTAAGTTCCCTCTTATTTATTTGACTCCCAAATAATTTAGTTTCGTTATAAAAATATAAAACTTAGATGTTTCACGGAAATCCGTGATTTCTTTTAAATTGGTTCGTTCGCTTCACTTAATTGCTCGATTTTCGGTGTAAAGAGCTCTTTGATGAGTACCTGCCTGAGTAGTTTTACAATATTTATCAACCCTTAATTTTTTAACTTTAATGCCTGAAATTGACTCTAGGTCCCCTTTGGCTAAGAATTGCAACCCATAGGAAACAGTGGAAGATGTTGTAGGAGGCCTATGCTGTAAGGCACACCGAACTTAGGGACTTATTATGATTATATACTAGTGATTAATTTGTAGAAAGGAAAATTGTATAATTTCGGAATAAAAGCGGAACTTTATTATTATGTCATACATACATACATAAACTCACGCCTTTTTCCAATGGGGGTAGGCAGAAACTACAGAACGCCACCTGCTACGATCCTTACATACTTCTTTTGCTTCACACACATTCATACATCTAGTCCTATTATATTAGTTTTTATTTTATTTTATTAGTTATTATGTCCTTTATTCAAATTATTTCTTATTATCTACATTTTTTTTGTATGTTTTATAAAAAATATTTAAAAATGTAGATAACCCAGGACCACCGGTATCGGAAACAGGGTCCAGGGTCCACTTCATTATTATTATTATTATAACTTTAATGCGGTGCCATTTTACTATACTTGCATACAAGCAATATTTCACTTTATGAAACAATTTTTTTTTCTTTTCTGCTGTTTGCTATTTTAGTTAATAGTTTTAGTGAGGTGGTGGTGGGTTGTTTGTTGTGTTGTAGTTGATGTTGTTGTTATAGTTGTTTTTTTTGGTTGTTGTTAATTTAGTTATTTAGCTATTTTTACACAAGTGCATGCCTTAGTTGTAGTTTTTTTTGTGGCCTATGACGCTCAGCAAAATCTATCAGTGAATGAAATCTGATTTGTACTTCCAGAGATAACCCATTAAAGGTTTACTTCTTTAAAATATTAGTTTTAATTTCCTTCCTTTCTCTTTCGGCTTCTCTGTTTACTTTATAATATGACGTTACTTTGACAACCTACATCTGCTAATATTATAAATGCTCAAGTTTGGATGTGTGTGTTTGTTAATCAATCGCGCTAGTTTGGCTCAAAGAATCTGGATAAAATTTGGATTATAGTCTGAAATAGCACAAGAGTAGGTAAACTAAAAAAACCGGCCAAGTGCGAGTCGTACTCGCGCACGAAGGGTTCCGTACCATTATCGCAAAACAACGGAAAATCACGTTTTTTGTATTGGAGCCCTACTTAAATATTTGTTTTATTCTGTTTTTAGTATTTGTTGTTATAGCGTCAACAGAAATACATCATCTGTGAAAATTTCAACTGTCTAGCTATCACGGTTCATGAGATACAGCCTGGTGACAAACAGACAGACAGACAGACAGACAGACAAACAGACAGACAGACAGACGGACCGCGGAGTCTCAGTAATAGGGTCCCGTTTTTACCCTTTGGGTACGGAACCCTAAAAAAAACAACTCGATTTTATTTTGCCACTTTGTCGGCGTGATTAATATGTATATCCATGACAAATTATAGCTTTCTAGTAATAAGAGTCTCCGAGCTAAGCTGCGGACGGACGGAAAGATGGTCATAGCGAAACGGGAAAGGTTCCTTGTTGACTACGGAACCCTAAAAAGGAATGGAAACTTTATAAATCTAATTAGATGCTAACATCTAATAATAGATCTAATTCTAAAGATTTAGTCAAGCTACAACCTACTAGTGACGTCTCAAGCAACAGAGAATTATCGTACTTAACAAAAAGGTGTTAATGTTAGCTAATCCTTAAGCTCCATTCACACGGGGCGGCGAACCGCAGCGTTTCGGCAATTACACGCCGTGATGCGTACGCATAATGTACCCTATTGTCATTTTGAGCCGGGAATATACATGGTGCTCGGTTTTGTAAAAAATTCTTTACATAACAACACAAAAATTATAATGAATGGTTTTCATTAATAAGTTGTCGTTAAATAATTTTGTAGAATGCTGGTGGTTGAAGACGCACGGGACCGGTCAATGTATGCTTGGGGGAGGCCTATATCCAGCAGTGGCCGTCTTTCGGCTGATATGATGATGATGACTCGGGCACAAGTCGAGACTCCTCCCTGTCCTGAGAAATTCGAGATGGAAAACACCCCATACCACTTTGCCTGTCCTGGGAATCGAATCCAGGACGTCAATTTCAGCAGTAGCGCTTACGATCTTCTGACCAACGAGGGACATTAAATCAAAATATTTCATGCTTGAACTTTCTTTCAAACATATAACACACCCTGTATTCAATAGAATTGCCTTACGATTATTAACATCCAATAATGACATCGGAACCATTAGCACTCATAATTCCGTGAAACATACTCATAATAACCACAACATTGACAACAATGCATCTCGCATATAATCCGCTCATTCACGGAACATAACCGCTCATTCACGAGCATATTCGTTCATTCATTGAACATATTTAACGGTTTACCGCTGATACTGAGCGGCTAACAGCGGGACGCCAAGGATAGTGTGTAGTTTTCGGATCAGTTCTAATATTTTGATGAGAGTTTTTTGAAGATTCATAAAAAATTTGTGGCTTGGACCAAAAACTTAACTCAAAATTTGTTGCTAACACGAGGCTTAATCGAAATATGTCATATAAATATGAGTGTAGAATAATAGACCAGAACCAGACCAGATATAGAAAAACAAAAACAACCCGACTGCTTTAAAAGCGAACTAAAAAGACATAAACAAGTAGAAAACATGCTGTCAACAGTTGGAGGATACAAATTCGCGAGCTGGCTGTCCAAAACCAAATGTATCCGCCGACTGCACTGCATGATTGTCTTCTTGTTTACTTGTCTTTTTAGTTCGCTTTTAAAGCAGTCGGGTTTATTGATTTTGTTTAGAACATTTATTTTTTTACATTTTTGGTTCCAATTATTTACATTTAAACATATAAGTGTTTTATATTTTTGATATCACCTCATAAAACCATTTATTTTGATACCCCGCACGTTGGGTTTGGAAGAAAACAAAATTGGGGCCCCCAGAATATGGCGTCCAAAAGCCGACATTTTTCTATTTGCCAATATTAATTTCAACACTTGCAAGATGAAGTCGAATCGATTGACATAAGAATCATCAACATCGGCCAACGCGTTTGGTCTCTGTAACGCCACATAGGAACAAACTTACATACTGATGAACACATTAACCTCCTTCGGCAGTCGGGTCACTAAAATAATAATAATAATAATGGGCCCGTGTTAGCTACTAGCTCGGTGTTAGTTAGATACCAGGTTAGCGCAAGCGGGACTATGATGAGGGGTCGGCTACAATATGCAACCAGAGTATTTTACATGAACCTTACCTGACCCCCATAACCCATTAGCTGGGTAACACATCATCACATACATCTTGGATATTCATCAGATTTTTTGTCTTCTGACTGACCATCGTAATGACTCTCAAAGATCTTCAAATGGCTACCGGGACCAATAGACTAACATGCCTTTTGAGACATTGAAGAGTCTCGGTATGTAATGGTTGTTCACTCATCGACGGACCAACCTCAAAAGCGTTGCCTAACCTTGAAGATCGACGGATGTGTCTGTTGTTAATAAGTCACTAGCTCCTACAAAAATTTAACATGTTTAAAATGCTGGGAAGATGCCAAATTATGTACTGACTTTAAAACTAATCCTTTTAATTACCCGGCTTCGCACAAACACAGAACAACAAAGAAAGGGTTATTTTTTACTTCGCTCTAATAATATTAATAACTTCATATATGTATACGAGGACGATGCACCCAGAATAACACTACATACGCTACATACGCATACACTACATACTACTACGTATAATTATAAAATATTGAAAGAGTTTACAGATAAATTCATTAATTTGATAAATAGGAACATGGTTCTCACATACTTACAAATATTGCAAACATAGGTAAAATACCTAATTAAACAAGAACGGAACAGTGTGGGAGTCAATTTCTTAAACAAAAAAGAATTGAATACAATAACTATGAATTACACTATATAACTCTAGTTGCTAGTCTAATGCAAGATCATTATTCAGTAAATTTTGTGGAGTTTACTACACATTCTTGTTAGATACCCTACAAAACGTAAATAACTTCCATAATAGAACATTAATCGTAAGTAAAATAGGACGTGCTAATTTACACGGAAATTGTAAAGAAAATGCATTCACTCCTATGCAATTGGGTTGTGGTGCAAATGAAAAGAACTGAGCGACCGATGGCTTAATTAATACCTATACTGTAACAGTGTAAAGTATACGTTAAACGTATTTTTACCGACTTCCCAAAATGGAGGAGGTTATCAATTCGTTTTTTTTTTTATGTTTGTTACCTCAGAAGTTGTTACTGGGTGAACCGATTTTGATGATTCTTTTTTTATTTGAAAGCTGGTGCTTGTCATGTGGTCCCATTTAATTTTCTTCAAGATCTGATGAAGAACTTCAGAGATATACATCAGAACTCTTCAATAAATAACGGCAAATCACTCAGGATAGCTGCAATCGCATTTCTCTTTATAGTTTTCACCGTTTCATAACATAACATCACACTGGTACACTGTAAAGGGTTATGCAGGTGTAAACAGTTCACCTTGGTATATTCTTATTCCACCGGTTTTGTTTAAGTTTCATGTTATTAGGTTAATCTATTCTGGCTTCACTTTGAACTGGTCCATAGAACTAGCCAATAGAACTGGTCCATCATGTACGACAACTAAAAAGTGATAAATAAAAAAAACTTTTTACAAAAAAAAACAACCGACTTCCAAACAAAGTCAGTCAAGTCGGAAGTCGGTGTCATAAAACGAAGAAAGGCAAACAAGAACACCGACTTCCGAAATTGAAGTTATTTTTCACTTTGTAGTGTTTTTGTTTGGAAGTCGGTTGTAATTTTTTGTAAAAAGTTTTTTTTATTGTTAAATACTAGTGATTTGGGTAAGGAAAGGGAAACCGATATAATATACTCTTGTTGTGTTTAAAGTATAATGCACAAACTGTTCATAAACCAACGTAAAGCTGTTATTATAAGAGTCACTAGAAATATAGAGTTGATCTTAGCCGGCTCTGTTATCGATCTTCTCTGTCACTCATAGATGTTTGATCCTACTCCTTCAGTCGTTTACTTACTGCTGCGCGTTGCGATGTGCACAACTAAACTTTTTGGAAATCTTCTACCATATTTAAACTGTTGTAGTGCGTCAGATCTTAATGTTCAACTGTTGCTTTACTTGGACAAACCATCGTATAGAGTTACGTTCTGGGTCTCTTTCCTTCAATCTGCCCGGTAACAATAAGCTTTCTATAATATAATATAATATAATATAATATAATATAATATAATATAATATAATATAATATAATATAATATAATATAATATAATATAATATAATATAATATAATATAATATAATATAATATAATATAATATAATATAATATAATATAATATAATATAATATAATATAATATAATATAATATAATATAATATAATATAATATAATATAATATAATATAATATAATATAATAATATTATAAATGTGAAAGTTCAATCACGTCAGAACGGCCGAACAGATCTGGATGAAATTAGAGACAGGGGTATATTGTAGACTAGAACAGTACATAGGCTACTTTTTATATCGATAAAATGTTCCCTTGGGATGATAAAACCCTCATCACGCGGGCGAAGCCGCTGCCAGAAGCAAGTATATTATAATATACTTGATTGTACATACACCAACTAAGTTAAGAGTTATAAAGTGATTATGGACACACTTGTTATTGAATCTTGTGTTATTATTAACTCTGAGTTAAGTTTATAATACAAGTGGGCCTCAGAGTTGTGGTGATACTTCTATTACATTCATCCCGCCGTGCGGTCACAACTTGTTCCACACCTCGCTACAATGAATGAGTATCGTTAATCGCGTTATATTTTCCATTTCCAGTCGTCTTCGGAGCAGTTCCTTTCCATTCCAGAATTAGCTGCTGCAGCTATTTACCGACCAGAAATTATCTTTTAACTAAAATGTATTAGGAACTCAGCTATCGAGGGAAATGATCCAAGACGCTGTTGAGGTTCAGTTGAGACTGGAATTTATTTGTTATTTGAAAGTTAGTCATCATAGACATGGTAACATAGGATCACGCTTGTAGGTGCAGCTATATTTTCCCAGATCAATTTACCTAGCCTTTTCCCAACTATATTGGGGTCGGCTTCCAGTTTTACCGTATTCAGCTGAGTACCAGTGTTTTACATGGAGCGACTGCTTATCTGACCTCCACAACCCAGTAACTGGGTAACATGATATCCCTTGGCTAGACTGTTGTTAGATCTCAGGCTTCTGACTACTCGTAATAACTGTCAAAGATCTTCAAATGACAGCCGGGACCAACGGCTTAACGTGCTTTCCGAGGCACGGAGGAAACTCGGTATGTTGAAATGGTCACACATCCACGGACCGACCTCGTCAAGCTTTGCTTAACCTTGTGATCGACCAGTGCGGCTGTTATTTTTTAGCCACGAGCTCCTATTTTGTTTTACCCGACTGCCGAAGGAGGGTAATGTGTTTATCAGTCTATGTATATATGTATGTTTGTTCTTATGTGGCGTTCTAGAGGCCAAACGCGTTGGCCGATTTTGATGGTTCCTACGTCAATCGATTCGTCTTAATCCTGCGAGTGTCACTGGCTACATTAAAATCTGAAAATAGAAAAATGCGGATTTTGGGCGCCATATTGTGAGGGCCCAATTTATTTTTCTTACAATTAAAAATATAGGGTTTTAAGAGGTGATTTCAAAAATATAGTATACTTATATGTTTAAATGTACCTAATTCGAAAAAAATAAATACTAAAAAGTTATAAATAAAAATGCGTGAGTTTATTTATGTATGTATGTTATAAATAAAAAAAGTTTATTAAAAAAATCAAAAAACCCGACTGCTTAAAAAGCGAACTAAAAAGACAGAAACAAGGAGAAAATCATGTTGTGCAGTCGGGGGATACATCTGATTTTGGTCAGCCAGCTCGCGAATACTCGTATGTATCCTCCGACTGCACAGCATGATTTTCTCCTTGTTAATGTCTTTTAAGTTCGCTTTTTATGCAGTCGGGTTTTTTTATTTCTTTTTATTAACTTTTTTTATCCCAGATATATTTTTAAATCCTATGTAATATGAAGTTCTATTGCCATCAAACGGGCACAAGTCTAGGCTCCAGACTGATAAAGATTACTTTCAATGGAAAAAAACCAAAATCTTTGCCCGGTCAGGGAATCAAACCCAAGAACTCATGCCGAGCATACGCTCTTGTAAACATGAGACCAACGACACATCTAGGTTACCTATTTTTAACCGACTCTCCAAAAATGAGGAGGTTCTATGTTCGGCAGTATATTTGTTTTTACCGACTTCAAAAAAACAAAGGTATTTTTTTTTGTGTATATGCCGATTTCCCACCAAAATATTTTTTTTGTTTAAAAGAGTGTTTTCCCAAATTGGTCCCATTTAAATTTGGTGAAAATCTGATGAAGATCTTCGGAGATATACAACACTATTAAATAAATGACGGCAAATCTCTCCGCATGCCTGTTATCGCATGTCTGTTTATAACATCACGCCGCAAGGGGGTAAGCAGACGTGTACAGTTCAACTTGGTGCACTCTCATTCAACCGGTTATGTTCAAGTTTCATGTATTCTGGCATCACTTTGCGCGTTATGTACCTTACCATGGAACTTGTCCAAATATGTAAAACAATAAAAAAACTTAAATAAAATACAACCGACTTCAAGAAATAACTTCAGTTTCGGAAGTGGGTGTTCCTGTTTTCGTTTCTTCGTTTTTTGACACCGACTTACGAAATTGAAGTTATTTTCACTTTCAAGTGTTTTCTTTTGGAAGTCGGTTGTATTTTTTTATATATTTTTTAAAATTCTTTAATTCCCAATGATATTCAAATAAACAGATACGTTATACACTCACAAAACAATTGAAAAAAGTGTTCCGCGCAGCAGCGGCAGGACACATACATACACACTTTTCATTCATCTGACATTTACGCGTAGGAAAGATTTAATTTGTAATGTCCCCCGCACACGTTCTACTTTCATTAAAAGATTCTTTTATTTTCTTGACCCTTCTTTATATAATAAAATAAATAAACACTGTCTAGTATACGGCTTGACACACTACAAATGTAAAAAAATGGTCTACTCATTTCTACTAGACTATACATATGATGAAACAGAAAATATGCTTACTAAAGGTAAGGTAAGTAAAATTCAAACATAGTACACATAACATAATACGTTACACAATATACACACTACACACATACAACACGCTCTTTCTAACACACACACACACATACACACACTCGCACACACACACACACATAAGTAGTTTGTAGTTACATCCTCTTTTTTTAATGTTCTCACTTGAGGATTTTTTGCATGTTTTTTTGTTTTTTCCTTGTTTACTTTTAGTTTACCATATCTTTGTAGCAGTAAAATAAATATGTACGTAAACTGTAAAATAAATATACTCTTGTAATCCTTGTCTCTCTTCTCTCAATCTCTTGTACACACGATGGCATTTTTAATTTTGATTTTGTTTCAACAAAGCGTATTGCTCTTCGCCATACGTGACATAAACTAAAGACTAAAGGATACAATTGTCTCCTGTTCGAGTCTTCACAATGCGCGCGCTTATAACATATCTGTTTATTTGAATATCATTGTTAATTCCTATCTGTTTATTAGCTGATTAATTCTCAAAGTCCTAACGACTAATATTATTTCAAAATGTTCGTCGAAAAGTAATAGTATACGATGCTGTTCGATCATATCGCGGGCAACAGCTACTTTGCTGCTAAAAATATTGCAATCACAGATAAAAATCTTCCTGAAACGTTCGCCATATATAAAGACCGAACGATATTAAAACTGGGCCTATTCTTTTTCATCTTATAAAAGCATTGTCACTGGCTAATATTAATGCGGTTTTATCAAAAGCTCTTTGTGAAATGTATCCGTTTCCTTGTATTTCATATACGCCTATGATCTGCTCAAAATGTTGTAAAACACTTCACACCATTGTGTGAACCAAACATTACTCCCGCGCATCTCACGAGATAATTTTATTGTATTTTCAGCCTTATCACAAAGAGATAAGATATTCGCAACCGCACATAATATTTTTGTAAGCATTCTTAATCCGCAACAACAAATCCATTTGCGCAAACCGCCATATTATAATTACAAACTTACATTCGCGTTCGAAATTTGAAAATTTTGATGAACTCTCTATAGAATTCAGTTTTTAAATCCGCATCCCTATTCTGGTTTTGTCAGCTCTATTGTATGAAGGCGTTAGTTTTGACACAAAATGTTTTTTGCGCGTATTCTGGAGTATTTTGCGCAAATCTCGAGAGGGTATTATTGCTGTGATTGTTTGCAAACGTGTGTCGGCTGTTAAGATTAATATTTTTTGTGTCATAATAATGCTTTCGGCGTGTGTTGTGATGCTGCTGATCTGTTTGTAATCTTCAAGTGTCAAAAAAAGTCTATGCAGCTATGGTATTATCTCGTGAGGATTGTCGCAAGAGCAGGATGAACTAAGAATTCTACCGCATAGACAATAGCCAAAGCCAGAGACAGGTACAGACAGAGATAGGTAGGTAGGTCTAGGTACTGTCAACAACACACTTTTTGCGAAGTGTAGGTACGCCCTGTGCCAAAGTCGGTATCAGCCTAGAATCCTAGATCGGGTGCCAATTAAAATGTTGCTAGATCAGAGTCAATGAAACGCTTTGGCGCGACTTTTTGGCATATATGAATTTATTTTTACAAACGTATCGTTAGTTTGTTAGTAGGTGTGTGTCAGTCAAATGTAGCAACTGAAAAAAGTAAAAAAAAACAAACATATCCAAACATTTGCGCCGTCATTTTGCATTCCTACAAGTTTAGATGACAATGCAGAATGAGCTAAAGAGTTTGAAAAAAAAGGTTTATTATTAGGTAATTAATATACAAATTAACTTACGTGCGAATAATTAAAACTCGCTACGGCCAGCCTGAAATTTCTATTCTGTCTATATTTTTTAATTCTATTTCAATAACGCAAGACGGATCGAAAGTAGACATACCTAAGTCCTTAAGTATTCATAGCCAGCCTACTGCAATAAGGTAAGGTTTATCACAGTATGCAACCGTAACAGTTGGTACCGTACCTACACTTAAGATGAGTCGGTACAAACTCTTGCCTTAGCTAGGTGTGGTACCTAGAAGGTTTTAGGTGTTTAGTTCATCAAAATCAGCACGAAACACAAAAACCTATACCTAAAATAGTAGTTTATGAAATGGTCATATAATATGGGTTATTAAAACACGAGCATGGGTTTATATTAACACGCGAGTGTTTTAATACCTAATTATATGCCGTTGCATACACTATTTTATCTTCACTCATACAGTTGAAATAAAATAAAAGTGGAAACGGAAAAAAAATGCAGTATGGCGGGCAATTTAGATTCTCATTGCACCATGACAGCGCAGCGCGCATCCATAGACAGTAACACTAGCCCATAAGCGCCAATAAATTAAAATAGTTATTTATGCTACAAGTGCGGAAGGTAGGTGATTTCCGATGAGTGGCATTTTTATTTACGAGCGAGCGAAGCGAGTGAGTGGATAAATCGACACGAGCTGGAAATCATCTTACGTACGTGTATCATACAACATTTTACTATGCATTGTGCGAGGAAATAAATAAATTAATAAAATGGCGAGCTTATTCAAGCGCGTTCAGCATATCCACAGATTAACTAATAGTTCCTCGGGCATATCTACTGCGCATGCAAACAGTTGTCACATCGTAACGCAATAAGGCACGAGCAAAATATACGTTCTGCCAAACATATTTAATGAATATTTAAAATTAACTTATTGATCAAAATCAAAATCTAGAGTAATTAAAAACGGCTAAAACAAAGTATTAGTTTTATTTTACCTTTTATATGAATGATTATCTATACATAACTAATTTTTTAAACTTTTCTCAAATAATAAAAACTCTATGCGTCGGGCTGACGTTGGAGTTAAAAATTAAAAAAGTACAGGAAAGTAAAAAGCACTAGTGAAAAAAAGTGTCACTTTCCGCACAGTTTGGCTGCTTGGAAAACCGCTCTTTTCGAGGACATGCATTGTAAAGTTATTTTATGATGCAGTTGTTTGAAAATCGAAGGAAAATGTTGCACTGTAATGGTTTTTTTTTTTAATTTTACTTATCCACGAATATGAAGTACGTGTTTATGCAATTCTTTTTGAATTCATAATTGGAATATTACGTTATGAGTGTAGATAAAAATATTTAAGTTTCTCCAGTTTGTAACAGCAGATTGAAAATTGATTGTTTCCAAATTAGGTTTTTCATGATGCCATTTATCTCTCCAATCCGAAGGAAATAATGTAGGATAATAATTTCGAAGAAATTAAATCGTCACAAAATAAGCATATAATTAAAAAGGACGGACTCAATCAACAGCAGTCGCAACAAGATTACTCTCTGACATAGACTGACGACTAATTTCGCGACGCGACAGCACGACAAACACGAAATCGCTCTCAAATAATCGTTCAGCAATTAAAACTGCTTATTTCCTTAATTCAGAGCAATCGGACGTTTAAAGAGCCTTTTCTACCTCTCCATACAAATTTCAATCTTAATCCACAGCATTAAAAAACATATTACTACACACCGGAGAAATGATTTTCCTATCAATGTTTGTTGAAGCAAAATAAGCTTTGTGTTAGTGAGTTAGGGTTAAATGTTGTGAAGCAAACGATGATGAGGCTACGTAAATGGGAAATTGTGCGCTAACTCGCCGTGCCGTCGGAATAAAACAACTCTTTGCGCTAATAATGAGGAAGAATGCGCAGAGTAGTGTCATTGTACAGATACTGCACTCAATTTTCAGTTGTTATAGTACGTATTCAGTGTTTAAACTAGTCCCTATTAACCATCCCATTCCCATGTTAAACAGTATTCCAAAAGTAATGAAGTGAGAAATAGGGTTTATCTAAGTAGGCAACCCCTTAAAAATATTTTTAATATTTTTTCACATTTTATATGGCTTTGGGTCAACAAAAAGCTTATACTATGAAAATTTGAAGACTGTAGCTCCAACCGTTTGGCTGAAAAACCTGTGTGACAGATGACTGACAGACAGACGGACACGTGATTGACAGCAATAGGGCTCCGTTTGGACCCTTCGGTTACGGAACCCTAAAAACGTATTAAATGATAAATGATTTTATTTCTGTAAGTTGGTTTGTACAAACACTTTTACATGTCTAACATATTCTTTTAAAAACTAGATGAGGTCAGCGTTTCCTATCTGACTACTCTGAGAAGAAAGGCCAAAACAAACTCAGAGGTCACAGTCTCATTTAAGTTCTGACAAAATCTTGGTAAGATCATGTGAAGACCATGTAGACAGATGTCTGAAATGGTCTTTTGAGGAAATAACCAGCCAGATTGCGAGTGGGCCAGTCAGTGCATGCATTTGTCAATAACCGAGCAGCTCAATTCAGACTTTAAGGAGCTCAACGATTCGACGAACAATACTAAATAAAGGACATTCGGGTAGGCCGCATAAACTACTCAAAGTGCCAGACCATGATAAAAAACTAAGATAAATCAAAATTAAAAAAAAAAAAGGTTCCACATAGTCTTCACATTCACAATAATTAAAATAAAATAATATAATACTTTAAAAAGTAAATATTCTTATCATTGTAAGAAAACAAATAAAAAAATGTATAAAAAATAACAAAATTAATGGGGCAAAATATAAAAAAAAAACAAATAAAAAAATGTATAAAAAATAACAAAATTCATGGTGCAAAATATAAAAAAAAAAAACTAAATTAATTGGAGCAGCTAACTCCCAAGCCGTTTTATCCTCAACGTAATCTTTAATGCTTTAAAACGCTCAGTTATTAATCAGTGAATGCAGTATTTTTTATTATTTTTTAACTTTTGCCCACATTAGTAATTTCTTCGTCTATCGTGGGTGCGTTTACAAACATTTAAACTCACATACACCAGATCCCAGATCTTAATTCCTATATATGCATATGAATATGAACTATGCATATGAACTAACAAACAATTATGTAACCTCTTCATAATTTTAGTTTTCAAGTTTTGATAGGCACTTACTTTGGTACTTAAGGCAAGTTTTCGCATTGAGAATTATAAGTGTACATGAATTTGGAATTAAGAAACCTACTGAAATGCCAAAATTTTATAGGATAAATATTAGGCTAAAGTAAAGTTTGACCTACTTAACTTCTAACTATTATTTCGTAAATCTGGGGTAAGTAACAACCTCTGACTGTTCAAGCTGCTCTGTGCCACAGATCGCTCCGCATCAAACGTCGAACATTAGCCATTAGGACTGTGCAGTCGGCACAAGAATTGCTTTCTTGCTAGATTACTTCATTTGCCGCCGGTTCGTGTATGTCTTGCTTGTTTACTCGCGTAGAACCTTCGGTTCTAGACAAAGAAAGATTCTATCAGCCACAACAATTGTCAAAAAGTAAAAATTAATAATTTCCAAATCCCCACAATAGTTTTTTAGGGTTCCGTACCCGATGGGTAAAAACGGGACCCTATTACTGAGACCCCGCGGTCCGTCTGTCTGTCTGTCTGTCTGTCAGTCACCAGGCTGTATCTCATGAACCGTGATAGCTAGATAGTTGAAATTTTCACAGATGATGTATTTCTGTTGCCTCTATAACAACAAATACTAAAAACAGAATAAAATAAATATTTGAGTGGGGGTCCCATACAACAAAAGTGATTTTTTTGCCGTTTTTTGCGAAAGTGGTACGGAATCCTTCGAGCGTGAGTCCGACTCGCACTTGGCTGGTTTTTTTTTTAATTTCATTATTTTTAAACTAATTTATCTATAGTAGTAGACACGCTTCGATCAACAATCTATCGAACACGTAATAATGACACGATATCTTGCGAAAATATTTCTATTCAAGCAGTAATACGCCCTTAACTTTTGAACTTCGAAACCGATTGTCCCGATAATGCCACCTTTCAAACAAAAAAAAAACTAAATCAATATCGGTTCATCCGTTTAGGAGCTATGATGCCACAGGTACACAAACATACGGGTATAGTTCTCGCCAAACTTCTTGGCCGCCCTGAAGTTGGCTACAATGGCTGCGCAGTAGTAAATCTCATACAAAAACAGCACCGTTTCATGCTTTGCGAATCGGAAAGCAAACATCAAGGCGGCCCAGAAGATTGGCGAGAACTATACTCACTTCAAACTTATAACACCAATCTTTTTCGGACGGGGGTCAAAAATTCTAAAATGTAGAAAATTGACAAGCGTTGTCCAAATAACACGTGGTTACTACCCTTTTAATTTTGTTATTTGGACCATCGCTAAGGGCGGACCGCGAACTGGAAGACGTTGCATTGAAAATCTTCCCACCAGGTGGACCGATGACCTGGTGAAGGGTGCGGGGAACCGATGGACTGGATGCGGGACGCACAGGACCGGTCAATGTGGAGACGCTTGGGGGAGGCCTATGGCCAGCAATGGACGTCTTTCGGCTGGTATGATGATGATGATAAGGGCGATTACGCACTACATCCGATCCGTATCCGTGAAATTTCGGTTCAGAAGTAGCCGTAGTACTTCTTGTAGGAAAGCTTACGTACTACAACCGAACTTTATCCGTCATAATCTGTCTTAATACAGAATATTTTAAACTCGGAACTGAAATTACGGACACGTACGTGTAGTGCGTAACCGCCCTGACGCTGAGAGAATATCACTTATAAGCCCTCTACCTAGAATGCATCATAGTAAAAATTTGGTAGCTAGGTAGGTACTTACGTAAGTAATACTAAACTTTTTTTCCTAGCCTTATTTGTGTGCAGGGCAAAAGGGCAGCAGCAATTCCGCGATCTCTGGCCAACTCTGTCCCACAAACGTGAACACATTTCAGTCATTTTAATTCTTAACGACCAAGAATCTAATTTTTGCATCAGAGTGTTAAGAAAATATGTGTCATGAATTCAAGGTAACCTATGTATAGTATATAGGTACCTACGTAGGTGAGAACGACGAACAGGGAAGTCGCGACCGTTGTAGTCCAGTTTTGGGAATGACATAGGTAAAGCAAAGAGAAGCAAGAACATTGTCAGCAAAAAAAAAAGTTAATTCAAAAGATCAAAAAACCGAAAAACGTATACAAGAAGAAAATCATGCTGTGCAGTCGGAGGATATATAATTGCGATCTGGGTGGGTGATTCTCCGACTGCACAGCATGATTTTCTTCTTGTTTACTTTTTTTTAGTTCGCTTCTTATATAAAACGTACTAGTATATTTTTTTTTTTCGAATTTGGTATATTTAAACATACAAGTGTAATAAATTTTTGAAATCACCTCTTATACCCTGTAATTTGATACGCCACACGATGGGTTTGGACAAAAAAAAAATATAATAGCTGTAAGCCATCCATAATTAATAAATAAATAAATAAATAATTGCCCCCCCACAATATGGCGCCCAAAATCCATAACTTTTCTATTTTCCAATTTTAATCTATCTATTGACGTAATAATCATCAAAATTGAGCAACGCAGTTGGTCTCTAGAACGCCACATAGGAACAAACATACAGAGACTGATAAACACATTACAATCCTTCAAGAGTCGGGTAAAAAGGGAAAATATTTAATTTACCTACATTAAGAAAAGCATTAAAATTAAAATTATGGCCCTTACTGGCCCTTAGGATAAAATTAACTAAATTATGGGTGTCACGAAGAAATTACTCTTTAAAACAAATGTTATTTTACTTTATTTTATAAAGAACTATACTTACTAAAATAAAATAAATAAATAACTCAAAAATAAAAATACTCCTAAACGGCACACAACAGAAGGTACGACACGACATCTAGCGTCCAATAGCTGCAACATAGTTTGACAACTAGCAGAAAAGTTTCAAATTACACAATACACATTGTTACTATTTGATTATCTAAGATTGTTAAATAACAAATTTTAACATTAGTTTGGAAATTACATTTTAACATTACATATTTATGCAAATAAAATTAACTCCAACTGGAACTGTTACGCGCCATCTAACGGGTAATGAGACAAACTACAACAATTTATATAAACTATCGACATAATTTTGTTATTCTATTATTTCGCATTACTTATCATATCACATTTGTACATAATTACAGTGTAAAATAACTAAAATGATCTTATAAAAATGAATGGTCAATAAAACATCAAAGAGCGCCATCTATCCTTCAGTAGCGAGTCTTTTTGGTTTCTTCAACGTTCGTTGTTGCTCTTCACGTATGATTTCCGCTAGAGTTTGAACCGCGACGTCCATGTCCTGCATACGGATCTTGCTAAAGGTTAGCCGTAAATAGGGACAGGGGGCGTTAGTGTCGTACAAGAATGCTTGTCCGGGTACTAACATGAGGCCCCGTTGAAATGCAGTTTGGAATACCTGAAAATAAAAAGAAATTGATTTAACAAACATCTAGATTTTGATGAATATTGCTACCTATAGCGGTAACAGAGAGTAGGCCTGTGTCCCAGCAGTGGGAACATTAAAAAGGCTCATGATGACGATGATGATTGGTATAGAGGTAGATTAGAACTTGGAGATGGATATATGAAAAAAAATGTCCAGAGAATCCGTTCCAGTGGGATAATGACTGAATGAAATACTTACAAACCCCTCACTGGCAAAAGTTAGCCCTTGCTGTATATTTGTGCCTTTTTAGGGTTCCGTACCCAAAGTGTAAAAATGGGACCCTATTACTAAGAATCCGCGGTCCATCTGTCTGTCTGTCCGTCTATCACCATACTGTATCTCATGAACCGTGATATCTAGGCAGTTGAAATTTTCCCAGATGATGTATTTATGTTGCCGCTGTAATAACAAATACTAAGAACAGAATAAAATAAATATTTAAGTGGGGCTCCCATACAACAAACGTGTTTTTTTTGCCGTTTTTTTGCGATAATGGTACGGAACCCTTCGTGCACGAGTCCGACTCGCACTTGGCCGGTTTTTATTCTCAGTTAGGGAGAAACTACAGAACGCCAACTGCTACGATCCTTAAATACCTACTCTGTTTGTACATCTAGTCATACACGCACGCCGATTTCTGAAGGACATCACAAATAAGATTCGCGCGTTACTTTTGAGGTGATATTTTTTTTTTAATTCGGCTACACTGTCCCACTTCTATGCAAAGGCCTTTCCCAAATTATTCCAGGTTGGTATTATAATACTATGATGTTGTAATTGTTACCATGTTGTGCACATCATCGACTCCGTTGACCCTCAGCCAGAAGAACAGGCCAGCGTGCGGCATGGAGAAGGGAGCAAGGTCTTGTATCGGCTCGAGCGCCGAGTGCAGCGCGTCGCGGCGGCGCTGGTACAGTGCGCGCGCGCCGCTCAGGTGGTCGGCCAGCGACTGTCGGCACTGAATCAGTTGGAGCAGGATCGCCTGGAACGAGGTGACGTGTGAAATGTTTAATTGGTTATAAAATCTTCAGGTGTATGTGACTTTTTGATAAAACTTGATTTTCATTAAAATACTTATTAGTGGAATTCTAATGCAACCCTGCCTTTTGCCTGGCAATATCTAGACGCAATTCGATATCTAGTTTTTTTTCTACGTCTAGATTGCTCCCTATAACTGTAGCAACTCGGTTTGTGTGTGCAGCTCCACTCTCTTCAGAAGCAGCTTTGGCACCGTGACCAAGGTGCCCGAAGTCACCACCTTGGATACAGACACATAATGCTTCCCCTCACCTGTGCTAGAGTGCAGGAGTGCAGCAGTTCCGCCTGTGTGTGCAGCTCCAGTCTCTCCAGCAGTGGCTTGGGCGCCGTGACCCAGGCGCCGCGCAGTCCTGCGCTGACCACCTTAGAGACCGAGTCCAGTCGCAGCACCCGCCCACAAGTGTCCAGCGACAGGAACGAAGGGATGTGGCGCTACCGACATACAGAGCTTCATGTAAGTAAGTACATAAAATATATAAAGAAAGATAATTTTGTAACACAGAAACTGAAACCCATAAATTATGCGTAAACTAGAATCCTTCACGCAATTAATAGTAGTACTCAATCAAGGTAAGAAAGCTCTGATATACTCACGTCTGTATAATTCAAGAACATGTACGGATCGTCTTCTACGATCAGGAAGTCGTATATGCAGGCCAGTTCGTAGATCTGTCTCCGTCTTTCTTCAGGCAGGACTGTGCCCGTGGGATTGCTGCCTGTTGGAATGATGTACATCATCTTGGGCATCTTCAAACCACGCCGCATGCGCTCTCCGAGAACTGCGTCCAAGGTTTCTGGTAGCATACCGTCTTCGTCTTCTGGAATGCCTATGATTTCCGGTTGGTAGGGTTTGAGCTGGAATAAATGTAAAAATTGATAAAAGTCCTTTAAATCAATTACAACCCAACATAGATAACAACTTGGAATGAGATAGGAAACTGCACGTTCATGTTGAAAGACGACAGCTGGTTCTGGCTTGCCAGCCTGTAGACAAAGTGATGATCATCAGCACGCCGTAAGCCAGCAACGGCAGCCGGTGCTCTTCCTTCCGACTGGAACACACGCAACTCAGATAGCAAAGACAACTCACAGCGCTGTGTATGCCGGTGTAGGCGTACTCGCTGGTGAGCACGGGGTCGCCGGGCTCTACCAGCAGCTCCACGCACTGGTAGATGCCGTGCTGACCACCGTTGGTGACCAGAATATCGCGAGGCAGCGGTGGAGGCCGATGCACTTCCGACTGGAACGCGCGCAGTTCAGATAGCAAGGCTGGGAGGCTGGAAAACATGTAAGATAGTGATTACTTCGGTTATCGCTCGGCTTAGTTCGGCTCGCTGTTTCCAATAGGTGCTAAGGCTGAAAAAGTGTCATTCTATCAGCAATGGCGATGATCGAAATGGTAAAATTTAGAGGACTGAAGTTGATTGTTGGGTGTGCCCAACAATCACTTCAGTCCTCTAAATTTTTCTTCACACACCAAAAAATAAATGAAAGTAGAATAAATATGACCGTTGCAAACTATGAGTACGTGCCTTTGAACGATAGATTGAACAATGATAAGGCAAAACAACGTTGTGTTTAAAATAGGGACGGAAATTGAAATGGTTAGATGGTCAAAACCATTTTTTTTTGTCCCTGTCAATATCAATTATGGTTGAAAGAATGCGAGCTCGCTGCCTGCCAGCACCATGCGAGAGTGCCTGGTTTGCATCGCCAACCGGGTGAAGCGGAACACCTGCTCGTTGTAAGCTAGTATAATAATAAATAATAAAAGTACTGATCCCTGTGAGGGCACGTACTGCAGCGCGGTGGCAGCACCATGCGGGAGTGCCTGGTGTGCATCTCCAGGTGGGTGAAGGGGAACACCTGCTCGTTGGAAGCTAGTATAATATAATATAAGTACTGACCCCTGTGAGGGCACGTACTGCAGCGCGGCGGCGAGCTCGCTGCCTTCTAGTACCATGCGAGAATGCCTGGTGTGCATCTCCAGACGGGTGAAGGGGAACACCTGCTCGTTGGAAGCTAGTATAATATAATATAAGTACTGACCCCTGTGAGGGCACGTACTGCAGCGCGGCGGCGAGCTCGCTGCCTTCTAGTACCATGCGAGAATGCCTGGTGTGCATCTCCAGACGGGTGAAGGGGAACACCTGCTCGTTGGGCATGCCTTCCGCCAGGGATATCATCTCCTTGCCCACCTTGTAGGCCAGAGATGCTGGAACGAAAGTGTTGGTTATTGTCAAAAGCTCGTTAATAGCCATATTCATAATTATAAATGACTGCCTCCTTGGTCTTGAAAATGGGATTGCTGAGCGTGAGGTTCACTATCCAGGGTTCAATTCCCAGGTCAAGCTAAAAGTAATATTGGGTGATACTAGGAATTCCTCAGTAGGAGGCAGGAGTTCAGGTGACTTGGTGAAGGTGGCGGGAGACCGCTGGATGCGAGACGCACGGGATCGGTCAATGTGGCGACGCTTTGGGGAGGTCTATGTCCAGCAGTGAACGTCTTTCGGCATATATGTTGATGATGATGTTTATGAGACCGGAGTTTGGAAGTTGGTGATTTGATAGCCCAGTGCCTGGGTAAGTAGGTTAAGCCGTTGTTCCTGTGCTGATCATTCGCCGGTTGTTTTGGATTGCCGACCCATCGCCGTGCATTTGTGTTTGGGAACATACGTGTGCAATGTGTGCATCATAATATCGTCCGAGCCGATGGCTAATCTCCAGTTCAGAAAAACTATCCATACTAATATTATAAATGCGAAAGTAACTCTGTCGGTCTGTCCGTTACCTTTTCACGTCTTTACAGCTGAACGGAACTTACGGAATTGGATGTAAATTGGCACAGGAGAAGATCATGGCCTGGAGTACTTATACGAATGTAGGATACTTTTTATTCCATGTGTGTGTTCCTTTAAGTAAATTTGTACGTGGGCGAAGCCGCTGGCAGAAGTTATAGTAAGTTTATATGTATTATCGTAGAATAATTCAAAAAAAGAATACGCGAAATCTTAGTATTTTTGCATAATCTGGGAACACGGTAGTGCCCCCAACAAGACGAACAAACAAAGTCACAGCCTTCCTTTTCAGGAATCCATTCAGGATATTTTCGACGCCTGTTACTTTGTTGTGGATAAAGCTAGAAGCCTGGATTTTCAGTGACTAAGAGAACATAATATAACTAGGCATAATCCCAAATTAGATTCAATTTGAACTTGTTTCTGAACTGTTCTACTACTGCAAAAAGTAGTGAGATCGAATGTAAAAACAAGTCAGATAAATTATTCAGTAGGTATCTTATAGGTTACAAACAAACCCATTAACCAACTTGGTGTTACTTTTACAATAACTGTCGCCAGTGGCTTTGCTCGCGTGAAAGTCGAAGTCCCACGGGAACCGTATATTTTCCCGGGATAGAAACTAGCCTATGTGCTATTCCAGATTTACTAATAATATTATAAAAGCGAAAGTTTGGAAGGATGTATGTTTGTTGCTCAATTACGCCAGAACGGCAGAACGGATCATCTAAATCCGTTCTGCCGTAACAAACATACATCCTTTCAAACTTTCGCTTTTATTAATATTAGTTAGATAAAGGATCGATTTTATCGTGTTCTTCTAATATAAAAAGACGGTAAATTTGTGTTTTTGTTACCTAATTATTAAGGTACCTTCTGAAGAAATTATCTGACTTAGTATTCCAATGTACTTTTTGCGGTTGAATAACTACGCCGCGGCCCGCGAGACTTGTTTTTTACATCTTACGTTTTTAATGGTTAATGGTTTTTAGTTTCCAAAATCAAAACAGGATTTTGGAAACTAAAAACCATTTCGTATCATAACTACATACTCGTATTATGCAGGGACTTTTTTAAATGATTATAAATGTGAAAAACATTTACATAGTTTTCAATCAAATTCCTTCATATTGTTATCAGTACAAGATTGATAACGTCACCGCATCGTGTGTTCTCGGCTATGTTTGCGCTGTTGGGGTGCCAGTCAACGCACATACTCTGCTCATCCATCAAGAGTAACCTAATGTCAATATTAGCTAATTAACAAAATACTTTTTTGTCAGAAGACGCATGCCCATGCGTGGAGGCAAGGACATGCGTCTTCTGTGAATTGATAATGTTTGGTCTCTTCATTACTTACATTTTTAAACGAATTTCCAAAAAGGAGGAGGTTCTCTGTTCGACTATAAGTTTGTTTGTTTTTGTGTATGTTTACCGATTTCGGGTGTTAATGAGAAATTACTTTTTTTTATATATCCTATAGGCTCGCGCTTGACCACTATCTTACCAGATGGTAAGCGATGATGTGGTCGACGGTGAAACACGCTTGCCTAGAAATAACCTATTCACTCTTGACTTAAAGACCCCCAGATTGTAGCTGTCTGGAAACACAGACTCCGGCAGGGAATTCCACTCCTTAGCTGTACGCATAATAAAAGTGTTCCCAAAACGTTTCGTGCGTATGGGTGGGATGTCTACGTCTCTAGTCACGTCTGGTAGTCCGATGATGGAACCACCTCACCCAGGTGGAATCAGATCGCGCAATTCCATCGCACACTCCCCAAAATGATCCGATTACAGATGCAAACACCTGATAACATTTTGTCCTTATTATAATTATCATGAACTTCAATAAACACTAGGGTACTGAACTTGTCGTTATCTGCCAGATAGCGTTATTTCCGAGATAACATACAATTAAGATCACATACTTTGATAAAGATGCACGCAGTTGCTCACGTTTCGAACAACAAACAAACAAATTGGAAAAAACGCATGATCTTGAAATATTGTGGTAGGAAAAAGGAGACTTCATGTTTTTGTTTATCTTTAGAAGATTGCTATCTTTGAACATGGATTTTTACTTTGAATCCGCCGTATTTTTATCTGACTGTACGGCGAAGCCCAAAGGAAGGGTTATGATTTTAGCAGTCTATGTATGTATGCTTGTATTTATTTATGATCCACAGTAGCACTTAAACTACTAAGCCGATTTGGATGAATAAGGTGTCAATTGATCCGTTATTAGACGACTTTACAGACTAACCCGGCGAATAAAAAACAGCTATTCAGTACATTTCGTTGAGTGCAAATACAATGAGTTTCCTTGTGTGATTAATCAGAAATTAAAACAACCAGATTGCCGATATTTCCCGAAGAATAACAAACTTAAGTGGCAGTGGGCAGAGCAAATTGCTTGCAGAACAGATGGTCGAATGGGACCGAAAAGTTGTGGAGGGTTGACCGCGCACCGGATAAAGCAGCGCAGCGTTGGGAGGCTTCCCTCTACATAAGTGGACCGAAAACCTGGTTAAAGCTGAGAGAATCCGCTGGATATAGAAAGCATAGGACCGATCGATGTGGCGACACTTAAGAAGACATATGCCCATCAGTGGACATCTTTCGGCTGAAATGATGATGATGATGATTCTAATAAATATGAATGTATTGTGAAAGTAATTCTTTTTCGCTATTTTAGGATAGGTCCCATAGTAAGTTGTTAAAGTGTCAACAACATTTAGTAAAAAAAATACTTTTGGTGCAATGATTAATACGTGTCAAAGACTTATGTTAATAGCAATCAATTCAGCTAATTTAATGTTATACACTTATAAATATTCAAGGCATCAATTCAATTTATTTACATTAACAATGGCCCAAAAATGTCAACGTACGAGGTTATTGACTATTTTCACGGTCGTCGATTGAAACACAAAATTAATCTATATATATAAAAGAAAGTCGTGTTAGTTACTTCACTTATAACTCAAGAACGGCTGAATCGATTTAGCTGAAAATTGGCAGGGAGGTAGCTTAGAACCAGGAGAAGGACATAGGGTAGGGTAGGGTAGGGTAGGGTAGGGTAGGGTAGGGTAGTGTAGGGTAGTGTAGGGTAGTGTAGTGTAGTGTAGTGTAGGGTAGTGTAGTGTAGGGTAGGGTAGTGTAGGGTAGGGTAGTGTAGGGTAGTGTAGGGTCGGGTAGGGTAGGGTAGTGTAGGGTAGGGTAGTGTAGGGTAGCGTAGGGTAGTGTAGGGTAGCGTAGGGTAGTGTAGGGTCGGTTAGGTTAGGGTAGGGTAGGGTAGGGTAGTGTAGGGTAGGGTAGGGTAGAGTAGGGTAGGGTAGTGTAGGGTAGGGTAGGGTAGGGTAGGGTAGGGTAGGGTAGGCTAGGGTAGTGTAGGGTCGGGTAGGGTAGTGTAGGGTAGGGTAGGGTAGGGTAGTGTAGGGTAGGGTAGGGTAGTGTAGGGTCGGGTAGGGTAGGGTAGTGTAGGGTTGGGTAGGTAGGGTAGATAAATGTTTGGTCTTTTTATGGCAAAACAAAGTTTGCTGGGTCAGCTAGTATATATAAAAAAAGAAGTTATTTTTGCCGAAAATATGTAAATAATTCATTATCATCATCAGTTCGAAAGCTGTTCACTGCTGGACATAGGCCTCCCCCAGGCGTCACCACATTTACCAATCCCGTGCGTCTCGCATCCAGGGCATTCCCGCAACCTTAACCAGGTCATGGACCGAGGACCTGGTTAATCATCTTCTTCTTTGGTTAAGGTCGCCTAGTGGAAGGCCTTAACTGAACTTGCCAGAACTTTTCGGCCCTATTGGCCATCCGTTCTGCGAGCTATGTGCCCTGCCCACGACCACTTAAATTCCACAATTCTTCGGGCTTTGTCTTTTTTTCTTTTTCTATTCAACTTTGGCTCTCCTGGGGACATTCTGATGCGATCACGCAAGGAAACTCCAAGCATAGCCCGTTAATAATTCGAACGAAAATAATTCTCTCGATTAAATTTCGGTAAAGCACAGAACTCTCACTGTCAGATATAATAAGTAGTACACAAGTGTGTGCACACTTGCGCGCTTACGACCACGGCATCAAAGGGGTCTACAATTGCAAATGGATAGGTAAATTATTCAAAATCAAAATCAATTTTTTTATTTCATATAGGCCTACATGGGCACTTATAAAACGTCGACAATGTGCACGGTTCGGGTTGGTCGTTTCCTATGGAGAAGAACCGGCAAGAAACTCCATGGTTACTCTTTTAAAAAAATGGTTTGGTTTTACAATATTTCCTTGTTACAGCATTAGTACTTAGATATGTGGGGACAACGTAGGCCCGACAATAAGTCGTAAGAAAACAAAAAAAAAAAGATTACATATTATTTAAACAAAAGAAAATAAAACGAGTTAAAAAGTTAACAAGCATCTAGAAGGCCTACAATGTTCACACATTTACAAAATAATCGGTAAAGGAATCTATACAAAAGTAAAATAAATAAAAAAGACTAAATCTAACATGTGGCACAAATATTGTTATCAGTGCTGTAACTTTTCTTAGCAAAGGGCTATGAAGATGATTGAAAACCATTGTAAAAAGAATAATCAAAAGAAGGAAAAAAAACAAAGAATTAATGAGATTGAGAATAGTTAGAGACAACCACATATTTGTGCCGTTTATGAGTTACCAGGGAAGCCGCATGCGCAGAAGGAGCTAAAGCCAAAATTTTTATCTTCAACGTAGTCCTTGATTTTATAATATGCTTTTTTAACAAGGACACGTTTGATGTAGTTTTTGAACTTTCCATCGGTCAGTTCTATAACTGACTTTGGCAACTTGTTATAAAAGCGTATACTGTTTATATAAAAAGACTTGCTAGTTTTTGTTAATCTGAATTTGGGTATTACAATTTCGTGCTTACTGCGTGTATTTAAATTATGTAAGTCGCTTCTAGTTTTGAAAAGCCCTCGATTTTTGCGGACATACAAAATACATTCCAAAATATAGAGTGAAGGTAGAGTCAGTATATCGATTTCTTTAAATTTTTCTCTAAGGGACTCGCGAGGACCCATTTCATTAATCTTAATTTGACAAAGACAAAATGCGATCGTCCCTACAAGGAAAATAAAGAAATTAAACTTATTTCAAATTGCCTTATTATCGAAATTGCATTTCCAATGACTAATTCATTATAATTAGCGGCTGGGCGTGTCATCAGCACACGATATTATCACTGACGTGTGTAATGTGTGTGACTTGTCATTGTTGACAAAATTGATAGCATCCGCTGAAAGTGTAGATAGTTAGGTACTGTTTTCGACACAAACAAAAACCATGGTAATGAATGCATACTACACTATTTGCGCTAAAACATGGTGCGGGTGACAGTTTCAATAACATTTTTTACGCATATATATATACGCATTTTTTGTAGTTTAACGTCATACCATAGTTGCCTGTATGACGTTAAACTACAAAAAATTCGTATACGTATATGCGTAAAAAATGTTATTGAAACTGTCACCCGCAGTAGCTACAGCGCAAAGAGTATAATGTTATTAAATAAAAAAACATAATGAAAAAAATCAAAAAACCCGACTGCTTCAAAAGCGAACTAAAAAGTCGTAAACAAGTAAAAAATCATGGTGTGCAGTCGCAGGATACATATTCGCGGGCTGGCTGATCAAAATCTGGTGTACCCTCCGCCTGCACAGCATGATTTTTTCCTTGTTTACGACTTTTTAGTTCGCTTTTGAAGTAGTCGAATTTTTTGATTTTTTAAATTAAGTTTTTTTATTTATAACTTTTTAGTTAGTTTTTTTTTCGAATTAGATACATTTAAACATATAGGTGTTATATATTTTTGAAATCACCTCTTAAAACCCTTTATTTTGATGACAAAATTTGGGACCCCACAATTTGGCACTCAAAACCCTCCATTTTTCTATTGTCCAATTTTAATGTAGCCTATGACACTCGCAGGGTTAAGACGAATCGATTGACGTATGAATCATCAAAATCGGCCAATGCTTTTGGTCTCTGGAACACCATATAGGAACAAACATACATACATACATACATACATACATACATACTTACATACATACATAGACTGTTAAACACTTTACCCTCCTTCGGCAGTCGGGTAAAAAAAGTAACTCTGTCTCTCTGTCTGTTACCTTTCACGCTTAAACCGCTGAACCGATTTAGATTAAATTTGGTATGTAGAGATATAATAATTTTGATCTAGGAAATCATTATTAAAGGGTTTCAATTCTGCCTTGCATTTCTCTAGGACGTACGGTAATGCTGCGGACGAAGTCGCAGTCAAAAGCTAGTTTTAAAACAAGTAAAATTTCAAAATTTATATTTTAAATTTATTAAAAATGTGTCGGCACATTTTTATTTATGCTACATAATTTCTCTATTACATAGTAGATACGCTTCGATCGGCAATCTATTGAACACGTAATTATTATGACACGATATCTTGCGAAAACACCCCGATTCAAACGCCCATAACTTTTGAATTTATGTATTTATTTTATTTATACATAGCTAGCTAGCTAGCAAAAAAACTAAATCAAAATCGGTTCATCCGTTTAGGCGCTATGATGCCACAGACAGACACACAGATACACAGCAACACACGTCAAACTTATAACACCCCTCTTTTTCCGGGCGGAACCCCCGCCCGGAAAATGAGGGAATAATGAGATCTCAAAAATCTTGAAAGGAGAGACCCATAAATATTATCAGTACATGGTATATGAGAACTGTTTTTTAACCCCCGACGGAAAAAGAGGGGTGTTTTTGTAACTGAGTCAAATATAGGGATAAAATATAGGCAGTCATGGGGACTACCGACAGAAGTGAAAACTTAAAATGTCACATTTGCATGTCGGTGTTGCCAACCCAGAAGTTTTTCCACTAGCAAAAATCGCTCAATGCGGCTAAAAAGTTTTCACTTAAAAAATTAAGTTATCTTCTTTTTTTTAGTTTAACAAGTAAAATTTAAAAAAAACACCCCACCCTTTTTCATTTTGCAAGCTTTTATTTTACTTATGTATGTATGTAAGTGTGTTCGTGTCAAATCTTGCAACTGAATTTTAAAGCAGTAGTTATCCTCAATCGTTATGGATGAAATTTTGCATACACGTTTAGTTTGGATATGCTAGTATTATATTATCTGTGGTTTGGATGACAATGCACGGTTAGCTAAGTGACGTCATTCTAAATCCAATATGGCGGACGGCCCAAGATGGCGGATTAGTTATTTTTTGTTCACTTATGATATGGGTATCAAATGAAAGGGTTTGCTGAGATGAATAAGAAAAAAGCTTGTTTGAAAAAAAAGTATTTTTATGGATAATTGTAGCACATCATATTTACTAACACTAACGCCATCTGTGTATAAAGCTGTAAACTATTACCAACCAGTAAAAGTAGCTAACTAACTGTGTTACTAACATTGATTGTATTGTAAATTGTTCGCAAGACTGTTACTAGATGTCGCTATTCGCTCACCTCTGTTTTCTAGATCGCGGTGTTAAAAATCTCCGCGAGTTAATGACCCTCGCTACAAACATTGGTTCATTGAAGAATTCTGCTAACCAATTGCACCTACCGCTTCATCCTACTTGGAAAAGTGCGTAAGACTTTCTGGCTAGCTAGTTTTCGTTACATATTTTATACTTTTTGGGTGAGAGGTCATCTACCGCCTCCCTCGTCCAAGCGGGCGTAGTGAAGTTGGTGGAAACCTATTATATTAACTGTTGTCATCAAACAAATTGTTCTGTAATCATCCATACTTTGGAAATTACTAAAATAAAAACGTTCTGAATAACCCGGAGTTTTCCTGTCTGCCGGAACGAGTGACGTCCACGACTTCCAGTCAATGCAACCCCCTTACAAACTGGCGCCCAACGTGGGGCAAGACTGCAAAACCCCTTACAAACTGGCGACCAACGGTGGGCACGACTGCAAGCCGAAATACAGAACCCGCTCCGGCCGTATCACTACGACAACAGTGAAAAGGAGGCAAGCAGAGATGTCTGTCAACCTGTCCGACACGCAGTTTGAAGCACTTCTGGCAAGACTGTCACCTGGAAAACACGGTTCCGTTGAAAACATAAGTGATTCAGAGGCACTTACTGGTGTACCACTTGTACTGAAGGGTGAAGCTGCAGTACGGTGGCAGGGAGTGAAACAGCAAGTCACTACCTGGGAGGACATTCAAGAAGATGCCTATTCTACACTGAAAACCTGTTTGTCTACAGCCCCTGTATTGCGACAAGCAGATGAAACAAAACCATATATTATAAAAACTGATGCCAGCAGTTACGCACTCGGAGATGTTCTCGTCCAGGGGGAGAAGGACGAGGAACATCCAGTAGAATATGCGAGTAGATTGCTCACATCAGCAGAAAGAAACTACTCCACTACTGAGCGCGAAGCTTTAGCCGTCGTGTGGGCACTGAACAAATTTCGATCTTACATCGATGGTTCACCCGTGACTCTAGTAACGGACCATCAAGCCCTGAAGTGGTTGATGAATTTAAAATCTCCTACATCCTTAGTTACACGACGAGGACGTGGACGTCCTAGGAAACAATAACTCCTCTCAAACCAGTCCCTCTCGCCGAGACGTCTTCGGGGACTGAGGGGGAGACTGTAGCACATCATATTTACTAACACTAACGCCATCTGTGTATAAAGCTGTAAACTATTACCAACCAGTAAAAGTAGCTAACTAACTGTGTTACTAACATTGATTGTATTGTAAATTGTTCGCAAGACTGTTACTAGATGTCGCTATTCGCTCACCTCTGTTTTCTAGATCGCGGTGTTAAAAATCTCCGCGAGTTAATGACCCTCGCTACAAACATTGGTTCATTGAAGAATTCTGCTAACCAATTGCACCTACCGCTTCATCCTACTTGGAAAAGTGCGTAAGACTTTCTGGCTAGCTAGTTTTCGTTACATATTTTATACTTTTTGGGTGAGAGGTCATCTACCGCCTCCCTCGTCCAAGCGGGCGTAGTGAAGTTGGTGGAAACCTATTATATTAACTGTTGTCATCAAACAAATTGTTCTGTAATCATCCATACTTTGGAAATTACTAAAATAAAAACGTTCTGCATAACCGGAGTTTTCCTGTCTGCCGGAACGAGTGACGTCCACGACTTCCAGTCAACGCAACCCCCTTACAAACTGGCGCCCAACGTGGGGCAAGACTGCAAAAATCCTTACATAATTTTATTTGTGATGCCTTTGAAAATATGTTGTTTTAAAATAACTTTTGAACATAAACAGTAAAACGCCCTTAACTTTAGAACAGCTGAACCGATTCTCATTAAACATAGCTGAGAACACTCTCGATAAAGTCACCTTTCAAACAAATCAAAATCAGCAAAACAGTACTTATTACTATAATATCTAGTTTTACACATCACATGGTGTGTGTAGGAAACATTTATATGTCGCGCAATCACTCGTTCATTCATAAAGTGCGCAAATTTAATCTAACCGAGCGTAGATAATAATTATGAATCATTGGCATATACAAATTGTCATGAATTTATCACATGATGTCTGGATTAACTAAATACTTCAAAATAAGAATGGAAAGACCCGAACTGCTGGATTTTCGGGTGCAGTTTCTTATACAGTCATTGTGATTAGCACTGATTCAATATCTGTTGATGAAAGCCGTCTAGATAAAGCGATAAAATATAACTCCTGTATAGTTCAGTCTTTGCCAAAAGGGCACAAGGGTCACGTGCCCGAGGCCCCGGTTCGTTGAGGGGGCCCCAAAGGGGATGTTTCATTTTTGTATGGGACGCCGGCCATAACCTGTACCTTTTAGAGAAGCTGGGAAACTAACCCCTGAATAGAATGAAGTATGTTTTTTTTCCTTATTACCAAATGCTTTTTAAGTACATCTTAAAAATTACAAATGTTTGCCATGAGAAGTTTTAGTTTTGACGTTTACGTAACCTAGAAAATGATAATTATCGTTTAACAGAACTGTGATTATTTTCGATATGTACTTAATTGTATAGAAATAATGAGAAAACAAAAGTAAAAACTCCGAATGTGGAGACAAACGAGACTGAAGTGACTATGTAACTAGATGTATTGCCGTCGCGCACAAATGCCAGACTCCAGGCTGTTACTGAGAAATTCAAAATGGAAATACCCAAAAACATACCTGACCCCGGCATCAAAACCAGGGCCTCATGTTTAGCATGCGAAGCAGTACATAGCATAGCATATTCTGTTGTAATCGTTTATGTTGTTTTTGTTGTTAGTACCAATGCACAAAATACTGATAGTGTGACGGGGGACAGGACGGTATGGAAGAAGAAAACGTGTTGAGCCGACCCCAAGTTACTTGGGTCAAGGGCAGGAAGATGATGATAAGTACCTAGGTAGTAAATTTTACTCACTGATCTGTCTTGTAAGCGCTGGCTCCCTCCGCAGTGCCCTCGTACTCAGGAACCGGTCATAATCACGCGGTGCCAGCGGCTTGTGTCTGTCCTCGTGGTACCCGCTGTCACTGTAGAACTTGAAGAATTCCTCCACGTTCACATCCCCCTGTGACAACTGCTTCTTCAGGATCAAAGTCACGGCGCGAGCTTCGAACAGCTTCTTCGTGAGTTCGATATTCAACTTCCCAAATTTTATAGTTACGAACATTTTTTAATTTATTCCTGGCAGAAAAATTACTTTTGTTTTTTTTACTCGTGTTCGATTTTCGAATTTATTTTTAACGCGCAATATATGTTCATACGTCAAGACTTTACGGACAATACGTTACCAAATCACTGTTCCTTAATTAAAATGCTTAAGATTACGTCAAAATTTAATGATAGCGTGATTATGCGATAGCATGATAATGATACACAACAGTATTGTTTAATGAGGCGGTACTGTTTGTGAAAACACTGCGTAACAAGCGAATAAGTTCGAGGTCTTCACGAAAATGAACGTTGCGGCTTTTAAACATAAATATAAATCCATTTTATATGTTCTCTAAGGACTTCAAAACGGCTGGAGCGATATTGATGAAACTATCTGTCAATCTTCTGACTAGCCCAGCGGGTAATTCTGTGAAGTTTGGTAGCCATCGGATCAAAAGATTTTTTTTGGCTTTTTGTGAATTCTGGGTCATATTTTCCCTAAAAAAAACCGGACAATTGCGAGTCGGACTCGCGCATGAAGGGTTCCGTACTTCCGTAACCAGGGTGGCGGCAACTATGTATGTATTAGGACACCCTTTTATTTTCAACTTTTTGATTTTTTGGAATGTTTCCTTTATTTGTGCTGTAAGACCTTACTTTTTGCGAAAATTCGTGAATCTAGGTCAACGGGAACTACCATGTAGGTTTTCGATACAAAACCTATAGGGTACTTCCAGTTGACCTAGAATTGTAAATGTTGGAAAATACCGAAAATTTAAACTTCTATATTCTAAAAAAAAGAAGAAAGTTAAGGTAAATTTTGGTACTTACAAGTTCTCGCGAAAATCTAAATTTGCCCATATCTTTTTATCTTGTTGACTCAGGACCTTGACCTTTTTATTCACCTAATAGCGACTATAGACCTCAGTATCTGGTATAAATTTCAACTTGCTAGGTCTCGTTCCTGAGAAAATCGGTGGTGACACACGGACAGACATACGGACAGACCGACGGACGGACAGACGGACAAGAAAGTGATATTATAAGGGTTCCTTTTTTACCTTTTGAGGTACGGAACCCTAATAAATACAAAATTAGATCATCCACCAGAAGTCATCTAGCTATAGTTCATTCGAGCTACCCGTGTGAACCCGGGGCGGGTCGTATGTTAATAATAATAATTCATTTACTTAAAACGATCAACAACATCTAAAGGTGAAAATAAAATCCAGACACTAATTCTGAAAATTGATAAAACATTGACAATAATAAAACCGGCCAAGTGCGAGTCGGACTCGCGCACGAAGGGTTCCGTACCATTATCGCAAAAAACGGCAATAATATCACGTTTGTTGTATGGGAGCCCCACTTAAATATTTAATTTATTCTGTTTTTAGTATTTGTTGTTATAGCGGCAATAGAAACAAATCATCTGTGATAATATCAACTGTCTAGCTATCACGGTTCATGAGATACAGCCTGGTGACAGACAGACAGACGGACCGCAGAGTCTTAGTAATTGGGTCCCTGTTTTAGCCTTTGGATACGGAACCCTTAAAACAATAATATAATACGAGATTGCTATTGTCCCACGGCGGGCTCTTCTCATACAAAGAAGTACTTGTTTTAGGCGAGTTGGCGGTTTCAAATTTATATTGACCATAAGTCCATCCTTTGTATCCTGTTAATTCATTACTGTTCTTTAGTCAAAAATGTGATAAAAACTTTGTTATCACCTGACGCCATTTAGCGCTTGTTTGCTGGAGGTGCAAACAATTTATCATCATGTTAAATATTGTTGTTTCAGATCACCTGTTATCTATGAAAACTGAAAAGTCATGTGTACCTACTTATGCAAATTTGATGGGGTTAGAAAACAAGGAAGGTCGCAAATGCCTTTTCTTTTTTTTAGGACTTTTGTTCTACATGTATGATTATGTCGGTCCGGCAGGCGTATTACGCACGAAACAGCAATCAGCAATCATCGCGCCATCAAACGCGTTATGTCATAAAAGTCAAAATACCTACAGTGTAGGTATGGTAGGTCCAGCGGTGGGTTCGCGGTGAGTGCTGACGCGTGCCCGTGTTCCCGCCATAAGTGGCAAAAGAGGAGGTTTTAGTGGGTTAGAGTACCACATAACTGCACTATCTCCCCGTGTTAGTGCAGTATGCACGAGCATTTCTCCAAGAATAAAAAGGTATGGTAGGTCCTACACAATCATTTTCTAATCGCTTACTGTTTGTCAAATCAAATGCACTTGTTTCTGAAAAAACCGCCAAAAACTTTTAATACACGTGACTATATAAATGGGGGGGAGGAGGGTTATTGGCACTATCCTTACGGACAGCGCCGGTCAACCATCTGTATTGAAGAGCCATTATTGCACAAAAATCGCTATCGTTTTGCTCTTGCAAAAGATATGTAATGAGCCTGCGGTTAGTCTTATTATTATTCACTAGTTCTACATCACTACTTTAACTTAAGATGATAATAGTTTAAACAAAAGACAAGCTCCTTCACTGTTAGGGTTTAAGAGTATAGAATTCATGATTCCGTCTAGATATTTTTTTTCTAATAATTCCTCTCTCTCTGCATGAAATTGAACACATTCCATCTATCATTAATTCATTTCATCTATTACTGCACAAGTATCACATTAGGAGAATAAATCTTTCCCATTAAAAAGGCAAAATTATTTGATGGAATATGTCCGGTTCTGATTCTGTGCGTTATAATAAAGATTCCTACTTAATCGACTATATATACACCAAGGTATACTAGGAGGCTGACATTAGATAGTTTTCGCCGGGATTTCGTCGAATTTCATTGCCTCGGCGCTTTTCTGGTGGTCGCTATTGTTGATTCTGGCTTTCAGGAGTTGCAGTGGTTTGGGAATAAGTACGGTGGGATTGTCCCATAAAAAAAAAGTTTTATACGATATGCCCTTTTCCAATGATTTATAATTGAAATATCCTTTCGACAATTTATAACACTACCTCTACTCTGAATAATATGGTTTCATATAAATTTCTTGTCCTTCTGTACTTCCAATTTTTGACAATCTATCCAACTCCTCATTACCACGTATTCCAGTGTGCGAAGGAACATCAGATACACTCCATCCTCCATTATTCCTCTATCTGTCTCTCAGCTAACTGCCTATTTTCGTTATCGGGTATCTGGCTTCATGCACTACCAACCAACCAATAAATTAGCAGATTCTAAATTCGAATTTTCTATAGATAATTTCAATTTGGAATCCGCTAAGCCGTTGCAGTGCAATGATTCATATAAAAGGGTGTCAATTTGTAGAAATGAAATTCACTGTTATATTATGATATTATATTAAACCTGGAAAGTACAAAAAAAGTGAACATATACATCGGTAATAGGTCCAGAAACATAATATGAACAATTATTTTTTTGTTTATCCTATCTAACACTACTAAAATAAAAATTGTATTTCACAATCGGTGACTCCTGCTATGTCTCGGCGTAGATTTCTCGCTACCAGTGGGAGTGGCAGTATTGCTTGATCCCGGGAATAGTCTGCAATCAAATCATTGAGATGGTTCGGTACATATTCAGATATTCACGATAGATTCAAAAATGTCTGTTTGAGCAAATCATGAGTGAGTGGAAAAAGTCGTGTGTAGATTACTACTACTCCAAAATCCAACATATTGGTAGAATGTTGTAGATGCATGTAGCAGAGGTGAGAATGCTCAGATGGCTGTGCGGAATGACGAGAATGGATAAAGTGAAATATTAATATATTAGAGGAAGTTTGAAACAGGCGCAAGTAACAGAAAAGTTGAAAGGAAATCGTTTGTGCTGTTATGGTCATGTGATAAGGAGGGATGAAGTGCATGTTACTAAAAGAGTTATGAATTTAAATGTGGATGGATAAAGAGGCAGGGGATGGCCAAAAAACATGAATAGAATTGTTAAGAGTGATATGAAAGAAAAGGGAGTTAACGGTAGCGTGGCGAAGGACAAGACGGTATGGAAGATTTTTTTTTTAAACAAGCTTGTTTCGTATTCTTCTCAGCAAACCCTTTCATTTGATACCCACATCATGGCAGTGCACAAAAAATAACTAGTCCGCCATCTTGGGCCGTCAGCCATATTGGATTTAGAATGACACTCCATGTAAAATAACCGGAGGCCGACCCCAACAAAGTTGGGAAAAGGCAAGTAGATTGAGGCAGATCAGTGGTGGCCCAGTGGTATCGGCTGCGACTTACAAGTTGTAGGTCGTGGGTTCGGGCCCAGGCGGGCGCTTTACTTTGTGTAAATTATTTCTTCACCACTGCTTTCAAAACGGTGAAGGAAAACATCGTGAGGAAACCGGCATGTCCTAGAACCGAAAATTCGTAGATATGTGGCATCCACCAACCCGCACTGGGCCCACGTGGTGGATAACCGCCCATTCCCTCTCACAGAGAGGAGGCCTGTGTCCCAGCAGTGGGAAAATTAATAGGCTGATGATGTGATGAAGCAGATTGTTGATTATCGTCATTCCGATTGGTTTCCGTTTGTACGTATCGTTTATTGTGACTGATGTTAGAACATAGAATACACATACTTCATAACTCGCTTGTAGTCATCCATCATTTCATCCACTGGGTCCACTCGACTGGGGTCGTACGTCTTCAGTGCTAAGTATGGCGCACCGGCAGACACGGCGTTCGTCATCTGTACATAGAACATTCATCATTATCATTGTTGATTACAATAGAATCATCATGATTTTAGCCATAAGACATCCATTGCTCAACATAGGCTCCCCTTAGTGCCACAACTTCGACCGGTCCTATGCGTCTCGCATTTAGCGGATTCCCCCAGCATAATGTTGCATGGTCCACCTATTGGAGAGGCCTTCCAATGCTTCGTTTTCTAGTACGCGGTTGCCATATTAGTGTCGCTATTCGTCCATAGATGGCGCTTTTAATAAGTTATAGATTTAATACCCCGGCACTAGTTGATAACAATGGCCGGTAGATGGCAATAGTTGTTTATTATTTTTGACGTGTTTTATGAAGAACGATGGCTTGATGGTGCCATTGGTGGTTATATTTGGGTAGGTAATCAATGCTAAATTACTGCTACAATATCAATATTGGTTTACCACTTGTTTGTTGGCTTCCATTTCGGCTAGTTTTCTATTCAAGTCGTTCTTCAGTCCTTGCATCAGCACAAAGTCCTTCTCCAAAATACCTTGTAGTCCTGCGTTGGAAGAGATCGTGCGAGTGAGTTAATTGTGGTGCAAAAATAGAGAGGAATAGCTATATCCAAGTTAGTTTATTTTTGTTTGCATAGCTGAGATATATTTTCCTTACTTACTAAGAAAAAACCGGTTAATTGAGAGTCGGACTCGCGCATCAAGGGTTCAGTATAAACGGCTACATTTAACAAAATAATTAGGAAACATTACTGATGTTCATAAACAATGAAAGTATCGAACATTGCTCTAATAAAGGGACAAAATAAACTTTGCTGTCTAAAAACCATTGTCCCCATACGTTGATATAGGTCGTGGTGAGTTTACCAACTGCAAATATGTTAATAATCGTTTATTTTTGTTGTGGCTTCAAATTTACAGTTTTATCCTTTACTTGTAATATAAAACATTGCTTCTTGCCAAATTTCATGATTCTAGGTCAACGGGAAGTAGCCTCTAGGATTTAGATTCCCTTTCGATTTCTCAATTAAGTGACAAAAACGGCTGTAAGTTTTGATTGCGATGCAGATGTTAAAGAAGGTTTGTTTTTCAAATTGTCAAAAACTATTTTAAATGTTTTTAAGGGAAGGCTCCCATACAACTAAAGGGGGATTAAATAAAAATGTTTGACCTACCCCATCGAGTGGGGTATCGTTATTTAGAACTCGTTAAGTAGATAAATATCAATTTGTTTGTTTCCAAAGTCAGCTCTTTTTACAAAACTTTGTTCCGAAGAATTTTTATTTTTCTATTGACCTATGAATTTGAAATTTGGTGATAATGTTTATTATTACGAATATTTTAATAACAAATACCAATATATAGATAATTTTTGTTTTTTATTTTAATTTCCTAATTTCTTCTATTACAACCAATTGAATTTTGCGGTTTGGTACGGAACCCTAAATGTGCAAAGTCCGACACGCACTCGGCCGGTTTTTTCCTTGTGAGGAACGGAACCCTCACGGAAGCATCTCAGCTATGTACCTAACAACATACGAGTAGTTTGCGGTCTCAACATGTGTATAAAAACTACTTCAGCTATGTGAGCTAAGAACAAATTAAAATTGTTTAATTTTTTGTCTGCAACTGGCTTTAAGGTTCGATGAAATAAAAAAATAATATGCTTGCATTCGAATATAATGAGTAATTGCACCTACAACTATTAAAGTTGCACTAGTCGACGGCACGAACTATTTTATGCGTGGGGTTAAAATGCAAGCTATCACATCCGAAAACGCGCGAATGAGATAGATACTGTGATGAGCAGTAAGAAGCTAGTTCGCTTAAGAATTAGCACTTTTGCAAATTTGTAGCGAAATGGGTGATGATTTAGGACGAAATCGAGAGCGAAATTTTATAAACAGACCTTTGGGAGTATGTTTATCATGAAAAAACGACTAAACGTATCTCTTTAAAAATAAAATTATTTGCATTCTTGAACTACACCTTTCTCTGTACGGTGACTGTTTTGCAATTTTCCTTCTCCTTATGGTATTTATTTGCGCCCAAAGATGCGTTAAAATTAGTGTTGAAATATGGAACTTTCGACGCTCACAACTTTCAAATATATACCTTTTTTACTTTTCTGTTTCCATACAGGGCTAGATAATGATAAGAACAATTGATATTTTATTTTTATTTTGAACGCACACCGTCAAACAGTGCAGTAATCGCCAGACTACGTTTGTATATATGGAAGAATGATCGACTAGGGCAACCTTAATTTGTCTCTGCATCACCCAAAGGTACGTTTTGTGTGCATAAAGCATTTAAATAGTTTATAATATTTCTATGGCATAAAGTAATGAATAAATAAATGTCTTATAAATTAATAAAAATGTATTTCTTCATCATCATCATCATCAGCCTTTTAATGTTCCCACTACTGGGAAAGAGGCCTCCTCGTTGTGTGAGAGGGAATCGGCCTTAATCCACTACGCGGGCCCAGTGCGGCTTGGTGGATGAAAGTGTATTTTCGTACCACTTGCTCAAAAAAGTGACATTCTATGCCACAAAAAGCGAACATAACAATAGTCATTTTTAATCTGTTAAAAACAGGGAAAGAAAATTGTACTGAATTTCATTCATCCTCTAGGGGGAGAATGTGATTTAAATTTGGAATACTTACCGAAATTTATGCTGAACTACATCTGTGTTTACACCATTAAGTTTGTATATAAAGCATAATACATCTTTTTGAAAACGGAATACGCATTTATTATGCAGATTTGATTATTAAATAAAATTACGAAAACCGACGAGGCCGTATGAGCTTGATGCCTTTTCCGACAAAAAAAAATTAGTCTAGGAATTTGCCGCGTTTTTGTTTTCTTCAAATACATAAACGTTAAGTTTATTTTACTTTTAATTGACATTATTTTTAATAAATGCTTATCTCATATTATTATAGCGTTAATTTTTTCGCAAATGGTACGAAAAGTAGAGTATTTTCCTCGGTGATAAAGCTGTCTTAGTCTTGGGTGAACTTAAATCCCTCGCTATACTCAGGACTCGTCTTAAATCCCTCGCTTCGCTCGAGATTTAAGTTTTTAACACCCTCGCTACGCTCGGGAGTAAACCTCGAGTCCTTCGTTACGCTCGCGATTTAAATCGTCACCCGCGACAGAAGACACTGCTTTATCCCCTTGGTTAATAATCTACTATTAATTTGACCAAACAGCATTCTCCAGTAGTGTATCGAGGTCTATGGGACGGACGAGGCGAGCTAGATGATGCTGTCAATTATACAGTAATATAGACCAACCAGCATTCTCCAGTAGTGTATCGAGGTCTGTGAGCGGGCACTCTGCCGTTGAAGGCGACAGTAGCTGCGCAGTCGGCATTGGTGATGGAGTCGGTCGAGGACGAGGCGTGTTAGATGATGCTGTCAAAGATATAGTATTCCGGTTTAGTCATTCATACACTGCTGTAAACGTTGTTTATATGCTGCATAATAAAAAAAACTTTTTACTTTATACAGACATACATAAACTCACGCCTTTTCCCATGGGGGTAGGCAGAAACTACAGAACGCCACCTGCTACGATCCTTACATACTTCTGTTTCCTTTACTTTATACATAGACTGATAAACACATTACCCTCCTTCGGCAGTCGGGTAAAAAGAGTCATGTACAGCTCCGTCCCTTTCTTGGCCTTGAATCCAGATATTATCATTATTTTGCACCAGAAAACTATTCAATCGGAAGGTTTCATTTCATGGATTGGGTTCGTGGATTGCCAGCATCAGTTTTGTATCGTTCGGTCCTAAAATTCGTTAGCGTAATGCTATGATGTAAGTCCTTAGTTGCTAGTCAGTAGGAGCAGGCCCGATCCGGGGTCATATGTCAGCTATTAATTGTGATAGTAGGGGAACAATCACACTGTCACACTAATATTTTAAAGGCGAAAGTTTGTGAGTGTGTGTGTTTGTTCCTTCTTAACGCTCAAACGGCTGGACAGATTTCGATGAAATTTGGTACAGAGATAGATTATATCAGGAAGAGCACATAGGATTTTCTGCTCTACCTTTTTTTTATTCCGGCAATATTTTCCCTCGGGATAATTTTCGACTTTCAGGCGGACGAACCCGCTGGCAGGAGCTAGTACCATATAATACTTCAAAGATAATGAAGATGATGTCGATACTGCGTCTGCTACCTACTTACTTCAATCGTTCTGTTTGAAGTCAGCGAGAAAAGCAGCTGTTCAACCATGATTTTTCAAAAGTATATTTCTAGCAGTCTTATGTATTTTATTCTTCTTCTTAGCTTGTCGATAGCAAATACAGCTTTTAAATATTATTTTTTATCACATCACATCATCAGCCTATTAATGTTCCCACTGCTGGGACACAGGCCTCCTCTCTGTAGGAGGGAATGGGCCGTAATCCACCACGCGGGTTGGTAGATGTCACATGTCTTGGAATTTTTGGTTTTAGGACATGCCGGTTTCCTCAAGATTTTCCTTCACCGTTTTGAGAGCAGTGGTGAAGAAATAATTTACACAAAGTAAAGCGCCTGCCTGGGCTCGAACACACGACCTACAACTTGTAAGTCGCGGCCACCACTGCTCTCTTATGTAATATATTTTTATTAATTTAACCGTATAAGCACCAACATAGGTATACAGAACAGCAAAATAAATTTCTATCAGATTGATAATTTCACCTTGAACTTAGCAATTATTAACCTATTTTTATTGGATACTAGCTGTGCCCGCGACTTCGTTCGCGTGGTTGTCGAGAGCAAAACAACGTCGTTTAGATAAGAGTATATCACCTTTTTGATGATTTAGATAAGAGTCCTGACTTTGGTATAGTTGATTACGTTAATGCTTCTCTATATACTATGTTAGCGGTGGAATTACCCGGAGCATATACAAAAAGGTTGTTTGGGTTGCTAACACGTGATAGAGAAACATAGAGTTGGCCGTGTGAAAAACAATCAAAAGTAAGGTCTACACCCGCAACGGATAACGTCTGGCCTTGGGCTTTATTAATAGTCATAGCGTAACAGAGGCTTACAGGAAATTGCACACGTTTGAAAGTAAACGGAAAATTATTGGGGATAATGGGTATCCTGGGAATGAAAACAACATCACCGGAGCCGCAACCTGTTAAGATTTCGGCTTCGATGACATTTCGTTGGAGATTTGTTACTCTCAACCGAGTTCCATTGCATAGTTTTGGTGGGCTTAAATTTCTGAGTAGAATGATTGGTACTCCGACTTTTAAATAAATTTTGTGTGCTGGAAGACCTGGTGTATTTAGAGAGTCTAAAAACTCTACTGGATAGTGGGTGGCATCTCCTTCTTCTAAAACCGTGTTAATAGATAAATATTCCCTACTTTCTCCAGAAACATGTACCAATATTTGAGAATTTATTGCTGCTGCTCGGTCGTTGCGAGGTGCCAAAATAGCTCGTTGGCATAGCCAAGCAGCGTCATGGTTCGAGATCTCTGATGGATCTCCGTATACAGAGGAAATGAGTTCCTGCTGTGAGGCAACAGAAGAACACAGGCTTTCGACTAAAGTTACTTTACCTCCTTCTTGAGTCGGGTATGTGCCGTTACCAATTTGAAGTAGTAAATTTGAGAAAACCTGCGCGTTTGCGTCACCTCCCAAATATGCTCGCATATTAAAGCTCAAATTAGTTAATATGACACTACGCCATAAAATAGAGCTCTTTAAACAGGCACCTATTTCATCGGCCCTCGTTCCTCTGGGTATTATAGGGAGTGTCTGCCTGAAGTCTCCACAGAATAGCACCGTTAAGCCTCCCATCGGTCGGTCATTTTGTCTTATATCTCGCAACGTTCTATCTACAGCTTCCACAGCTTTACGATTTGCCATCGTACACTCGTCCCAAACGATAAGGGCGCAATCGCGTAAAACCCTTGCTTTATCACTATTGCGAGACACGTTGCAAACAGGGTTTTCTGTGCGGTCCAAGTCGATTGGTATTTTAAATGTTGTATGTGCAGTTTTTCCTCCTGGTAATAAAGTGGCAGCTATTCCTGAGGAAGCGACGGCAAGGGCAATTTTGTTTTGGCTCCTTATTTGAGCCAAGATAACTTTAGTGAGGAAAGTTTTACCTGTTCCACCAGGTGCATCTAAAAACAGCATTTCTCCTAATGAATGTTCTACACTACAGCATACTCTATCAAAGATTTGACGTTGTTCTGACGTCAAATTTGAACAGCCATTTCGCAATATTTCTGCTAACTCTTCGGGGTTGTAATTTATTTCAGATGTATACTCCCTATTAATTCGTTCCCCACCAACTGTCGGTGTCGGCAAGCCGTATTGACTGAGGGGGTTCCCTCCTATACTTGTAACTATATCTTGTATAGCCAGCAAAGCCCTATTATGGCAGCTTTCACGTACTTGGTCAGAAGTTTCACTATTTATATTTTGCTGTCTCAAAAAATCTTCGGCAAACGCGTCTTTATATTTTTGCCACAACTGCCCAGCGTCCGATAGGCCACAAAATGTCAACAAAATGGCAAATAAATGGCGCAAACGATGTGGACTATCACTGACGCATGCTTCGGCTAAAGCATCATCCCAATGCTGATCGCCATCTAATAAATGCCGTGCGCGGCAAGCAGCTTGAAATGTGGGATATTCTATATCGTCCACTTTGCGGAGCTCAGCAAAAGAAGTAGGTCCTCGCACTGTGTGAAGAAGAAGGCGTAAATAATAACACTCTGCATTATTTGGGTGCACCGTGTATACTCTTCCAATCACGTGTTCTTTAAAAATGCCGGACTCGCCTTCTACAGCAGTTCCACGTCTCCTGCGATTAAAAACACCTTGCTGCTTGTTATAAGTATAATAATGTGGCACTTCATTGTACAACAGAGACTTAGCGAAATTGTCTCTTTCGCAAAGGCGAAAGAATGCGAGCAAGGTGGTTTGTCTTGGGTTGTTCATTCTTTCTGCCACATTTTCTGGCTGAAAGTAAACTCGCTGCCCGCCTTCCAGGTGCACGTCAAGATGGATGACTGGCGGATACCTTTCATGAATAGGGAAACTCAAAATGCGCCAAACTGCCTCCGAAGAGCTTATGTATCGGCCAGATTGATACCTTGTCACTTCATCAAATTGGTTGTTATTTCTTAGTGCTATCATGGCTTGATCACTACCTTTATTAACATATTTACATATATATTTTATAGATTCGACGCTATTACAAATTTCAACATTAATGTGTGCTTGAAAAGCGTTTGACAAAACTGGAGAATACGGTACCACCCAACTATTATTTAGAATTATTTCTTGTCCACGGAATCTGACAGTAGCTGTGAAACCACCTTGTGACGGTGATCTTCGCCGGTATTGCGGATACCCATTTTCCCCAGCCATAGTTAGTTCTTTCAGTGCTCTGGGGTATTTTTTTGAGCATTGACCATCTTTCATGCACGGTGATTCCCTGTTTAAGAGGCCACATGGCCCGTGAACCATATGTGTTTTTACTATGTCATGCAAAATCGGATCTGCATTATAGTCCGGAAATTCTGCACTTATGACACTGTCTATAGCATCGGGACGAATTTTTTCTTCCAGCCACAGAAGAATGTGCGCGTGGGGTAAACCACGCTTTTGCCACTCGACGCTATACATAAAACAAAGAGTTGAACCGAAAACTTTCTCCTTTGTAAGTAGATTAATCAAGACTTTGAGTTTTAAATGAAAAATCCTAGCAATAATGTCATGTCTGTCGTATGACGCCTGTCCTGTGAGAAGTGCCTGGCAAATCTCCGTCCACTTTGGATTTGTTGTAAATGTTATAAAAAGGTCCGGCCGGCCGTATTTACGGACGTAACAAAAAGCATCTTGCGTTCGTTCGTGCATATACCGCGGACCGCCTGTGAAACTGGATGGCAAAATAACCAATCGACCCAAGTTTTCGACGTTATTATCTGATTGCATGGCGTCCCGCAAGTGCACGTATTCTTCAGCGCGTAACCGTCGCTGGTTAGTGCGAATATACACTAAACGTTCAGTTTCTATTTTTGCGTACATGTCCACAATAAATTGGCTGAACAAACCACGAAATCGTTGCAAATATACGAAACTGTTTTGCCTTATTTGTAAAAGGTAGGAATAGTATTGTTGAGCAGATATTTTTTTTTGATAATTAGTGACTCTCGTAGTAGGGTTCACTTGGTACAGCCCAAAATTGTACCCATCTTCACCATGACAATAGATTAGTGGATATTGCAGGGCGTCGTAAGCTCGGTGGGTTTCCAAAATGCGTTGAAGGCGATCGTCGCGTGTACGCAACACGATATCACGTCTCTCACACTCCTGGTCGACTAAAACAACTGCAACTTCATCTGCGACGGGTGCATTGTGTCTTCCACGGTGTTCACCCACAGGACGTCTATCGGCACTTATAACAATTTTGAAATCATTGCTGCCTTGTGGAATTGACTCCAATGCAGCTTTGAATTCACGAACGTACTGGTTAACGCGATGCAGCAATTCTTGAAGTTGACCCAAAAGCTCAGCATTGAGCTGGGGAAAATTGTGATTTCTAACATTGAGCTGTTGCGTGTAATCGGATACAAAATAAATTTGGAGAAATTTGGGTTCATTTTCTGGCAGCAAAGATCCAATAAGGTGATAAACTTGACCTTGTACTTTGAAGGTTGGCATGAACGGTCCTTCCGTTATTTGTTTTGCCCCAAAGGAAGTCATTTGGAAAGCACTGTTATATAAACGAATATTATCCAAAAAACGGTTCGACTGGGGATGATCGCCATTCAGGAGACTTATAAGTAAGTGTGGTGGATCTTGGAAATTTGGAAGAACAATTTTTCCATTTGAGCAGCACATTCCATCTGTCTCTTTCCTCCATTTCAAAGCATGACAAAAATTACAAATTTCTCTCATGTCACCCACGAAAGTAAAGCCAGCATAATTAATTCTAGACGAATATGTGAACCCTGATTTTTCCCTATTGTCCCAAGGTAATAAAATATTTGCATCGTCATTTTCCATGGACTCATCAGCTCCGCTATTTGTTTCTCTATTCATATGGTATCGAGCTCGTTCTATTTCTAGGCGAGATTGACGTTGTTCTGCTGTTTCTGCTCGTCTTAGTTCATCTATTCTTTCCCTTTCAGATGCAAGATAACTTTCATTGTTTCTTTGTACACCTACATAGTTATGTCTAGCTATTTCTAATCGTTCTTCTCTTTGGGAGAGAGATTCAGACTCGCGCGAGAGAGCGTGTCGCTCTCGGTCAGATGACAGACGTGCTTGGCGTTCCTCGATACTCTCTTGAGAACGCAAAGTCGCGGTCCGAGTTCTTTGCGAACTTAAGCGCGACTCCCTTTCTGTGAAAGTCTCTGACTCGCGTGAGAGAGACTGGCGCTCCCGATCAGCAGACAGCCGAACTTCGCGTTCCTGGATATTCTCTTGAGAACGCAAAGTCGCGGTCCGAGTTCTTTGCGAACTTAAGCGCGACTCCCTTTCTGTGAATGTCTCTGACTCACGTGAGAGAGAGTGGCGCTCCCGATCAGCAGACAGCCGAACTTCGCGTTCCTGGATATTCTCTTGAGAACGCAAAGTCGCGGTCCGAGTTCTTTGCGAACTTAAGCGCGACTCCCTTTCTGTGAATGTCTCTGACTCACGTGAGAGAGAGTGGCGCTCCCGATCAGCAGACAGCCGGTCTTCGCGTTCCTGGATACTCTCTTGAGACCGCAAAGTCGCGGTCCGTGTTCTTTGTGAACTTAAACGTGACTCCCTTTCGGTGAACGTTTCCGATTCACGTGAAAGAGCGATGTGCTCTCGGTTAGCAGATAACCGTGCTTCACGATCTTCTTCCGATTCCTGAGACCTACAAAGTCTCATCCTTTTCGCATTTCGGCTACGCAGCGAAAGGTTAGTTTTTTTTCTTTGAGGCATTTTCAAGGAAAATTAAAGCAATAAACAAAACTAACAACACTTATGACTGAATAGCCTACAAACTTAAAAGAACGGTGCGTCGAACAGTCTAGTGTGACAACGTATCGTCTGTTCGTGGTCGTGACTCAACGAATTGGCAACACTAACTTACTGTATAACGATTGGCACTATTGGATTCAAACTACGAAGTAAATCAAATACAATCTTAACTTCGTACTTCAAACCAATGACCAAAGTTGACCAAACGAAACCAATAAGATAAGCAAATACTTTTTTTTCGACCAATTTAGAAAATCGATAAACCAAGCAACCAAAGAACTTTTACGACACACGCAAGAACTTTTAAGACACCTAACGAAACCCAATTTGCCTAGTAAACACGGTGGACGTCATCCTCGCGCGGAAAATCTTAACACCGCGATTCAGAAAATGACGTCATTTGCACAACGCCATCTATCGGATTTAGATTTCAACTATCAACATTAGTTCTATTTTTAGTCTTAAGATGTCGTTGCAAGTACTATACTTAATTGCGTAACGGAACTCACTAAATTAATCATATCTTTTGATAGAGTGAACCGATTTCGATGAAACAAAAACTAAGTTAAACCTCAAGTTGCGTATAATTTTTGTATATAAACATTGTCAGCATTGAATTCGTAGATTTTACGTGATGTGCGCACAAACAAACAGACAAACAGACAAACAGACAAACAGACAAAAATTTCAAAAATGATGGAAATGGGTTCTGTTACTTATCTTTTCACACGCTGGCTATTTTTTGTTTCAATTTCTTCAATGTACAAAAATGACTTTTCTACAGATTTATTATATGTATAGATCTGGTAGTGTGCTCTAAACATTGTAAAGAAGAGTCGAAGGTCCCGTTAGGCGTACGGACGTACATTCTATATGTGGAAACACAGACGGGTGGAATTACAAAATTATGCCTGTATCAACGGCAATGATAAAAAAGCCTAAAGCTGTGTCAACACTATGCGAGCCGAGTAGGAGCAGAACTCAACTGGCGCGTTTAAATTACAGCGTATAGTCCCCGGCAGGTAACTTGGCAAGGTTTTTGGTGTAGTAGGAGTAAGTTCTTGCATATTGTGAGAACTGACCAACCACCATGTAGAGCAAACGGAACGTGGACGCGACGCGATTGGTCAGTTGATCCTTGTGTCAAAATGACCTACCATTCGTGCGCTCGGAACGGTGCTAAATATTCACAGCGTCCCGCTTGGTAACCAAAGAGACCAAAAAAAACCGGCCAAGTACGAGTCGGACTCGCGCACGAAAGGGTACCGTACCTTTATCGCAAAAAAGGACAAAAAAATCACGTTTGTTGTATGGGAGCCCCACTTAAATATTTATTTTATTCTGTTTTTAGTATTTGTTGTTATAGCGGCAACACACATACATCATCCGTGAAAATTTCAACTGTCTAGCTATCACGGTTCACGAGATACAGACTGGTGACGGACAGACAGACAGACGGACAGATGGACCGTGGAGTCTTAGTAATAGGGTCCTGTTTTTACCCTTTGGGTACGGGACCCTAAAAATGACTTGTGCGCATCTAATGACTCTTTCCAATTTACGTGCTATACGTTTACGTACAACTATACCTATGCTTAATCGGACTTCAGGACCGTATATGCTGCAGTGGTATCTTACACAAATGTTTTTTTTTATGAACTTCTCGCAGTTCAAGCAGAGTGATTGGCTACGGCTTAACCGGGTGATCCTGTGGAACACTCTTATACTAATGAATTTGTGCTCCGCTTATATTGGCTTGCATAGCGTAGAAAAATACGTACTGCTAGTTGCAGGGTAGTCGGGCAGGTCCCAGGCGGAGGGGCGGCGCGCGCACAGCGTGTCGGCGGGCGGCGCCACCACGGCGCGCGTGACTCCATCGCGCGCTAGCTGCAGCGTGCACACGAAGTCGCAGCACGACAGCAGTAGCTCGCAGCGGTTGTAGCGCCGGTACTCACTGGCGAACAGACGCTTTTTGAGCGGCGAAAAAGATTTTGATGGTTGGTGGTTTTGATCAAAAATCTTTTTTACAAAAAATACAGCCGATTTCCAAATAAAAATACTACAAAGTGAAAAATTACTTCTTTTTCGGCAGTGGGAACTTTTTTACAAAAAATACAGCCAACTTCCAAATAAAAACACTACAAACTGAAAAATTACTTCTTTTTCGGCAGTCAGTGTTCCTGTTTTCTTTTCATCGTATTTTTTTGTAAAAATACTTTTTTATTTTACACTTTTTATTTGTCGTACCTAATACAGGTTTAATAGTAAGGAACCTTAATACCAGAATAGATTACCACAATATCATAAAACTTGAACATAACCGGTGAAATGAGAGTGTACCAAGGAAAACTGAACAAATCTGCGTACCCCTTTAGAGCGTACTGGCGTGATGTTATGTTATGAAATAGTATAAACAATAAACAGACATGCGATTGCAGTAATCTCGACAGATTTGCCATCATTCATTGAAGAGTTCTGTTGTATATCTTCGAAGTTCTTCATCAGATCTTCACTAAATTTAAATGGGACCAATTTGGAAACATATTCTTACAAACAAAAAAGGTATTGTACCCAATTGAAGGAGAAATCGTTGAAAATACACAAAAAATAAATAACAAAGTCGTTTTAAAAAGTCTCTCTCGTCAGTCTATGTTAAGGTCGGCTTCCAGTCTAACCAGATTCAGCTTAGTATGTGTATTTTAAAAGTAGTGACATGCCTATCTGACCTTCAGAACCAATTAACTGAATAACACCCTTTGGCAAGGCTGGTGTCAGATTCTGGCTTCTGACAACCTTAACGACTGTCAAAGACCTTCAAATGTCAGCCGGGACCAACGGCTTAGAGTGTTTTCGAAGCCCGAAAGAATGAAATAGAATGTCACCCATCCATGGAACGACCTCGGCTAGTGTTGCTCAACTTTGTAGATCGAACCATGCAGCGTTTATTACTAACCCACGAGTTTCCTACCTTCAAGGCATTAGACTACATCATCATCATCAGCCTTTTAAGGTTTCCACTGCTGGGACACAGGCCTCCTCTCTGTGAGAGAGGAAATGGGCCTCAATCCACTACCCAGGCCCAGTATGGGTTGGTGGATGTCACATAACTTCGAATAATAGACTATGCATAGCAAGCGTAATAAATACAGACGGCTCATCTTCGAGTCCTTTCTTGTCCCAGTCGTCCTGGTTGTCTTGCTGCAGCATCAGGCCACCTGTGGAGCCCTGGTACACGCTGGAAGCGCGCCGGGATATAACTATCGGCTCGTCTAATGTCTCTTCTTCCTCTTCTTCCGTCTTACGAACTGGACCTGAGATGAAAGAAGGAGAACATGCTTATTTGGCATATGCAACACAAAATGTAGATAGGTAAGGTGCGAGCAAAAAAAATCTTGAATTAAATATGATAAATTTGATAACCGAGTAACATTACGGCTTGCTGGGAGAATATCGAGAGTATATCTGAGAAGATTCTCTCGGTTTTTGTGGTCCCCTGGCCAAAAGGCTCCTGCCTTGGCCAGAGGACCACTATATTGTGTGTTCAGATATCCTAAAAGGGCACTGAACGTGCAGGACCTTTAATTTTTATTTGATTTGTTGTGACTGGATGGATCAGAAATAAAAAGGGCTATCTCACCGGGATGAATACAAAAGGGACCGAACTCGACCTTCTTGCCGAGCACGCCCAGGAACGGGAACTTGATCTTGATGGTCTGCAGCAGGCACTCCTCGTACAAGTCCCAGATGTGCACCGTCTGACAACGAGTCACACGTGAATATACAATTTCAATAAGAATTTTTTAGTTGAGTACAGTTTATTTTTGGAATGTCCGTAAACCACAGTTTCAGCTCAGTAATGAGCTTGATACCTTCTGATCATCTAAAGGTTTGCGTACTATTTTATGCATTACGTGATTTGTATTTTTTTGCCGCCATAGAGCGTCCTATGAGACTGCAAAAAAAGACAAGCCTTTTTTTGTGAAATTGTCCAATGACTTTACCCGCTCTGGGTGAAGCTGGAGGGCATGTCAGACTTTTAGTGACTAAAACCCACCCGTGTTCCTTCAGTTGCTTGTACCAGAGCCGCGGGTAACTTTCTTTTCAAACAAATCCGCGACCTAAACAGGCATCGGCCCTAACGGACCCCATCAGTTTTTGCGGCAATCTCTTTGAGGCGCTCGTGGAACCCTACGCACCTTCGACGCAGTTTGGTCCTTATCGATCGGCGAGCTACAAATTACTCGCCGTCCGCAAGCCCGTGCTGGTGGCCGGGAATTGGCTTGCGACTCCCGACGCGCATTTCGTCTCCTGCGGTGGCTCCGTTGCGTCTCCCTCATGCATTCCACCTGCTCCTTCTCGAGCATTAATGCTTCGCAGAAGGAGGTGGCAGCTTCCCGTGCCCTCTCACTCAGTACCATGGCCTGGACCAGGGCCGGACGCGATCGCCTCCACGAGGACACGACAGTGCTCCACTCAAGCGTAGCAGAATACACTGCATAATAAAAGTGGAATCCACGCAGTCGAGTAAATGATAGACATTCATAAAATATTTATGTGATTACTATACATGTTGTACTCGTGTAAATTCATAATGCCATTTTTGCTGATATTTTTACTTGATAAGCCTTCATCATTATTTGAGCTAAAAGACGTCTCCTGCTGAGCATAGGCCTCTCCAGAGTATTGCCACATTAACCGGTCCTGTGCGTCTTGCATCCAGTGGATTCCGGCAGCCTTAACCAGGTCCAACTAGTGGGCGGCCTTCCAACGATACGTTTTCCGGTACGCGGTAACCGTTCTTTGAGCAATGGGCCCTGCCCACTGCCACTAAAGGCAATTTTTCGAAAGAATTGCCAAACTTAAATGATAAAATTGGACTCACACAATTATTACAATAAGCGATGACGAGTTCATGAGCAGCTACAATGGCGAGATCAAGTATAGCGGGCGAGGTGGGAGCCAGGAGCGTAGCAAATGGGGCACGCGCACTCGGCTGCCACAGCCGTACCGCGCCGTCGCACCCACCCGTCGCCACCAAGTGCAGTGCCGACACCATGTGGAAACAAGTCACTCCCTGGAACGGAACAGAAAATTTAATACGATCAATCAGACTAGCCTTATCCTAATTGTGTATATTTGGGCTTCCAGTTTAAACGTTAGCAACTGGATACCAGTGTATCCATACTCTGAGTGATCTGACTTGCAATCGTCCGGAAATAGAAAACACCTAATGGTTTCAAAATGTAATAATATTAGGATAATGTAATCTACCTGTCGAATCAGAAATGTAGAGACCCGAAGAATTGCCAAACTTAAGTGGCAGTGGGCAGGGCACATCTCGCAGAACGGATGGCCGATGGGGCAAAAAGGTTCTGGAGTGGCGAACGCGAACCGGAAGACGTTGCGTTTAAAGGCCTCCCACCAGGTGGACCGATGACCTGGTGAAGGTTGCGGGGATCCGCTGGTTGCGAGACGCACGGGACCGGTCAATGTGGCGACGCTTGGGGGAGGCCTATGTCCTGCAGTGGACGTCTTTCGGCTGATATGATGATGATGATGAATCTACCTGTCTGTCTTTTTCCGATCATATAGGAGTCGGCTTCCAGTACAACCGGATTCAGCTGAGTACAAGTGTTTTACATGAAGCGTCTGCCTATCAACCCATTAACTTGGTAACACGGTAAACGTAAATCGAACTTGGCAAGAGAAGTATTAGATTTTCTGGCTTCTGGCAACCCTAACGACAGTCAAAGACCTTCAAATGTCAGCCGGGACCAACGGCTTAACGTGCTTTCTGAGGCACGCAGGTGTCTTGGTATTTAATGGATGGTTATATACCTATCCACGGACCGTCCACGACTAACGTTACTTGAAGACTGTTATTACTTATTGTTAGCCACGAGCTTTTCATATAAAATCCTTCTCAGTACAAATAAATATTTTCTATAAAAAGTATTCGGTATTTATCCTTGCCCAGTCCTCCTAACACGCGTTGCATAAAGGAGGTTCCCAGGCGGTCCTTATGAGGTCATGGAGTCTTAAATGTGCCGATGGTGATCACCAGGATGGTTTTAGTGATGTAAAAATTCTACACTCCTGGTCTTTTCTCCAAAAGTCCAGGCGCCGTTTGAAGGTTTCCCCAGGATAACAAAAAAAAAGTTACTTGTATTTACCCTATTAACTTTGAAGACGTAGTCTTCCATTTTGCCGGGCACGTGTCGGATGCGCACGCTGGCAGCAGCATCGTGTGAACAAGACACCAGGATGACGCCGCCGCGACTGAACGCCAGGCGCTTCACAGAGCGTGCGTGTACGCGCCGCCAGCGCGCGATGCTGCAGTACGACGAGTGCGGTGGGGACGGTAATTCCTGGAACCGTGGTTTCTAATTAAAGTATGTCCTTAATTAATCTGATTTTACGTCAATCCTGTTTGAGTAAGATTTCCTAGGAAAGTGGCTTGTAACGCGCGCAACCAACGTTCGGTGAAAGAAGATCCTAAGCGCCGCCGCGCGTTACGCGTTCGAATCAAAACACTTTAATCGCAGCTACACTTGCGCCGCAACAGTTCGGAAAGTTCTACATACGTGGGACACTCAGAAAGTTTTGCGAAACTAAAAAAAATTGTTCTATACGTACATATATTTTTATTAAATCTTTTCAAAGTACTTTCCACCAGCCTCTATACAAAGATTCATGCGCCTAAACCAGTTTTCAAAACACTTTTTCCAGTCCGCCGCAGACACCTCGTTTACAGCCTGCTCGAACGCAGCCAGCGCATCTTCCGGCGACGAAAATTGTATCCCTTTGAGCTGATTTTTTATTTTTGGGAATAAAAAGAAGTCACACGGTGCTAGATCAGGGCTGTAAGGAGGGTGACCCAGGAGTTTGACTGGCGTGCTGTCCAGGAAGTCCCTCGTTTTGAGTGCGGTGTGCGCAGGTGCATTGTCGTGGTGGAGCAGTAGCCCGCGGAGCCCTGTGTTTGGTCGCTTGTTGCTTATAACAGAGAAAACTTCTGGCAAACATTTGGTAGTATACCATTCGGCATTAATGCTTCTTTGATCCCGTAAGGGAATTGATACCAAGTGGCCAGTCAAATTAAAAAAGCTAGCGATCAAAATCTTACCCCCGCTTCTAGATCGCTTCACTTTGGTAGGCGTTGGCTCATTTTGAAACACCCAAACAGTCGACTGGCGCTTGGTTTCTGGGTCGTATTGATAAATCCAGGACTCATCACCTGTAACGATGTCGTAAACACGCCGAGACGAGCCTGCTTCAAATTTGTTAAGCATATCACGGCACCATTCCACCCGGGCCTGCTTCTGAGCATCGGTGAGGTTGTGCGGCACCCAGCGTGATACTATCCTCCTCACGCGAAGATGGCTGTGTAGAATCTCGTGAACGCTTCCCGATCCAATCTTCAATATGTGTTGAATCTCCTGATATGTAATTCGCCTATTGTCTTGGATTAAATTTTTCACTGCTAGCACGTTTTCTTCGGTAACAGCCGTCAAAGGGCGACCGCTTCTTTCGTCATCCCCCAAAGTTGGTCGACCGCGCTTGAATTCGTTATACCAACGATACACGGTTGCCTTGGAAGGGCCTTCATCCATGAATGCCATTTGAAGTCTATCGTACGATTCATCCGGTTTCAGGCGACACTTGAAATCGTATAAAATCATAGCTCTAAAATGTTCCCGGCGCAGATCCATATTTCAGTGAGACACAATACTTTGAATTAACTCGCAAAAAATGTGGAGGGAAATTTTGAAATTGGAACTTACTTATTTTTACTTATAAATAATCATATTTTCGAAAAACATTATAACTGGCCAGTCTCCCATATATAAAAACTTTTTTTCGCAATACTTTCTGAGGGGCCTGGTACATATCTAGTGTCATAATTATCTGCTTTGTTGACGCCGAGCCGCTCTGATTGGAAGACGACACGAAAGTTTTCCTACGGGTGCCGCGCGGCGCCTGCGCAATCGCCACATTTATGGTGTGTTGTTTCTTTGCTCTTTCAATTAAAAACCTTTGTTGTCAATTTGATAAAGCATGTTTTGCTGAAACTACGTGGCTTCCGGATAGGTATTTGAGATCGAGCGTGGATGGAATTCTTCTCGTATAAACGCGCCCTTATCAATGTAAGTGTTTTTAATCACAACTTAAGAATTTTGGAAGCATTCGTCTGCCCTCATTTCAAGTGATGTGGTGAGTAATTAAAGCGTGGCTTACCATAAAAAAGTAATAGTTGATGGCATCGGGCGTCTTCGTGTGGAATAATTGCACCTTTGGCTGGAGGAACCGCACAAGGGTTATGTCACCCCGCTCCGTGCCGAAAGCAAGCTCCGAGGTATCACACGCGTGTGAAGACGGAGAATACGCCAAACACTGCCCAGTTACAAAAAATATTAATAAAAAAACAAGCTTTTTCGTATTCTTCTCAAAACACTATTTAATTTGATACCCATATTGTAGGGTCGCACCCAGTCGACCCGCTTAACCTCGACCCGAAGAAATATACCAGCTGTTTTACTACCAATTCAGTGTCATTTGTACAGTCAGGCAAAGTGATATTTCAATTCTAAATAACTTTATTAGACATAGAATATTTAATATCCGATATACACGAAAGTTAAAAAAAAACACTTTTATTCCGAATCAAAATGTTGAGTTTTGGAAAAATGCGATGCTTAAAACCGCTTACACATGTATTTACTCGAATATCGACTGATATCGATATAGAAAGATACTGAACTAATATTGATATATATTGGATATCGGTGCCTCGTGCGCCATAGACATCAAGGTCGTTAAAAAATAAATAAAAAATCTGTGTGAAGCTAATGCACTAAGTTCTGAAGAACTTTTAAAAATCCTACAAGATGTGGATTCGGAAGCTGAATCCGATAAATTAGTATGATATTTTAGAATACAGAACATATCAAAACTGCGTTCTTACTTTGAATGCGATGCGCCGTAACCAGAAATGAAGAGCGCCAATCAAAATCGATAATAATAATATAATATTAATGTGTGTAGGATCGTAGCAGGTGGCGTTCTGTAGTTTCTGCCTACCCCCATGGGAAAAAGGCGTGAGTTTATGTATGTATGTGTGTAATAATAATATTCAAAGTCAAAGTCAAAAATATTTATTTCAACTAGGACATTAAGCGGCACTTTTGAACGCCAACAATAAAAATTTACACGTAATAAAAATTGATTCTACCGTGCATTCGGAAAAGTAGCTTGTAATGGAGAAGAACGCACAAGAAACTTCATACTTACTCTTTTAAAAATAATAAGTGTTTTACAATATTTACATAAGTGCATTCATTAATAAATTCATATATGTGAGGACGATGCAACCAGAATAGCGTATAGGTATAAAGTATAAAAAGCATTAACAGGTATATTCATTAATTTGACAAATAGGAACCTGGTTCTCACATACTTACAAATATCGCAAACATAGGTAAATACTTAATTCAACAACCTCGGAACACACATAACAGTGAGTGGGTCAATTTCTTAAACAACAAAAAAATAAATTCAGTAACTATGAATGACCAAATTTGATTTTGTCTACACTAAAGATTGCCCTATGGAGCAGGACCAGCAGGTTTCAAAGCATTCTTATCTTGAATATAATCATCTAATTTGTATCATGCTTGTTTATAAAGTGTGCTTTTAACTAAGGTCCAAAATTTACTTTCATTTGGTTTTAATATATCCATAGGTCGCTGGTTCAAATCCGGCTCGAAGGACCATGTAGAACTTAGCACCTGCTTGGCTTAGCAATAAACTCTGAGTTGGTTGATTTGGTTGACGTTATACTAGAATGGTAATGGTTTGGTTATGGTTTACGCACACTGGTATAATGATATGCAATAATGGTTTTAAATTTATATTGAATACTAGTTAAAATAATGGTAAATGTTAAATCTAAGATAAATTAGCAATAAAATGGTTTGATTCAAGTTACGCGATTGGTATCCGAACAAGCACTAACTGATGCTATTTGCGATACATGCATTTATGGAAATGGACGCAGGCAATAATGCTGAGCTGTTCGGTTTCATATATTGTACCGAACACACAAGGTATTTTGTTATAGAATTTAACACAGTACTAATGTGTGTTTAGCATAAACATGGAATAAACAAAAAAAAACTTAAATTATAACAAGTGAACTTACGTGCCACGGGCTCCACAGTTTTGATATAAAGACAACTGGATGACGTCAGAAGAAAATAGGGATGTAGCCAACTTTTTATGGCTGAATTGAGTTATGTTAATGTATCTGTTTTGTCCTTATTTATAATGTATTCTGCTTGTTCATAACACAACTATTGTTAACAAAACAAGATATCGAAATATGTCATTATTTTTATTTATCTAGATATAGCAATACGTTTTATTTATATCTCGTATTTTTATAAAAAAGTAACATTTATCGATAATGAAATTACCCTAATCACTACTGTTTACTATATATTCGTTATAAATTTTTAGCTTGGCGCTGGCGCTGGGGGACACATCACGTTCGGTACCACTTGGCAAAGGTTGATCTTTAACCTCAAAAGGTTAAAGATCAACCTTTGCCGCTGTTATTACGATCTTAGCCGAGTGAGCGGATCAGAATGCAATACGAGTACTATCTGCATAACTTCGAAATGAATCCGGTCTTCCGGTCCGAAACTTTAGCCAAAGGTCACATTTTCAGGCTTTTCGAATGTTCCCAACACCGAAAAGATGGTTTAAACACTCTTTTATTACTTAAATACTTTCGATCGACCTTGAGAATGTGACGCGGCCTGCCTGACATTTTGTCCGAGCACCTGTTGAACTTGTGAGACATATATATGCTAATTTTGTTTTTGTCTACTGCATTATGCACCAACGCTAGTCCATCTGATAATATACAATACTTTGATCATTCGGTTTGCAAAATAGCTGATATTTTGCAAACCAAATTATCGAAGTATGTGTTGCTTTTGGCCAGCTAAGATTTGAGTAAAAACAAAGTTAGATTATAAATGGGCCGTTGAATATTTGGAATTTTAAAAAACAAAGAATGCTGGGCAAATGCAGTTTTTTTTGTAACACACAAGCAAACAGACAAACAATGACTAACAATATTTCTTATGTGTACTTAAAGGTCAAATAGCGCTGGATTGTTCTACCGGTATCCTCTTTGACCTATAAGTATTTACAAGAAACTGGAATCCTTATCTAAAACTTAGTAGATTACGTCGCGGAATATCATTAGGACGTGCCAAATCATGAAGAAATTAATTCTTACTTTGCTTGTCGTGTGTTGTTGTGTCCAGATATCAACGCAACAGAACCTGCAACACTATTCATCAGACTATGGTTCAAAATCGTGCAGCGTCAATCAAGATCTCATTTATGAATACCGATCTTCTGGTTACCGGTTTCTCCTCCAAACATATAGATTGGTAGCTTTGCGAAGCAATCTCAACTTCGTGTTCTCACCTAATTCGATATGGATCATGCTTGCGGCGCTGGCAGAAGGGGCCGACCCTCTTTCTCAGCACAAATTGATCCAACTTCTAGGTCTACCTAACGATGCGTGCGTTCGACAGGCGTACTATCAACTGGCAACTACTCGCATGTTCCCTTCGAACGATGTGAACTTTAAGAGCACACGCGTTTTGTTAATCGATGAAGGAGTGACACTAAGCCCAACTTGGTATGACTTAGTTGCGAAGAATGCTCTCCTCGAGGTAGTGAGAGCACCAATAAGATACAACCCCGAGACTACAGCTAACGAGATTAAAAGAATAATGTCTTCGCGTCACCAAAGACTCGATCTAAGTGGCAACTCTGTCCTCCTAGACACGATGGACTACAATGGATTGTGGACTACAGCGTTTGCTGATGCAGTCATTGAACGAGCTCCTTTTTATAATCTGCAAGGAGAAGCTATCGGAGCTGTGGATATGATGAGGGTGCAGAGACGAGTAAGAATGGTGTATCATAAACAGCTGAACGGAATAATGATTGAATTACCAGTCGGTTTGAACGAACGCTATCGAATAATGTTTGGTATGGCAATCGGCAACGACCTCTCGTCAATAGTGGTTGGAATTACCAGTGATTCTGTGTTTGAGCTTATAGAAGGTCTGCGATACAGCGACGTGCCCATCACAGTGGCGATACCTCGCACGGTGATCACTAGCGACATCGACGTGAGGGTCATAATGGAAGATTTTGGAATCAACGAAATCTGGACTGATCCGGTTGTTACTAGGTGAGATTTTGCTATCTAATTAAATGTGACATTAAGCAGGGATTGGAATGTCTAATTTTGCTGATGAAAAAATGCAGTTTGGAGTACGTAACATTAGGAGATTAGGAGCTCACTTACCGAGTAATGTCAAATAAAGTCAAATATATTTATTAAGCGCCATTAAGCGGCACTTTTGAACGTCTACAATTTAAAGTTTATAAGTAATAAAAATTGATTCTACTGTCCAGTCGGAAAAGTAGCTTGTTATGGAGAAGAACGGATAAGAAACTCCCTACTTTCTCTTTTAAAAAATTAAGTGTTTTACATCTATACTAAAATATAAAGCTGAAGAGTTTGTTTGTTGGTTTTAACGAGCTTATTTCTGGAACTACTGGTTGTAATTGAAAAAATATTTTTGTATAAAATATATTTGTCCATTTATCGAGGAAGGTTATAGGCTATATAACATCACGCTACGACCAATAGGAGCGGAGCATAAATGAAAAATATTGCAAAAACGGTTAAGTTACGCAACAATCATGTATGTAGGGTAGATAGGGTAGGGTAGGTAGGGAGATGGGTAGGTATAGTATGAGTAGCCACTTGACGGGAGCGAAACCGCGTGTGACATGCACCCAGAATAGCACAGACTATACTACGTACAGTTTATAATTAAAATTACTCACACTATACTATGCAGTTATATATACAAATAGATACTAGAAAAACATTAATATCCGAAGCAGTTTAGTTATAACTAATCCCAACTGACGGCACCCGTTCACGAACATGACGCATGAATCGGCACCACTCAGCTCAACCAACATGAAGGGAACCAACACATGTGCCACCATCAGAGAGACATTTGAGAGAGCATGACACAATCAACTGAGTAGATATAACATAGTCCTTAAAGTGAATGGAACAAGGTCAAGTACAACCAACCATATTATAAAGAAAAGTGCATAGCATAATATTAAGTAGACAACAACGACAAAACGATAAAAAAATACAACACTTTCCTTTTGATTGCATCATTGAAAAGGAATGCCAAGTCCTCCTTCCCAGCTGGCACAAAAATCAATTAAGTATGAAAAACAATCCATCTGCTGCAACTCAATTTGACCCATATTCAGTAGCACCTATTCGCAAGCTACAGCACAATCTCTAAAACCGAAACTTCCACCGCAGGTACTTATCAAACCCGCCAGCTCTTCCCACCAGCTTCGTACAGCGCGCCACCCTGGTCTTCAACAACACTGGTCTGGAACACGCTCCACCACAGTCGGTGTCCGATTACAGCAGGAACACTGAACTGGAACCTATCCTGGGAAGGGACTTTATCGCTGACCGGCCATTTTTGTACGGTCTGTTCGATGCCGAGACGTACACGTGTTTGATCTCTGCTGCTTATACTCAGCCCACTTATACTTGAGTGATGAAATATAATAAATGTTGAAGTAAAAATTATTTGTATTTTTTTTGAATCTGTGTTGTTTTCTGTGTCAGGACTGGAAACTTTCTATCTTCGATTATCCTTGTCCGTAATTATCGTTTATCCACGGCTAAGCTTGTAAAACCATCCTTTTATAGAGAGGTAATTAAGTGTCTGTTACCAACAAACAGACACTTAATTACGTCTTCATAATGTACTGATAGGTTTTTTGGTCGGTCACAATTGCTACTGATGAGTACGAGATCTAGGTTTCTATTTTCGGTTTGGGCGAAGTGTCTTGGCTTTTCTAATTACTCTTCCTTACTGAATTAATCTCTAGTGATCTTTTAAAATGGACTAAGTCATCATCTTCCTGCCCTTATAACATGTTACTTGGGGTCAGCGCAACACGTTTTCCTCTTCCATACCGTTCTGTCCCCAGTTACGCTATTACTGACTCCCTTTTCCTTCATATCACTCCTCACACAGTCCATCCATCTTTTCTTTGGCCTTCCTCTTTCTCTCCATCCATCCACATAATAAAATGGACTAAGTAATGAAGTTTTTTCTAATCTCTACCGACTGATTTACATTAGGAGTATCACTCGTTTTATTTTACCTTGATAATGCAATAAAATGGAATCACATATTTTTATTTTTATTAGCATTTGTGGTTCAGTACTGTATTTATTCTGTTGTTCTGCACCCGACACGTTAGGTTTCAATGTGCTAGTCAAATACCAGTGTTTGAGTCGTTTGTTGCTTCATCGACGCTTCAAGGACTTGTTGTGATGTATCATACAACCACGTCTGTATTCCTTGAAGAGTTAGGCAGTGTAACAATTAGGGTTTGGGAATTCTCGACAATTTCAAAGTTCCGGGACAGCCTACAACGAAAGTCCCGGGAATTCCCGGAACATCAAGACATTTAAGAATTTTTTGAAGAATTTTATTTTGAGTTAATTTCTGGTGAAACGTATAAAAATACTTTACTATTATATAGTAATTCTAGTCTACCTATAGTACACCCACATGTCGCTAGTTATGTTTAGGCCCATGGAACTGAGGGTGTGCCTATCATCATCAATTGGGCACAAAACCAGACTCTGGGCAGAATACTTGGCAAAGCCCAATGACACTGCCCAAACCGGGCATCAAGCACAGCCTAGTGCTAGTGCTCAACAGCAGTGTATGCGGCCACTACACCAACGAACCAGTAGCTATGTATCTCAGTGTCCTTTATTTATTGTACGTAACATCATCTTCTTGTCCTTGTCCCATGTTACTTGGGGTCGGCGCCACAAGTTTTCTTCTTCCATATCGTCCTGTCCCCTGTCACGCTATCACTGACACCCTTTTCTTTCATATCACTCCTCACACAGTCCATCCATCTTTTCTTTGGCCTTCCTTTCCCTCTCCATCCATCCACATTTATATTCATAACTCTTTTAGATCATCACATGACCATACCAGGACAAACGGTAACTTCTCAACTTTTCTGTCACTGACAACACTTCAAGACTTCCTCTAATTTACTAATTTCTCACTTTATCTAATCTCGGTACGCTGCACATCCATCGCAATATTCTCATCTCTGCTACATGCAATCTCTTTTCATCCATCTTTTTCACATCCCAACATTCTGATACATACGTTATGTAACGTTATGACAGGTTTCATCAGCGGATTTGTAGATTTTTCCCTTTAGTTTTAGAACAATAAATAATATTGTATAGAGGTAAAATTGTCTCATGTCTGTTTGTTTGTAGCAGGTAATACAGAAGTATCCATTTATTTCCCCCCTAAAGGTGCCGCCCGTGCTGTCCCACTGCGCTACGCCACTGGTGTGATGGATTGTGTTAACTTGCTTAGTCTATAAACCTGTCCGTATTCTTGAATAATGCTAAGGCATCTCTATACAAGGTCTGATTTTTACAAGCATTATAATAACCTTGCTTTTTATGGTGGGTTCACACAGACTTCCTTTCTGCTGTGTTCATCATCATCATCATATCAGCCGAAAGCATTGCTGGACAAAGGCCTCCCCCAGGCGTCACCACATTGACCGATCCCGTGCATCTAGCATCCAGCGCCTTCCCGCAACCTTAACCAGGTCATCGGTCCACCTAGTGGGAGGCCTTCCAACGTATCGTCTTCCGGTTCGCGGTCGCCATTCCAGAACTTTTTGGCCCCATCGGCCATCCGTTCTGCGAGCAATGTGCCCTGCCCACTGCCACTTAAGTTTGGCAATTCTTCGGGCTATGTCAGTAACCCTAGTTCTCTTGCGGATCTCTACATTTCTGATTCTGTCACGCAAGGAAACTTCGAGAATAGCCCTCGCCATTGCCCTTTGAGTGACTGTAAGCTTTCTGATAAGGCCTATTGTAAGCGACCAAGTCTCAGAGCCATATGTCATACTACCGTGTTGTACAGACAAAATTCTATAGATGTTGATAAAAGTCTGTGTAGTGTGGACCCACCATTATGCTTCTCTCCATTCAAATATTTTTAACTTGATGATCGTTACGTAATACGTGCTATAGAGAGAGATTCTACAGTTGAAAATTGATATTGTATGTTTATTGGAATAAAAATTTGCGTAAATATGGTGTCTCTGCGCATCGATCACTTCTAAAGTGGTTGCCCGTACGCCATCGCAGAGATCAAAGGGCACTACCTTGTTCTCATTTCTCGACTCTTCCAATTGCCCTAGTTATCTGGCCCCTCACTTTCAGTACATTTGCTACAACCACAGTAAAAATCTACGGTCATCACATAACCGCCTTCTTCAATGTCCCACTCACCGCACTGACTTCATTAACCGTTCTTTCTTCGTTCAGTTTATTTCTCTCTGTGGAATGCGCTCCCCCAGAAAATCGGGATGGCAACCAACCAGATAACCTTCAAACTTAAAGTTTGCGACCACATCCGTAAGAAGTTGGCAGTAGTATCGTAACAGCGCTAAGGTTTTTCAATTATTTATGTATTACTACTAATGTTTAAGTATATTTATGTATTTAGTTTATTATTTTGAGTATATATGGTATAATTATATTGTATTTATAGTTTATATGTATATTTAAATAATCCCGATACATTTAACTTTCAATATTGCACCTACCTATCTCTGCATCGCCAGGTCAACTAATAGAAAATGCCTAAGGCATTAAGTCCGTCTCTGTACTTTTGTATGCATGAAGTATTAAAAAAATAAAGATGAAGATTGAAGTACATAGGTACATTAAATATTGTAATATTCCTTTCGCAATGGACTTAATTATCATCTAGACGTGGCATTAACAAAATTGAAAAGGGTTCCATAGCATAGAGTTCTGATGTATATCTCCGAAACTTTTTATCAGATTTTAATGATATGGGACCACATGACTACATGACATAGCATTCAAATAAAAAAATAATCAAACCAAACCAACCAAAATCGGTACACCTAGTAAAAAGTTCTGAGGTAAAAACATTTTAAAAAATACAGTCTAATTGATAACCTCCCCTTTTTGGGAAGTCGGTAAAAATGATAATTACTTACATCATTAATTATTGATTTATTTATGAACACAATATTTAAATTTTACTGTCTGTGGTGCAAGCGTTAAATCAACACTTTTCTGTCTGAATATACATCGACGTTTTTACGCCTGTGAAAATAGAAATATCCAGGTATTGTTCTTCGGGTCGAATTTAAGCGGGTCGAGCAGGCGCGGACCCATATTATAGGAGTGCATACAAAGTAATTGGTTCGCCATCTTTGGGAGACCACCATTTTGTATTTAGAATGATGTCACTTAGCTAACCGTGCATTGTCGTCCAAACCAAATGTGAATGCAAAATTTCAGAGCAATCAGTTGGGGATATTTTATTTATTTGTAATATTTGACTCATACATACTCACTAACTAAGGCTTGCTTGTGCCACTCTGCGTTATCTTACTAATTTTTATTTAGCAGATAACCCGGGCCCATTGCAGTGTATGATATATTTTAATTAAACCTCTCGTTCGCAGCTCTGGGTCAATTTTAAGCTTTCCACCAGATATGTGCTATGCAGCTATGCTGCGAGGATGTGAAAGCTAAGCTACGACTCTATGTGACCGTTTCCACTAATGCTAAGCTATCTAGCGGGCTAGTAAGATGCACAGCTGCGTAGAGCGGTGCGGTTATGGGAGAGGCGACCATCCATAGCACGTATCCAGAGCGTGCATCCAGATCATGCATCCATCATTAGCTTAGCGGAACCCGTTTCCACCAGTACTATGCTAAATGGAACAATTAATATGATTGGTGGATATCAAACGCACCCATAGCAACGTAGCATAGCATATCTCTGGTGGCTATCTCCCCGTGGTAGCGCAGTATGCATGAGCATATCTACAGGATAAAAACAAGGTTCAAGTGGGCCTTACAAGGTAAGTTAAACAAAAGCGTGTAATAATGTAGTGTGGAGTTTCTTACAGTGGGTATATTGGGCAGGCCCGTGATGCAGTACAGAGGCGTATGCGACAGCGTGGCCGCGTCGTACATCGTCAGGCTACGGTCTGATGCTGACATGACCAGGAACTGCGCGTCCTGCATATCAGAAATAAACTCTAGGACATAATCATTGCTAGGCTGACATCGGGACTACGCTTAAATCGACATAATCACTCACCGGTAGATACAATGCGTCAGTTATCCAGCGGTTCTTGACACGGCCATGGACTCCTGATCTGTGATAAAACATCTGTAACAGAGAATACCTAGATAGAGATATCAACAATAATGTTGGTTGATCAATTCTATTTGCTTCGCCTTTAACTTATATGTATTTACTTATCTAACAAACCAATCCAACAATTGAAAGCGATGTAGAGAGATATGCGCAACGGCGTCCGGTAAGAGCCAGAAATGACGGGAAATGATTTATCGAAGGATATCCTTACAACGTTACCTCGTAAGAGTACCTACAGTAGCTGCATGTCCCCGCTGTATACGTGGCCACCGCGAGACACCGCCACGTAGCAGAACGACTGCTCGCGCTCCATGCAGACCAGCATCACCGGCGTGCAGTAGCTCCCTCATACAACGTTACCTCGTAAGAGTACAGTAGCTGCATATCGTCGCTGTAGACGCCGAAGCGGCCCCCGCGAGACACCGCCACGTATCAGAACGACTGTTTGCGCTCCACGCTGACTAGCTTCACCAGTGTGCAGCGTCTCCCTCATACAACGTTACCTCGTAAGAGTACAGTATGCTGCATGTCCCCGCTGTAGTCGCCAATGCGGCCCCCGCGTGACACCGCCACGAATCAGAATGACTGCATGCGCTCCACGCTAACAAGATTCACCAGCGTGCCGCGTCTCTCACATACAACGTTACCTCGTAAGAGTACAGTAGCTGCATGTCCCCGCTGTAGACGCCGACGCGGCCCCCGCGATACACCGCCACGTAGCAGAACGACTGCTCGCGCTCCACGCTGACCAGATTCACCAGTGTGCAGCGTCTCCCTCATACAACGTTACCTCGTAAGAGCACAGTATGCTGCATGTCCCCGCTGTAGTCGCCAATGCGGCCCCCGCGTGACACCGCCACGAATCAGAATGACTGCATGCGCTCCACGCTAACCAGCTTCACCAGCGTGCCGCGTCTCCCACATACAACTTTACCTCGTAAGAGTACAGTAGCTGCATGTCCCCGCTGTAGACGCCGACGCGGCCCCCGCGAGACACCGCCACGTAGCAGAACGACTGCTCGCGCTCCACGCTGACCAGCTTCACCAGCGTCTCCCTCTGTCACATGATTGAATAAGAATTATGCCTAAATGTAGACTGCCGAGCACAGCGGCTCCGCAGCACTGACGCCACGCCGAATAGAAATTCGTGGCAAGAAAGACTATAGCACCGTAAACTGCCGTTCGAGTCAAACTTCATCGATCGCAACGGCCGTGCCAGTCGCAGAGTGGTTTGACTCAAACACGTATTACCTATATGGCTCTGAAGACCCTTTTTCTGACAGTTCTTCCCGTGAATTGCCATCTTCGCAGCATGGCGTCAGCGTTGCGGAGCCGTTCTGCTGGGAAGTGCATCTTATAATATTATTTTCTTGTCCGTTTTTGATAATATAACAGACGACGGACCAAACAAAACTATTATTTAAGCCAAGGTGCAGGTGTTTGTGCATGCTTGGCAAGAATTAAGATTAATCAAGTCCTCTGAAAAGGCTCCACACTGGCACTGAGTTTGGGATGCATTTAGGATGCCCAATTTGACCATAATATTTCAACAGCGATCAACCTCCAATCCAATTGTAACCCGTTCGTTACTTAGTACTTGTTTCATACCTTGCAGTGTTCAAGTCTCTTGACGTCCTGTTCGCTCAGTGGCGTCCACTCCTCGGTTCTGGTGCTGGTCCTCTTAGCCCCGACAGCCACCAGCCTGTTGATCAGCTGCCTCCACCAGACCTTGCCAGTGCTGAAGTTGTCCAGCAATTGGAACAGCTTATGTGCATGGGTCGTATACTTATGGTGGCCTGAAGAGTGAAGTTTCAAATCTATGATATCTGACAAACAGAAGACGAACGCAAAACTGAATCTGAAAGAATGCTACAGTCAAGGTGCACTTATAATAACGTCTGCATTTCGCCAGTTATGTTTCAAGTTCCATATAATATGAGGTGAGCCTATTGCTATCAAAAGGGCATAAATCTAGAATCCAGGCTAATATTGAGAAATTCCAGATACAAAAACCCAATACCACTTTGCCAGATCCGGGAATAAAACCCAGAACCTCATGCTGCTCGCTTGCGACCACGAGACCAATAAATTTAAATAATTTAAAGCAAAAGTCTTTTTAAAACAAGCTTTTAATCTACTTAAACCCTTATCCTATAATTACTTTTCTTTCATATTCTTTCATCACAGAGTGCATCGAACTTTTGTTTGGCCTTTCCTCCATCTAAATCCATGCACATTTATATTCATACCTCTTTTAGTAACATGAGTTTTATCCCTCCTCATCACATGACCATACCAGGACAAACGGTTTCCTTTCTACTTTTCTGTCACTGCGCCACTTTCAAACTTCCTGTAACTAATATACTCATTTCTACTTTATCCATTCTCGTCAGTCCGCACATCCATCTCAACATTCTCATCACGACTGCTTGCAATCTCTTTTCTTGTAGATTTACCCCTTTAACTTGAGGAGCAACCGTCGATCGCAAGTTGTTCCAGTGACCTGTCACCATTTCATCCATCCTGTTGATCCGGTGCGTTACGTCTCGGTCTACCGCACCATCCCTTTGGACAAGTGACCCTAGGTACCGGAAGACGGAGCAGATCGGTATGGCGTTCCAGTGTGAGCTATGGGACCGGAACTGGAGAGACCGCCAAAATCGCAGAACAAGTATTCAGTTTTGGTTCTGCTCAATATACTAAAAAGTACGAAATATAATATCGCTTATCAAGTAGGTATATATCCAATGAACCCAAACACGGTGGTGCTATCATGTCTGGTAGAGGAGTTGCTATGGCATCTTCTAGCTCCATCATTAGACCAGTTCCTTTGTACCATATTATTTCAATGTTTCCAAAGTTTGAGCTTAAACGGATGCTAGGAAGTGCTTGCAAATATATTACTAGTTACACCCTACGATAGCAAGGTAATCATCATCCTCATCATCATGAGCCTTTAAATGTACCCACTGTTGGGACACAGCCCTCCTCTCTGTAAGACAGGGAATGGGCCTTAATCCACCACGCAGGCCTGTTGCGAGTTGGTAGATATCACAGGTCTTCGAGTTTATGATTCTAGGACATGCCGTTTTCCTCACCATGTTTTCCTTCACTTTTTTAGATCAGTGGCGATGAAATTAATTTACGTAAAGTAAAGCGCCTGTCTGAGTTTGAATCCACGGTCTACGACACGTAAGTCGGGGCCGTTACTACTGGGCCACCACTTCTCTAGTCAAGAAGCAAGGTAATATAAAGTTTGTAAAAGTGCTACAATATTTACCAAATATATTATCCAGTGAAGTAACGAATCCATTCTCGTCAAGCCACAGCGTGTCCTGTGGCGGGGCTTTGGTCTCTGCGAACTCGATGCCTTCCTCCGCAGCCGCCGCACGCATCACCTCTTCAACGCGCCTTAACATTCAATAAACCAGCTCAGGTTACCAAGGTCACAGAAACCATCAATCTGCCTACGATATCTGGTTTGCATAAAGTGTCTTTCGCCATATATTAAAACGACGACTAACGCCAACGACCTTGAGGGAACAAAACGCGCACTCGTTTCACACCCGCGCGACCCAAAATTTAGTAGTTTTTTGTTCTTTCCTTATTATTCTTTGACTTTAAAAAAAAAAACTTCAGATCAAAATGTAGATAATTAAATTGTCTTTGATATGGTGTCTCTCGATCTCCCTCAGAAGCTCCGGTTTGGCGGATACAATCCTGCCATCATCGGTCTTCAGTTTCGTGAGCTGGCTCTGCCCAATAGACAGATCTCTTGAAAACACCTTGGAGCCTTTATTTCGCTCAATCGCGTCTTTAATACGCTCGGTATTAAAGCGGCGGAGGTCTCTTTTCAAGGATTTAGAGATCTGTCTATTGATCTGCCGGTATTTGCACGCCTCATCTGAAGACTGCAGGATCATCTCACGCCTCTCCTTCATAAGCTTGAGGGTATGATCAGAGAGCTTTTTGTTTCTATCTGTACGACGGGTCTTGAAAAACTTAGACCCGACCGTATGGACAGCTTCCACGAACCCGTCGCTGTATTCGTCCACGGAGCTCCCCAGGCACTCGAAACGATTCTGGAGTTCGAGCTGAAAGCTCTCGGGGTTTTGGACCTGGACCTGTGCTGGACGGAGCGTGGACTTCATCAGTCGAGACCTTTCAAGCTTAATATTAATGTTCAATGTGCCTCTTACCATGCGGTGATCGCTCCCGGTTTTTACCGAATTGATCACAGAGACATCATTGAACATTTGCTTCTTGGTTGACATGATGAAGTCGATCTCATTTTTTGATGCACCATCGGGGCTCTGCCAGGTCCAATTCCTGTGTTCACGCTTTTTGAAGAAGGAGTTCATCATATAGAGGCCCTCCTTCTCCATAAAACTGGCCAGTAGGTGACCCCGGTGGTTCCGTCGTCCAACTCCAAATTGCCCCACTTGCAGCTCATCCTCGTCTCGTTTGCCCAGTTTCGCATTGAAGTCCCCCATGACAACGGTGAAGTGAGTTTTGAAACCATGCATGGCTCTGGAGATATCCTCATACATGGTCTCTACCTCGTCGTCGGGGTGTGCCGAGGTTGGGGAGTAGACCTGTATGACCTTCAGCGAATATCTAGAGGATATTCTGAGTATAAGGTACGCCACCCTGGTCGACACACTCTCGATCTTCACCACGTTGTTCACAAGGGACCTGTGGACGATAAACCCGACACCACCTTGGGACTGCCGGTCACCCTCTCGGAAATAGAGCAGGTTACCGGATTTGAGGATTATCGAGTCCTCCCCCTCTCTTCGGACTTCAGATAATCCTATAATGCTCCATCGCAACCTGCTCAATTCCTCTTCGAGCTCGGTGATCTTCTCGTCGGTCCGAAGTGTGCGCGTGTTGTACGTTGCCAGGTCCAGTCGTCGGTGATTGTTGGGGTAGCCGGATCTCGTCCGGAGATTCTTAGCACCCCTTGCCATGCCGTAACCTCGACCGCTACCGTAGTCGAGGGTAGGCGGGCTGCCGGGCACTAGGGGCCATTTTTTATTTATGCTATTCATAGGGGGGGTTTTGCCATAATCGCCACGCTTGGCAGGCGGATTGGCGATCGCAGTATGGTTGTTATAGGAGCACAGAGAACGCTGCTGCCCATTCTCTGGTTTGTCCCTTAGTCGTCTTTTACGAGAGTCGAGAGTTTCTATGGGCAGTTGTACACGTCAACCAGTAAACCCGTTGCGTATCTTGCAAACGACCCAAGAGCTAGACTGACCCGACACTATACCGAAGATATCCCTGACGTCAGCCTGTACGAGATTAGGATGGCTCTGAAACAGCTTAAAAACAACAAGGCACCGGGTGATGACGGAATCACGGCTGAACTCCTGAAGGCGGGTGGAAAACCGGTCCTCAAGGCCCTTCAGAAGCTTTTTGATTCCGTCATACTCGAGGGCAAAACGCCACAGGCATGGTGCAGGGGTGTGGTGGTACTCTTCTTCAACAAGGGCGACAATACCCGGCTGAAGAACTATAGGCCCATCTCGGTTCTTAGCCATGTTTACAAGTTGTTTTCAAGAGTCATCACGAATCGTCTCGCGCGCAGTTTTGACGATTTCCAGCCTCCCGAACAAGCCGGATTCCGAAAAGGCTTTAGCACCGTAGACCACATACATACGCTGCGGCAGGTTATACAGAAGACCGAAGAGTATAACTTGCCTCTCTGTTTAGCGTTTGTGGACTACGAGAAAGCCTTCGATTCGATCGAGACTTGGGCTGTACTGCAGTCTCTCCAACGGTGCCAGATCGACTACCGGTACATTGAGGTGTTGAAGTGTCTGTACAAAAACGCCACCATGTCAGTCCGTCTTCAGGATCAGACCTCGAAACCAATCCTTCTCCAGCGCGGCGTAAGACAGGGAGACGTAATTTCTCCGAAACTGTTCACTGCTGCGCTGGAGGACGTCTTCAAGGTTCTGGACTGGAAGGGGCTTGGCATCAACGTTAATGGCGAGTACATCACTCACCTTCGGTTTGCCGACGACATAGTGATCATGGCTGAGACCATGGAGAGCCTCAGTAAAATGCTCGATGACCTTAGTAGAGCTTCCGAAAGAGTGGGTCTTAAAATGAACATGGACAAAACCAAGGTCATGGTGAACGCCCATGTAACACCCACTCCTATCAAGATCGGAGACTCTACACTTGAAGTTGTAGACGATTATGTTTACCTAGGACAAACGGTCCAGTTGGGTAGGTCCAACTTCGAGAAAGAGGTCAACCGTCGAATCCGACTCGGCTGGGCGGCGTTCGGGAAGTTGCGTGGTATCTTCTCGTCCAATTTACCGCAGTGTCTCAAGAAAAAATTCTATGACCAGTGTGTGTTGCCAGTGATCACCTATGGGACCGAGACGTGGTCGCTCACAATGGGCCTTATCAGAAAGCTTAAAGTCACCCAAAGGGCAATGGAGAGGGCTATGCTCGGAATTTCCTTGCGTGATCACGTCAGAAATGATGATATCCGCAGGAGAACCAAAGTTACCGACATAGCCCGAAGAATTGCCAAACTTAAGTGGCAGTGGGCAGGGCACATTGCTCGCAGAACGGATGGCCGATGGGGCCGAAAAGTTCTGGAGTTGCGACCGCGAACTGGAAGACGATACGTTGGAAGGCCTCCCACTAGGTGGACCGATGACATGGTTAAGGTTGCGGGAAGGCGCTGGATGCGAGACGCACGGGATCGGTCAATGTGGCGACGCCTGGGGGAGGCCTATGTCCAGCAGTGGACGTCTTTCGGCTGAAACGATGATGATGATGATGATATGGTGTCGATTTCATTAAAATAAGCCCAGCGGTTTTGGTGTGATTGTCGTGTTTTTGTCCGTTTTAGACATAACTTTACAAATTAATTACACTATGTTATACGAATAAAACTCAAAATTTATTAAGAAAATGGTTTAAAATAACATATATTTTTTCCAATAAATTACGACTAGCCGTTTAGACGTGATTCTCATTTAAAAATCAGCTACTCAAGGGAATCGGCGCCTTAACAGGCACAAATGTATTTTTTAGCTTTTATATATGTGCAAAATTTCAGCTCAATCGAGAAGTGGATCAAATTTAACTTGTAAGATTTGATTACAGATACCACAGCTTATTGCGTGGGTTAATTCGGCAAGGCAAAGGGTTTGACCGTATGAAAGAGTATGACAAACTCTCTTTAAATAATTACTCTCGAAAGAGTCCAATATTTTTTACCTTAACTAATTATTTAAAGAGATATTGTCATAATCTTTCATGCAATCATACATTTCACCCTTCCGAATTCAAATAAAAAAAAAAATGGTACGATGATCATCAGTTTTAATGTTTTTCATACTGGCCATCTATAAAACACCGGCCAAGTGCGAGTCGGACTCGCGCACGAAGGGTTCCGTACTTGGTAAATTGCGGTTTACTATTTATGACGTATTAAAAAAAAACTACTTACTAGATCTCGTTCAAACCAATTTTCGCTGGTAGTTTACATAGTAATGTACATCATATATTTTTTTTAGTTTTATCATTCTCTTATTTTAGAAGTTACAGGGGGGGGGACACACATTTTACCACTTTGGCAGAGTCTCTCGCGCAAACTATTCAGTTTAGAAAAAAATGATATTAGAAACCTCAATATCATTTTTGAAGACCTATCCATAGATACCCCACACGTATGGGTCTGATGAAAAAAAATAATTTTAGTTTTAGTTTCAAGTATGGGAACCCCCAAAATTTATTGTTTTATTTTTATTTTTGTGTGAAAATCTTAATGCGGTTCACAGAATACATTTACGTACCAAGTTTCAACAGCATAGTTCTTATAGTTTCGGAATAAAGTGGCTGTGACATACGGACGGACAGACAGACAGACAGACAGACAGACAGACAGACAGACAGACAGACATGACGAATCTATAAGGGTTCCGTTTTTTGCCATTTGGCTACGGAACCCTAAAAACTACACTCAAAATTTTAAATATCGAACAATGTCAGTCGGACACTATTCCCTTGAACCCACCATATGCAAAACGCGATAGCTAATTTAATTTCAATAATAAGGTGAAATATGAAGTCAAGCTGGTTTGCGAGTTCGAAAGTCGGTATCAACATCATTGTTTAGTCGTTCTCACCGGCGCACACTCTCTATTCGCGAACAAAACTCAACTTATGAAGTTAGCTATAACAGTAACACGACTTTATTTTTAGAATCTTATGGCTTTCTTTAATCCAATTTCAGTTTGTATAATATTTTTAAACGATTGTTTTAATTGTTACTTTTATATACAAAGTTTAAAATCGAGGTTTTAAAAAAAAGTAGTGTCAAGTTTTAAAAGTGTTTGGAGTATCTTTAATCGTGGATTGTGAACCAGGCGGAATGTATCTATGTACTTAAAATTGATATTTTTCATTTATTACAATCAGACTGCTTTATAAATAATACAATGAATTGACATGTCTTAGCTTAACATCAGTGTTAGTTGCAGTTTGCAACTATGTGCTATTTCCATTTTTATTAGCTAATTGAATATTATAAAAATATTTTTATATTATATTTTTCCTTTATTTATAGGTTCATCTTCTGTGATATTTCAAGAAAATATTACAAGATAGATCCTAAAATAAATTAATAACCAATATAATAGAAGTTTTTATCTACTAAATATGGATATTTAAAAATAAATAATATTTAAAAATATTACAAACTATTAAAAAGTTAAATAAAGCTTTAATATGTTGCTCATGTTTTTTCATCAACTCCTACGACTTTTCGAACGTTCTAAACAATAATAAAGGTTTTATCCAATTTTTTAAGAAAATCCGCCTGTGTGCGGCGTCATTAAACTTCTTATTTCACCAAATACAATTTAGGATGATTATACAATTTTTTTGTTGTTGCTGAATAAATATATATTGTACCCACGTCCCACCTGTCTATGTCCTGAGCTTTGATTCTCTCCTTGTTCTTCTTAAAACATCGCCGCAGTTTGCTTAGCACGGCCGGAGTCAACTTATTCATCAGTACACGAGCCAGACTTTCATCTTCGTCATCACTGTTGACAGAGAAGACATCACGTTTTTGAAATTCGAATTTAGGGACTACTTATGATATTAAAACACAAACACCTATAGGTATCATCATAAATGTCGATAGTGTTTATGGTGATTGCTTATTACATTCTGAATTCAATTTTTTACAGAGATTTTGAATAAAGAATCTGCCAAACTAAATTGCTAAACAGCTCACAGACTGTTTTAGGCAATTTTTTGTTTATATTTTCTTCGATATCTATGTAATACCTTTAAACGAGCAATTCTAGTATGTATATATAGGATCGCCAAAAAATCGTGGATCAAACGCAACTAGGGGTTAGATGAGGCCATCAGCTGCAAAAAAAATGTTCTACGGGATGTCCTTAAGGTCAACACCTGCAAATTTTCTATGTAGAGGGTTTCGAGGGCGATAAATTGATCTAGCTAGGTTTTATTTTTAGATAACGTCGTTTTCTGTATTTTCACCCGAGCAGAGCTCGGTCGCCCAGGTAGGTACTTATTTTTTATACAAGTAGATACGCACCCTGATAAACTTTCATCCGACGCACTCCTCACTGAATAACTTCTCTCTATTATCTCTGAACACTCATCGAGCAGTGATTTCTCCGATTTTATAGACATTTTTTATAGAAATGATATTAACTTCTGTGCTTGGATATGTTTACTTTGTGTATCTGTTTGGTTTGCTTTGTTTTGTCAATAATTTCGCGGCTACGGGCAGAGTTGGTTAAAGCGCCATCTATCGGTTGACCAAGGCAGTAAGTAGAGCCAACTGACATTATACAGCTGGGTTCTTTAAAATATGCACCAAAAGTGAGGGGAAGAATAAGAGCGTCGGGTGGCATTTTACTATCAGAAATATACATAGGTGGCGTGGAATCATGGAGTGTAGATATATCGCAACTTGGAGAAAGTTTAATAAATTAATTAATTCAATCTTATACAGGATGTAATAGCAAGATTCGATCAAATGTTAAAAACAGCTTCTGAAAAAATTTGGATTTTCCAAACAGAGTTGTCGTCAGGTGAACAAAATTTGTATGGGAGATACATTTTTTTTTTGAGCAATGACTTTATCGGAGAAAATCGTTCATATACATCGGCAAAGCAGTTTTTAAAATACGACATCTTATCATAATACCCTGAATATTAACGTGTTTTAGGATGTATCTTGTAAAGATTTGATTATCAACTTGGTCACCTGCTTCTAGGCATTATAATCAATACTTTGCGCATCGAGTTTTTCGAGAAATTAGCACAAAGCTCGTTGACTCTTCACGTGACCAGACGGCTGGCCTTTTCTTCGGCCAGAGAATCAGCATTGCCATCCAACGTGCCAATGCTGCCAGCGTTTTGGGCACGTTTTCCATTGACATCGACGTGGATGAATTTTTTGATGCACAATGAGCCCTCTTCCTTCTCCCTTTTTATATAGGCTTGTGTTTTTTATTATATTCAATTGCATAAATGTTAATATATTTATGTCTGTTAAGGATTAAATATCGACTCATCACGAGATATTGCAATCGTGAGCCACCAAACGCATCAGCGATTTCATGTCCTTCTAATAACTAATCTTCACTGGCTGCGGTATGGTACGGCCATACCAGCAAGCTGTAGAAATAAGGTAAAAGTAGTTCTATTACTTACCTACTTCTTCTATTTGCTGTGCATCCAAAATGAAGTGCCTAACAAGCAAGCAGTCTGACGAATTGAGTGGCATCAAATATGTGATGGAACAAATTTTCAAGCACTCTGACGCATTGAGTGGCATCAAATATGTGGTTTAACTAAAATAAACGCCACCAACTGCATCAGACTGCTTGAAAAGTGACTTTTAGATGAAATTTTTGCAGTCATACTTGAAAATTTTCTATTTTTTGTTATAGAGGGATGCATATTCAGGGCGAAAATTTGATAGATCGAGTAATTAGACTTGCTGAGAAAACTCCTAGAATTACCTGAAAAGTTTCAGTTTTACCTTTTCACAAAGATTTTCAGATTTAAATTATGGCATCGTTGATAATAAATGAAACTCCTCAATGAACATTGTCTATTTTATTGTATGTATGTATAATAATACTTATCAACTAGTACTGTAATGCTAAAATGTAGGCTATACATACATACACGGAGCGAGTGAGTTTCCATATTCAGTTAAAATATTATTTGCTCTAAACGTTATTAACCACTCAGTCCTTTACTTATGAGAAAAATGATAAATTAGGAAACGGTACATAAAAATATGAAAAGAAGTACTGTGACAACGTTAGTTGAAAAAATCAGGACATTTTGATAAAAATAGTATATTGTTAGTTAATCCAAAAATTTGTTAAGTTTCCTTTGGTGTCTGCAAATGTTAAGTAAAAATATATATTGTACAGATATTTATACTTATAACTAAGAGATTCTAAACAAAAAATTGATGATGGCTCCGAATGCTTTAATAATAATGTTAACAAAAGCAATATAAACTTACACACAAAACAACGGACGGAAATAACTTTCAGATTAAACATATTCAAACAAAAATACAAAACACGTACCTACGCAACATAATATAAAAATAGGGATTATGCATATAAAAAATATTTGTTGGCTAACCAGTGTTACGTTAATTATACAAAAATAGAATATTATATTTAAAACAGAATCAAAATTGATTCAAAAACAAACGAGATACTTATATCAACAATTTGAAGCACAGCTTTTTCGTTAGAGAGACATAATATATTTTATTATGTCTCTCTCACGAAAAAGCTCTTTTCTATGATATTCGTATGGTAGTCGCGGATTTTATGGTCAGAGTTCATCTCAGTATTTAAAAAAAACTTTCATATATCTTTACTAGAGTTAAGTTGAGTATTGTAATTGTTGTTGTCGTGTATTTTAGCTGTATTTGTATTGTTTTTCTCTTTTCGTTTCTTTATTTTATTTTTCTTTCTTTAATTAGTAAATTAAAACAATACATGCATATTCCCTATTACTTGCCTCTTCGGAGCCCAAAACACAATAGGAACTGTCAACCACTTTCAACTAAATACAGAAATGTTAAAGATACAGTGGCCGTGAGTTTCCAATTTTGTTTATCTATATTGAATATACCTAGCTATACATTTACACACAAACATAATTTTGGATCGAAACCCCGTATACAGTATAAGGTCTGGATTATATTTCTTGAATTCTGAGATACAGCGAGTCACATTTAGTCGATAAGTTCTAACACGACTTGAGTATTTTCTTTTGACCATTTGATAGAGACAGGCGCAGAGTTTAACAAACACGAAGATTTGGAACAATAGTGACGCGTTATTTGATGTTAAACAATTACGTATGCCATTTTTGTAAAGAAAAGCCACAGCAAGACCGCGTAACTCAGTTGTACTGCCATAGAAACAGCATGTAACTCAGTTGTACTGCCATAGCAACAGCATGTAACTCAGTTCGACTCCCATAACAACAGCATGCAACTCAGTTGTACGGCCATAGCAACTCAGTTTTAAAAAAAAAACTGAGTTACTTGCTGCTAAACACTTTCCTGAAAACTGCCCAATTTTGACATTCGTGGTGTTAGAACTTAAACGACGCTATGTAGATCTACTCAGAATTTTTCGTAAAATGTTAACTGTTCTAAATTACCCTCTTTTGTCGTATAACTATTTATCAGTAGCCTAGAATAAAACTTTTGAGAAAAACTGTTCTTACGGCTTTTATGATTTTGTCTATAGTGGGACACATTTAATATTACTATCACATTCCCTACTGCATAAAATATTGTATTTTGCCTGCACTAGGTATGTGGTGAATTCATCTAAGCGACCTTTTGGATGTATCGACGCGACTCGATTCTATCACACCTATTGGCGATTTCAATTGCAAGAACATTCACTCAATTCAAGTCGTTTCATGAACAAAATGCGATGCATTAGACCGATAAGCACTTGAAATATTCTTAAAAAATTACGTCGTACCATCAAGAAGGTAATCCCGGGCTCAGTCTTAATTTTAAGTTTCCATTTCGAAATGCGGTTACTACTACTGGTTACAATCAATAAACGATTATTGACTAAGCCCGAATAAACAGAAATATTTTCTCTAAATTCTATAACGGTCGACTATTCTACATTTTCAATTTGGAATGTTGGAAATCTGTACCTAATCTCTATAACCTCGATTACGACAAACTTGCGTAAATACATTAAACTTACGGCTATTTAACACTATTTAATACTTTATACTTGTTACTTAAATAATAAATAGCTTAATATTAAACTATAATTTATTATTGTACGAATGCGTATACATGTATTTTCTCGAATACAGCTCACAATTTTATCGTAAGTTCGTAATAATGTCTCTGAAAAATCGCAATCAATGTTGCCCTAGCGGGGAGAATATAAATACGTATACCCGAAGTTAGGATAAATCTTTGTTTTAATCAAGATCGGAAATCGTTTTTTCTTTTCTTTTTCATAACGTCACCCTTATTGCGTAACTTCAATTAATGCATTCATTGCATCATAGGTATGTTTAAAAATCCATCTAGGAAAACACGCATTCAATACTGTTCAATTGTCAATATGAAAGCGTGCGCATGTACTTTGACTTAACAGTAAAGTTACGCAATTAGAGTGCAATTTAGTTCAATTTGTAAATCCATGACGCGCAATGACCTACCTACATTTTCTTTCTTCTGTTTCGTATATAATAATCACAGGGTACACAGCCCTACAAAATCAAAATAAAACACAAAATCATATGTTTGGCAATATGCACCATTCGTATACGTTGTATTCGAATATATAAGTAGACGAACCTCTGCTATGTGCATTTGAAACACAAAACCGAACCTTTAAAATGCATGCACAGGTGTACTTGGTCAAAAACCTTACAGGGCTATGAGATCAATGTGCAATTCACAGGGTGACTCATGACGTTTGAACCTACCTTCACATTACTAGTCTGAAAAGGACATAAGACAAAAAACAGTCTATCAACGAAAGTGTCGCAGTAGCGATTGAACATTTATTTATGAAAAATGTATGGGGTTGTAGCAAGCACTATCGAAAGTTCACGTGATTGATCCCTTACATTTTGACATTGCAATCATAGCCATTGCTGACATCAAATGAACCTCTCTAGAGGCGAAGGTAGTTTTGAGCTATAGATGTTTTTTGAGATGCACCACGCTAGCAAAACAATGCTTCACAGTAAACAGGCGTTATCCCATAACCACAAGCATGAGATTCGCGATCAGATATCCGATCACAAGAGACTATGCAAAACAGAAAATGGGTTTGGAGCTGTGTGATCAGAAGGGGTTTCGTGAGCAGACAGGGCTGCACGATCAGAAAGGGCTGCGCGGTCGGAAATAGCTACGCGACCAGAAACCAAATTGCGTAACCTTATTGAACGCTTAAAGCATGCACGCGTGTTAATATCATTCATCGCTTTGTAAGTTTAAAATCCATTTATCCCATAGTGTAAAACACGCAATGAATACTGTTGAATTGTGAAAAAGAAAGCGTACAGGCATACTTTGAGCTTTCAATGAGCCGCAATTAGGGTGCTGAAAGGACTGCATGATCAGAAAGGCCTGCACGATCAGAAAGGGCTGTGCGATCAGAAAGGTCTGCGCGGTCAGTAGACAGGGTAATGCGGTCAGTAGACGGGGCTATGCGCGTCGTAGTTGAGCTGCAAGTAGGGGGGGATGGCCGCCGAAAGCTCGGAGGCGCGTCGCCGCAGCGCTGCGATGCTGTGCCCGCGCCAAACCTCTTCCTCTGCCGGCTCGCCGCCGTTACCTGTGAAATATTCACCACATTATAAGAAAGAAAAATAAAAAGAAATGCGCGCCCGCGGCTAAATAATAACAGCGGATGAGTTGATCTTTGATGTTGGTCCGTGGATGGGTGACCATTGACCATTCTTGACATACCGCGACTCGAAAAGCACCTCGGCTGTCATTACTAGTAGAAGATATATGACAGTTTTACGGGGATTCAAATTCAGAAGTCTGAAATCTTGCCAAGGCGTATCGTGTTACCCAGCTTCTAACTTATTAAGCAAGGTATTTTGATCTACGTAGTCAAAGGCTTGAGTCATGCCACCGTAAATTGAACATACAGGTATGTTATGGTCAACGTTTGCGATTACTTTATTTAAGGCGGTACCCCGAGCAAAACGCCGCGCATGCCGTTTTTTGTGCTCTTTTTAGGAGCTATCTACTCGTTATTTAAAAAGAAATATCAATTAATAAAAATACATTAAATTTCTAAATAATATTGATTCTAAAATGGTAGATTTAGTTTTTTTTTAAATGTTGTATATATTTAACTAATCTCCTTCCGAAAAAACATAAAAATGAGAAATAATTATTGATATTATGCATCTCCTCGTAAAGTGTTCATTAATTTTTTATTGTTCTAACACTAATGGATAGACAATTTAATAACGAACGTTTTTGTTGTTTTTTTTTTTTTCAAAAGACCAATATTCGATTTTATAAAGATTTTATTCTGAAATCTGGGCGTATTCACTACTGTAATTCATGCGCCACCAGTGCCGCTAGACCAATAGGAATGCTCATATCTCATGCCGATTTTTTGGTCAGGGTACCGTCTTAAGATGTCATATATAGGCATATGAATAGTTTAGTTTTTTCTGAAACCTTTTTGTTCTTCAGTTAAGATGTCATGTTTTACAAAGTATTTATAAATTTGTTCATAAAGGTTTGTTTTGCAAACATTTTTGGGCCTGTACGACAACGTTTCATCTCGATCGCTTTTGTATAGTGGTTTTACTATAGCAGTCTTGCGTTATACATAAATTAATGGCCGCTAATGCTGTCTGTTGCAATACGACATCATCGTGTATCCTGTAATGTATTGATGTCGTGCGTTCAGTACTGACCGGAGGCGGTGGGCGAGGCGTTGTTGTTGCCGCAGTGCATGTGTGGTGGCGTGGGTGAGCCCTCCAGCGCGCCCGCCTGCTGCTGGCTGATGTTGTTGCAGTACGACATCATTGTGTCTCCTGGAAACGACAACACGCACATATAGTAAACCAAAAAAAAACACTCGAAGACTGGCTGCAGATTTAGCATGTAATCAAATTCTTTATTTAAAAAAAATACAAACAATTTGAATAAAGAATCTGCTTTTCTGTAGCTATAGGCTATATAGCTATAAGGGTGCTTAGATTTACTAACCGAGTGAGTTGAGCGGGTAATGGCCCTGGTAAGGCTGTCCGGACGCGACGGAGCTGATGGGCAGCGAGGGGTTGAGGTCGGCGGCCAGTTGGGGCAGACCGCCCGCGCCGAAGCCGCCCATGGACACGCCACCTTGCGACAGCTGACCTAAGCCTGCGAGTGTAATAGTTAAGCGTCAGACCAAGTACTCATAAAATCTTTCGGATCCACAATAGGCATGATGACTAAAATATATTTTTCCATATTATATATTCCATATTGGACACGTATTTTAAAAGCTTTTATTTAACTTGCAATGTATGTAAGTGTGTTCGGGTCAAATCTTGCAACTGAATGTTAAAGCAGTTATCCTCCACCGATTAAGATGAAATTTTTCATACACGTTTAGTTTGGATGATTGTCATCCGAACAAAACGTGTTTGCCATCTTGGGCCGTTCGCCATATTTATATTTATATATTTTGCTTTGGCATGGTTAGCTAAGTTACGTCATTCAAAATCCAATATGGCGGACGGCCCAAGATGGCGGACTAGTTACTTTTTGTGCACTGCCATGATATGGGTATCAAATAAAAGGATTTGCTGAGAAGAATACATTGCAAGTGAAATAAAAGCTTGTAATAAATAAAAGGCCAACAGAACAAGTTTAAATTTTCTGAATGAACTTACCGGCTGGCATGGACCAGGGTCTGTCGCCGAACACGCCGGGGCTGCAGACGTCTCCCGCACCGAAGGGTGGCAGGCCATGCGATGGCAGCAGGGAGCCTGGGGAACGGAACACGTTGGTGCTCTTCTTGCGTTTCTTCCACTTCGCACGCCGGTTTTGGAACCACACCTGCAGAGAGAAGAACAATATTTGTCATCAGCATCATCATCTTAGCCGTAAGACGTGCATTGCTGGACATCGGTCTCCACCGAGTGTCTTCACATCGACTAGTCCTGTAGGTCTCGCATTTATGTTTATGGTGATGGGTTACAATCTCAAACTAGTAATAGCTTAAGTAGTGTTGTTGTCGATATACACAAATATTGCAAACATAGGTATTTTACCTATGTTTGCAATATTTGTAAGTATGTGAGAACCATGTTCCTATTGATCCAGGTAATGAATTTACCTGATAATGCTTTTAATACTTTATACCTGTAAGTAGTGTGTAGTGTTATTCTTGGTGCTACGTCCTCACATATATGAATTTATTAATGTATGTACTTATGTAAATAATGTAAAACATCTATTTTTTTTTTAAAGAGTAAGTATGGTGTCTCTTGTGCGTTCTTCTCCATAACAAGCTATTTTTCCGAATGCACGGTAGAATCAATTTTTACTACTTGTAAATTTTAATTGTTTGACGTTCAAAAGTGCCGCTTATTGGCCTAGTTGAATAAATATATTTGACTTTGACTTTGACACTGAAAGCAGCTGCAATCAAAGGGCCTATCAGATAAACAAAAATATGCCTGAAAAATTTAATAGATGCCAATTTCATAACAATTTACAATATAATTACAATATTCGAACGAGTAAACGTGTCTAATAAAACTCCGATTTCAAACATGGGTATGTTGTAAAGAGAAACCAAAAAAAGCTTGGTGCATGATGTCAACTATTGGAGTTGCCACCATGTTTAGTTAGATTTTCTTAGGTTTGATTACTACTGAACAGGCTATGGGATGAATTTCTTAGTCCTTTCCTTTCCCTTCGCCTAAACATTTAAAATTCGCCACCAAAACGCACTCCTAAATAAGCGAATGCAGCAAAGACAATACTTTAGCTCCACCATCTGACGGCGGGTGGCAAAAACACCGGCCGGCTCACATTCACGTGAGCGAAGGCAAACTATCGTAAAATAAGACTAAATGGACAAGTGTGGTGATCACCGGACTCCAAGCAGTGTTCCAAGTATCCTGTAAGTATCTTAATACCTCATTATATCCTTCAGACTGTTTTTGTTGGAATAATTACCCAAAGCCACGTCCTTGGTTGGACGTGAAGCACATTCAACTACCCTTTCTATGCACACATCATAATTTCACTCATAATATTTTTGCCATATTTGTTGTGTGCAGTAGAATCATTTATTTCACAAAGTAGAGACCTGATAATTCTTGCCATCAAACTCTGTAAGATTTCCCACAACTTACACCACCCTTCGTCGATGATCATCGATCACTGGAAAAGCCGTAAAACCTCCGCGTCCACGTGGGGCTTGAGTTTAATCGCGCGTCATTTGTCTCCGGCTCACGACTTATTGATTCCGATAATACACGGATGAGCTGACGTTGTTTCTAAACCACATCCTTTGCTGGTGTTTATACGTTGATAACATTGGGAATCCCCCTCTTGGCATAATATTTTAGGCATACTATTTTTTGACATAACTTTTATCAGCATACTAATACTGTGGCATACTAAGTAATACTTTGGCATAATGCAAGGTATATGTAATAACTGTTATTTGATCTAATTTGTTTTTCTATTTTCTGAAATCTAATTTGGCATAATATGGAGTTGCATATATATATTCTTTCGTTATCATAATTTTATGGGTTGAACGTCGAACATTAAAATATATAATATCGAAAAAAAAAAAAAATTTGAATCGATTGAAAATTGTTTAACCTAACCTTAAATTGTCTAATTAAATATATTTGATTTAAGGACTCATATTAATTAGGTTAAGGCGCCCCTTGAGCCGCGATCATGTTTGTTTTTGATATGTAAATATCATTAACATTATGCTTTATAAGATAATTGGAATATATTTTATGCTTATCATTAGTAAACCGATAACATTTGCTTTGGAAAGCAATACCTTGATTTGACTAAATTCATTCATTCATTTATTTGTTTTCGGAAACTAGTAGGTCCCTCATGAAAGGCGACCTTCCAATTTCATTAAAGCCCAAGTTTGTCGACGTATGTATACTGCTTATCCTAACCTAAAGCGCTCAGCCTTTGTTTATGACCGAGGGTCCGAACTTCCGAAGTCCAGAGTGAAGCATTCTGCAAATTAAACAGACCGTCCGAATCCGCAATACAATTATACGCTTCAAGACAGTCATCGTCGATGTTGGACACAAGTCTGCGAGGCTAAAGTGGGATTGGGTGGCAAAAAAATTGTTTTTGACCAATACCTAACAATATCTATGATTTTGTATTTGTAGGTACTCCACCTATCTATTACCTTTAAACGAGCAATTCGTTGCGGGATCCAACACAGTTAAATTAATTCTCCGGGACTTCGTCGAGCTTCATTGCCACGGCGCTTTTATGGTGGTCGCCACTGTTGATTCTCGTTATCAGGAGTTGCAGTGGCTTGCGAATAGTGCGTTGGGATGGTCCCAAAGAAAAAAAGAACAATTCTTCTATATATATAATCTGAATCTCGGGCACGCCTCCAACAATTTTCATGAAATTTAGTATGCAGGAGGTTCCGGGGGCGAGAAATCGATCTAGTTAGGTTTAATTTTTATAAAACGTCGTTTTTCTCTATTTTCACCCGAGCAGAACTCGGTCACCCAGGTACTTGTCTTAATGTGTTCTCTTTATGTATTATACTGTGTGTACATTAACAAATAAATAAATATCTTTTGATACAGTCTTTTTTTAGTGCTAAAGTCACATTTTTGATAACGGCACAAGCATTACAACATTTCACAACGAAACAAAAGAACCCTCGCCACGTGGAATCGCCGGTCACATTAAAAATTTAAATAACGTTGGTGGCTTGGTGATTAGCGGGCGCGGGCGCGGTAAACATACATCAGACGCTCTAGACAAAATATTATTCTATCAGCGACGGTGATTGTTGAAGTACCAAAATTTAAGCTGATAAATCCTTGGAAAACCCAAACATTTTTGACTTTTTCCATTTGCTATGGCGATGCGTTCATTCACACAATGTAACTTGTATAAAGAACCCAGTTATATGACATGGCTGTTAAAAAATACAAAACAAACAATAAAATATTTAGAAATATATAGGGTTTTCTAAGAAAATGCCAGCATTCATAATTTTAAAACACTGTCTTTTGTTGGAATTACTTGTATATAATTTTTTGTTCATTTTTTCATAATTTATGTAAAAAAAACTGTAAAAATGTACTGAGGCATTGTCGACCAGTCAACCTTTGGGTAATAAAAAATATAAAAATAATAATACAAATGGAAAATATATACCTGTAGAAATATATGTCACTGGGTTATTGCAAACAGTAAGTTTTTAATAAATGGCATGACATTGCTAACTCTGCCTTCTCAATAAGACGACGGGCATATTTTAAGCTATTAAAATTTGATGGGATTTATTGTATTTGAAATGACCTATAACAGTTCACAATATATCGAGAATTTATGATCTCGCATGATTATTAGAAAGTTACGGTGTCATCAATAATCCGGAGACATAACCGCTGACGGTTCACTACCCAACCTGCCTAAGTGTATGAATTGGGGGCATTTAATAAATACTGTTACTATTCCTAAAATAAATTCTATGCAGTGCATTTCCGAACATTAGACCAACTCACTTTATGCGCTTCCGCTACAGTCTGCGGTTCTATGTACATAGCCTTAGTCTTGCGTGCGAGCGAGAGAGCTAACGATAGAAAGAGAGAAACATACTCATTTGGCAACTGTCACCGTCAGAACTCTATTATTTATAGTGTCAGCGGTTGGGATTGGTAGCTTCGCAAACATTCAGGTTTTCCCCGCTTTTTGTTTGTTTTCGACTTCGCGGTTAACAAATGTACTTAGTGGACGGAAAGGTTTTCTTACTTGATGAAAGAATGTTATTCAAGTAGACTTGAGAAAAGTTTTTAGCTACCTACGAGATAAAATAAAATAAAAACACTCGACTACAACTCAAAAAAATCGCGCTCTGATAAGTATGAAACAAAATACGAATTCTTAGATGATAGCCGTGGACGTATGCCAACTTGACACAAAGACTACTTAATATCTACTGTTAAAATGTATTGCTGTTTAAACAACTCGTAGCAGGTGACATACGATCACAGCTATCCTCTAAGAAACCACGCCATTAAAGAATGCTTAATATCTACTGTTCAAATGTATTTTCTGTTTTAACAACTCGCAGTAGGTGGCACACGATCACAGCTATCCTCTAAGAAACCACGCCATTATCGATTGCTTAATATTTACTGTTAAAATGTATTGCTGTTTAATCAACTCGCAGCAGGTGGCATACGATCACAGCTATCCTCTAAGAAACCACGCCATTAAAAAGATTGCTTAATATCTACTGTTAAAATGTATTGCTGTTTTAACAATTCGCAGCAGAAAGCACTCGATCATGGCTATCCTGTAACACGGTGACGGTGAAGCACGCTTGCCTAGAAAAATCCCATTCACTCTTGACTTAAATACTCCTTGATTGTATTTATCGGGCAACACAGACTCCGGCAGGGAATGCCACTGCTTAAACTTTTTTTGCATTCTAGTGTTATAGACAAAAAACATGCATCCATCCTCACAAACTTTCGCGTTTTATAATTTGTAGTAGGCTTCCTTTCTATATTTTCAAAAAGCATCTTCATTCTGTGATATAAATACAAATTTCTAATTATAGGAAAACTAACAAGTCGGTAGAAACAGACCATTTATCTTGTAATACGGTGAAGTCTCCACCCGTGGGACTGTTGATCCCGGTCGCTCGACCCAATGTGGATGCCGGTGACCCACGCGAGATGTGGCCGATGATTGGAAGGTAATCCCGATATCACTCAACACTACGATTTGGCAGTTAATTTTGTTCGAATCTGAAGTTTCGGGTTTTTCTTCGGCCAAAGAATTAGCATTGCTGTACAACATGGCAACTCTTCCATCGTTCGGCTCGCTTTTACCATTAACATCGATATGGATGTTTTTTTATGTCCAATAAGTTCTTCCGACGATTTAAATCCTGAACATAAATAAAATAAATACTTTAAAAAAAGAACCAGTACTTATCTAATTGTAATAAGCATGGTATAAATATTTGTATCGCCTACATATACTTGTGCCGGATCTGTGTGTCTTGTGAATGTCGTGAGTTTAAATGTTTGTAAACGCACTCACGATACAGAAAGAAATTCCTAGTGGGTAGCGTGTTTTTGAGAAAAAAAAATACGAATAGATTTAAAAATCTTTGAATTTCGAAGTTATCGTCACTAAAAACCTGCTTGTAGCACATGAACTTTTACAAGTCTCAGAAGTCGTTTAAAGATAATTATGTCTTGTACTGATAAAAATCAAAATATAGTAACTTGTGACTTTGCTTTTCCCTATAACCAATAAAGTAACTGGTGTCTTTTAGTTTTATTTTAATTTTTATCCTATTCATAGTTATTGTTTTTTTTTTAATTATTAGCAATTGACTAACACACTGTTCCGTTTTTGTTGAATTAGGTATTTTACCTATGTTTGCAATATTTGTAAGTATGTGAGAACCATGTTCCTATTTATCAAATTAATGAATTTACCAGTTAATGCTTTTAGTACTTTATACCTGTACGTAGTATAGTGTGTAGTGCTATTCTGGGTGCATCGTCCTCACATATATGAGTTTATTAATGTATGTATTTATGTAAATTTTGTTAAACACCATCTTTTAAAAAAAGAGTAAGTATGGAGTTTCTTGTGGTTCTTCTCCATAACAAGCTACTTAGCCGAATGCACAGTAGAATCAATTTTGAATACTTGTAAATTTTAATATTCATTTTTAATTGTTTGACGTTCAAAAATGCCTCTTATTGGCCTAGTTGAAATAAATATATTTGACTTTGACTCTGACTTTGACTTCAGTAAAATTTTGTAACAGCAACTCTTGACCTCCGATATCTCGTCAAAATCATCAAACTTGCAAAATACACTTAGAAATAAATATCTCCTTAACATGACATATTATTTTCAAGTACGAATATCCTAAACTTACGTCAAAATAACGCAACACTTCCCTCGACCCTGTACCTATGTTAATATTGGTGCAATACAATGAATTTCATAAAACGGGCGTTGCTACTATCTAATTGGACGAACGGTATGGTTTCCCAAGCGTGAGCACTAGTCGTGAGCCTGCAGTTAGAGGGTCGTGTTTGTGTATCGTGGCTAGCACCCGCGCCCGAGAGCGACTAGTGGTTCAGCCACAGTAAAAATATACAAACAGTATAGAAACTACCTACAAACGCTCGAAACGGCACACTAACACAATAAAAAACTTTTTTGCAAAAAAATACTACCGACTTCCAAATAAAAAACTACAAAGTGAAAAATAATTTTATTTTTGGAAGTCGGTGTCTTTCTTTTTTCCCATTTTTTTGCGATATGGACACCGACTTCCAAAAATAAAATTATTTTTCACTTTGTAGTTTTTTATTTGGAAGTCGGTAGTATTTTTTAGCAAAAAAGTTTTTTTATTTTTCCCTTTTTAGTTGTACCTACCTTAACTAGGCAATTTGTTTAGTAAGGTACTCTATAACGCCAGAATCACATCACATCATCAGCCTATTAATGTTCCCACTGCTGGGACACAGGCCTCCTCTCTGCAAGAGGGAATGGGCCGTAATCCACCACGCGGGCCCAGTGCGGGTTGGTGGATGTCACATATCTTCGAATCTTGGCTGGGCTCGAACCTACAACCTACAACTTGTAAGTCGCGGCCGATACCACTGGGCCACCACTGCTCCAACGCCAGAATAGATCACCCGAATAACATGAAACTTGAAAATAAACAGTAAAATGAGAGATTTGCGTACCCCTTTAGTGCGTACTAGCGTGATGTTATGTTATGAAATGGTATATACAATAAACAGACATGCGATTGCAGCAATTCCGAATGATTTGCCGTTATTTATTGAAGAGTTCTGTTGTATATCTCCGAAGTTCTTTACCAGATCTTCACCAAATTAAAATGGGACCAATTTCGAATCACACTCTTTCAAACAAAAAAATAATTTTCAAAATCGGTCCACAATTGACGGAGATATCGGTGAACATAAATTAAAAAAAAAAAAAAAAAACACAAGAAGTCGAACATAGAACCTCCTCCTTTTTGGTAAGTCGGTTAAAAATACGTGATCATTCGTCGCGACGCGGCACTTAGTACTGACATTACCTTGAAAGTGCACGAACGGTCTTGTCAGTGCGTACGTTTGTGTGAGTGTGCCGTTTCGAGCGTTTATAGGTAGTTTTCATACTGTTTGTATATGTTCACTGTGGTTCAGCCTTGCAGCTTTTGTAGGTGAGAGCTGCAAGATGTGAGAGTAAGCGGGAGCGGGTAGTACAGTGCTCACCAATCTTCTTCAAATTCAAATTGTTTATTCGTAAAAACATAGGTACAATATAAAACCCAATTAGCGAAAAATCACGCTCTAAAAAATATGAAACATTAAAATATTCTCATCTGAAATTGTTATGTACAAACTATTCCGTAGGGGCGTAGAGGATAACCGTGGTCGTATCGTCGTATGCCGCCTACCGTAACAAACTACATTCTGCAAAGTGGCATAGGACCACGCGTACAAATAAGACGCTTCTAATGACACCTCATTCGTCAAATTATGATAAGTAGTATAGAAGTTATGAGGGAACAGATGAACATACATATACACATACCGGTCAAAAACATAACCCTCCATTTTGCTCGCCGTAGTCGGGTAATAAAAAGATCTAATTCTAATGTCAGGATCGCTATGTTTAACCTAATAGACATAAACATTTTGGATACATATCATTCCAATTCAAAAGTTGATTCTTTTTAATATAATATTAATAATTTTGTTTTTTTTTTCTTCGCCGCCCTGAAGTTGGCTTTCCATTGCGCATGGCATGACGCGCTGCCTGTTTTAGTATGAGATTGACTACTTGTCAGCCATTATAGCCAATTTCAGGCGAGTACTATATATTATGTGTTTGTCACAACATCCTCAGGAGGAAATGCTGTTAGAGCCGATTGACTATCCTAAGTATAAAGTCATAATTCGAGGTTTGGCGCTCGCCTAATTCCTCCTTCAATATTGCTCCAATTTAAAATATATTGTTGTTATATATTTGTTGTGTCATTATTTTAAGCTGCCTCTGTACGTTTGTGTGCATGAAGTATTAATCAATCAATAAAATTGATTAATTTGCGTAAGCAAGTAAATACTGTCTAAGCATTATTGTTCATATTTTTTATTTTGTACACCTACCACTGTTGTGTCCTTTTTAACCCAACGTTGACTGGTAGAGATGCCTTGCTGCATTAAGTCCGCCTATGTATAAATATTGTACATAAAGTTTAAATAAATAAATAAGCAGACCTGTTTTATCTGAAACTTCCAAGTAGGTTCACTTATTAATGTTTGCCTCATTCACGTTATTCACTCAATATAGAAATGTTTCTACAGGCAGTTTGTTTCTCCCTCAAAATCCATTGATTTTGAGGGCGAAACAAACTGCCTGTATCTGTGTAGTTATTTGAGTTTACCTGTACGTTTTTGTAGGTTTATAGATTCCTTTAGCTTTTTAAATTTTTATGTCGTTCTGGATTCTCTAGATCGTTTCTATGAAAGAAGATAGTGTACGCATTCAGTACCTAACTACCGATCACTCTCGACAGTTGAATGCCAAGTGATTTCCAAAGAGTCCTGTCGGTATCTTTGGTGTTAACAATGTGTTTTCAGCACGATTTATTACGAAGAAAATCGTGTTTTTAACAGACCAGATTCTACAATAGTTTTGTTGGTCAGTCTCTCTGCATATTATACTTACGAAATAACACTCTTAGTGTTGGTGTCAAAAATCTGTTCATCAAGAACAACATGTTGTATTTATACAATAGTGGTTGTGTACTCGTTTAGTCATCTGCACTCAGCCGCTAGATACACAAGATAGTGTAGGTGTGAAAAAAATATGCAAATGTGAATGAAATCATCTTATAGATAAATGAATATTGTCTTGACTAACTGGTTTTTGTTGAACGATATAGAAAAGTGACGTCGAGATAGGCGAATATCTTAACTATTACAAAGCTTTTTTTAATATAGATGGGCTCGCGTTTGACCACTATCTCACCTGATGGTAAGCGATGATGTGGTCGACGGTGTAACACGCTTGCCTAGAAGTAACCTATTCACTCTTGACGTAAAGACCCCGAGGTTGTAGCTATCGAGAAACACAGACTCAGACAGAGAATTCCACTCCTTGTGCTATTCCAGACTATAATCTATCTCTGTGCCAAGTTATATCTAGATCCGTACAGTCCCTTGAGCTTGAAGTAGTAACAAACATGCAAACACCTGTACGCATAATGAAAGTATTTCCAAAACGTTTGTTGCGTATGGTTGGGATGTCCACCATGTACCGATGGTGAATCGCCGTTCGTTTTGAAGTCCAATGATGAAACGGGCTAGGCGGAATTAGATCATGCAATTCCTTCACACACTCCCTGAAATGCAACCGATAAAAAACAACAAGCTGGCAACTCGGCGACGATGTTCAAGGCTCTGGAGCTTTGACTCATTGCCGATGAGCCTCTTGGACCGTTTTTCGATTTATAAAAAACTTGAGGTTATTTTGAGCAAACCTCAAAATAATGATGACACTGGTTCATTAAAAAAGAGGTTTAACTAAAACCCAGGTTTAAACCTTGTTTACACCGTACATTATAGAGGTTTTTAGTAAAAACCGCTTTTTGTAATAAGACTGCGTAAGTTTAATTCAATGGAGCAATGGAGAGGGCTATGCTATGGGCTATGAGATCCGCAAGAGAACCAGGGTTAACGACATAGCACGAAGAATTGCTAAACTTAAGTGGCAATGGGCAGGGCACATTGCTCGCAGAATGAATGGCCGATGGGGCTGAAAGGTTCTGGAGTGGCGACCGCTTCCAACGAAACGGAAGACGTTGCGTTGGAAGGCCACCAGGTGGACCGATGACCTGGTGAAGGTTGCGGGGATCCGCTGGTTGTGGGACGCACGGGACCGGTCAATGTGTCGACACTTGGGGGAGGCCTATGTCCAGCAGTGGACGTCTTTCGGCTGATATGATGATGATGAAGTTTAATTCGTAGTTATTTTAAATCGCGTGCTAATTTAAACTCTATCTTTTCATTACGGCACGGGTATGTTTTAAACTACAGAATATTTATGGGATATTTGGGTTGTATTTGAAATGATCTATTTACAATACATCGATAATTTATAATCTCGCAAGATTAATTACAAACTGACGAGATCTGCAATAATCCGGCAGGCATATCACGTAAGCAACAGCAATCAGCAATCATCGCGCGATCAAACGCTTTATGTCATAAAATTCGGCATTACCTACAGTGTAGCTATGATAGGTCCTACACAATCGTTAGCTAATCGCTCTCTGTTCGCCAAATACAATTATTTCTAAATAAACCGCCAAAAAATCTTTTGAAGAGCAATTATTGCGCAACAATCGCTATCGTTTTGCTCTTGCAAGATACGTAATAAGACAAAGGTGACAAAGACATTTTGTTACTTAGATAATGAATCCAATAAGCTTCCTATGAATCAACAGTGTATTTCCACAATACTAAAGACTATGTTCAGTCGGGGCGGTATTGATTGTAGTATTTACCTATGCAAAGTAACAACATCGTAATCTTTCAAAATTTCAATAAAATAGGATCGTCGAAAGTCGTGTGTGTTCCTAAATGAGTACATTTATGTACAGTCAAAAGTTAAAAGTCCAGTGGCAATCATTCAAAGCCAAAGCGCAAATAATTTCTTTGTTGAATAAGTTTACTGGTCCACAATATGTTTCATCAGTAGAATGGAATCTACACCCTTATTTACTCGTATAAAAACTTCGCTAGAGTTTAAATGAAACTATTCGTCATTGACTTTCTTCTAAAACATACTTCTTAGGTTCATTATCCTTCAGAAAGTGTGACCACACTTTTGACCCTCAACTGTACATACTCTCCTAACATTACCTACATCCTTCACCGACGGTGAGTCACGCCGCCAAGGCTGTAATGAATGTAGCACGCAAGTCGTGGCGCCTATCAATTGCGCCAACCGTGTGAGTTCTAACACGGAGAACAAACATGGAGTCACGGTAGCAGAGCTGTTGTTGCTACTAGGGAGAGAACTACTCAAAACGAACGAACGAACTATTTAAAAGATCGTCAAGATCCATTTTCAATTTAATCAAAGATATTTTTTAAATAAGTTGATATATCTTTCTACTAGCTTCGCCCGCGTGCTAAGTGTTTTATCATCACAATATAACATGATACCGGAATAAAAAGCCTATGTGCTATTCCAGACTATAATCTATCTCTGTGCCAAATTTCATCCAGATCCGTTCAGCCGTTCTGGTGAGATTAAGTAACAAACATACATCGCATCGCACAATAATTGCTCTTCAACCGCAAATCCGAATTATGTATCAGCGAAAGCCACACCGTAGCAATTTTTGCCAAATTGCATTTACTTTTTCCTCGTTGTTGGCCAATTGCTCCCAAATTGCTAAGTACAGAAGTTTTAGAGTTTTGGCGGTTTTTTTTTTCAAATAAATGCATTTGACAAACAGCGAACGAAAAGCAAACGATTGTTTAGGTAAGCCCGATTTTTATGACATAAAGCGTTTTTTCGCGCGATGACTGCGCAATTATTGCTGATTGTTGCTTCATACGTAATAAGCCTGGCAAACGTGACCAAATTAAAAAAAACTATAAATTCACTGAATGAAGAAATTATTCAAAACGAAGGACCAGCTTTTAACAAGTTCCAATTCCAATGAAATCATGGATTTTTTTAAAAGAGCAGGTTTCTTTCAATTCTTTTTCCTAGCTTTTCTCCTTGTGTCTGTCTTGCGCGATCTCTGGCCATGTTGGATCCGCAAATAAGATGAAACAAAAAAAAAAAAAAAACACTTAGTAAATGAAGGAATTACTTAATACAAAGGACAAGCTCTTCACAAGATCCATTTAAAATTTAATCAAAGATAAAATGTAAGTGCTCGATTGTCAACAATTCAGAAACCGAGTTCATTGAATTCTCAACATTGTAATAAATCGCACGGATGTGTCCGTAAAACTAAAGTTCTCGTTTTAATTAATAATGACAGTGCACGATAAACGTTTGTGCCTATAGACCTATAGCTGTCTTGAGCGTGGAGCGGAGTTCGGAGCGGGTGGGTGTACATAGCGCGGTACATAGCCGCCGCTCGATACATACGCGCGCACGCGTAAACGCCCGGCCAGTGATGTGCTCCTGGTATCGATACAATGGACTAAGTATTACAAGCTTTTGTAATAGGTAGTAACTTTTCGGCCTCATCGACCATCTGTTCTGCGAGCACTGTGCCCTGCACACGGCCACTTTAGTTTGGCAATTCTTCGGCCTATGTCGGTAACCTTGGTTCTCCTAGATTTTGATATAAACGCAAACTTTGTCATTGCAGCCGCATACAGTTTATCTGCAAAACATTGAAATACACTTCACATCGTGCCTAAGCGATGGGGTAAGAGCCATTTTTCCAGTAAGTGTCATCATCATCATCATCATTTCAGACGAAAGACGTCCACTGCTGGACATAGGCCTCCCCCAGGCGTCGCCACTCTGATCGGCATTTCGCATCCACCTGACTCCCGCAGCCTTGACCAGGTCGTCGCTCCATCTAGCAGGAGGCCTTCCAATGTTGCATCTGCCAGTACGCGGTTGCCACTCTAGAACTTTTCGGCCCCAACGACCATCCGTTCTGCGAACAATGTGCCCTGCCCACTGCCTCTTATGTTTGGCAATTCTTAGGGCTGTGTCGGTAATCTTAGTTCTCTTCTTTTCTGATTCGATCACGCAAGGAAACTCCGAGCATAGCTGTCTCCATTGCCCTTTGGGTGACTTTAAGCCTTCTGATGAGGCCCATTGTGATCGACCACGTCTCTGTCCCGTAAGTAATCACTGGCAACACACACACACGAGTAAGTGTTTTGATAAAAAAAATCTTAGTAGCAAGAACTTTATAAAAGAAACTACCATTCTAGTCACAAAATCATGTCAGAATTGCCCGGACGCTAAAATTTTCTTCATAAAAGACAACCGGTGATTGCATTATAGAATAGCTAATACATAAGTCAATTAATAAATACCTAGAGAGCGCTATCATCGCAGCTTTTAATTTTTCCGTTCTATCACATCGCCTAATTAAAAAGATTTTAAGCTGACATGGTCACAATCATTAGAATTAATATTTTTTTCCGGATATTTACCATGTATATTTAGGATTTTAGTTGAGAGCTCGATATAAATTTGATTTTGATTTTGGTTGAAATATTGAGCTCTCAACCAAAATCCAAATATACAGTCAAAACTGTTTAAAACGACGTTGAAGGGACCGTTCAAATGCCGTCGTTATAACTGACAGTCGTTATAAACGTATACCATTGTACATAGGTCCTTAAACGGGACTAAATTCGGGGCATTCTTTCGGGAGTCTCGTTTTAAGCAAAGTCAGTACATGGTAAATATCCCGAAACAAATATTAATTCTAAAGAAAGATTTATCAGTTGATTGAAAAAACTTAAACAAAGCGTGTTGTTTCTTAAAATTTGACCAAACAAAAAATTACATAGTAATTTCTTAGTAGTAGTAATAGCTTGTCTAGCTAATAAAATGTTGACAAGTATAGTTGACGACTAGACGATCTACCACTCACATAGTTGTTTGTGTGCTAGAATGAATTTAGTTAATTAGTTCGGTAATTATGTTGTATTATAATCGACTAATCTTCGAAAGTGTGGTGACGGTGATTGGTAAAAAGAAACGAGTCGGACTCGCGCACGAAGGATTCCGAACCATTATCGCAAAAACACGGCACAAAAATCACGTTTGTTGTATGGGAGACCTACTTAAATATTTATTTTGTTCTGTTTTTAGTACTTTTTGTTATAGCGGCAACAGAAATACATCATCTGTGAAAATTTCTACTTTCTAGCTATCACGGTTCATGAGATACAACCTGGTGACATACAGACAGACGGACAGTGGAGTCTTAGTAACAGGGTCCCGTTTTTACCCTTTGGTTACGGAACCCTAAAAAATATGGGATTGCCAAGAGCTGTCAAAATAGCACTTGATCAATGCCTTACATTATGGCATTTGGAGAACAGTTCTGGCCCAGTGGTAACGGACCCAAACTTACGTGTCGTAGATCTTGTTTGTGTAAATTATTTCATCACCACTGCTCTAAAAACAGCGAAGGAAAACATCGTGAGGAAACCGGCATGTCCTAGAACCAAACATTCGAACACATGTGACAGCCACCAACCCGCACTGGACCCGCGTGGTGGATTACGGACCATTAACAGAGAGATGGCTTGTGGCCCAGCAGTGGAAACGTTAAAAGGCTGATGATGATGGCATTTCTAAAAATGATAGAATAACATTTGATCTAGAGCCCCTGAAATTATCGATACAATATCGTGATAAGGGTAATCCCTAGATGGCCCCACCCGCTTCCCGCTATGTACCTACGACTGTATTACCTACGCTACAATTATACAAGTACGTACTTCTTTTCATGCTTCCAAACAGATATCCAATATGTATCTAGGCATACAATCTATGGGTACGTCAAGAGTGAATAGGTTACTTCTAGGCAAGCGTGCTTCACCGACGACCACATCATCACACTTCGTAAAATGACTCTCTCCGTCTCTATCGAACTAGAAACGGAGTTTAGCAAAGCTTTAGGTAAGCTAAAGTCATTTTAAGGAAGGTCCATACTTCCTTAAAATGACTTTAGCTTACCTAAAGCTTTTTAATTTTAATTTTGTGTAAAAACTGAGACTATTTACAAAAAAAAACTTGACCAATTATTGAAAACGTAATCTAGCAAGTGTTACACCATTTTTGAATCCTTATTTAATGCGCCAATTTTTCATGTTACTTGCCAAACTAGCGTAGTACATTTTTTTTTCAGTACAGTCAGTTAAAGTTGGGCGAAATAGTAAATTTGAATAATTTGGTTTTGAAAAAGTTTAATTTTCTTCCAAGTAGGAGGAGTTGGCTTTGAATTTTAGGCAAAAATCTACACAAGCATTATTCAAGATTACATAATAATAAAAAAATTAGATAAATTATGGGATTTGTAGCAATTGGAGTTAAAGAACCATTACAGGGATTGATTTTTTTAGTAAATTATTAAAGTGACCATAAATTTTTTTAAACATGAGATAGATTTTTTTTCGTATTTTTCTGAGAACTGTTATAACTTGGTCTATCACCCATTTACGGCTGGCGTCGATTTCTGGGACACCCTGTATTTACATGATATACATATTTGGGTACTATAATATTAAAATTAATTAATAAAAATGTCCAATACGAAAACTACCAAAAATAAAAATGCCCAATACGAAAAATGGTCCAGTACCTACCTCCGAAAAATGCATTGTGCAACGTATGCTGGGAGATAACTCAACTTTGAGTTAAGCTCGCCTTTGCTTATCAACTTTTTATATGTTCCTATGCATGTACAATAAAGAATTAAGTGTTACTCTACATCTAGGTATGTATGCTTCCGTCTTCTATACCAATATTATAAAGAGAAAAGTTATTTTTTGTTTGTTAGTTTGTAACGAATAGGCTCCGAAACTACTAAGCCGATTTTAAAAATTCTTTCACTCATGGAAAGCTACATTATTCCCGAATAATATAGGCTATAATTTTGACGGGAGAAAAGCCATGGGGTTCAGCTAGTCTTATATAATATAAGAAAAAAAATCTACAGAGTGGTATACCATTCCCTGGATTTTACTCGCAATAAAGACGGCACGAACAATAAGTAGGAGACATTTTAATGGTCAACCAAATGAATTAACTTCACTCATCCGTTCATTATCATATCTACAAAACTCTTCCGCTTTAGTTCTTAACAAATAATTATAACTTGACTAAACTTGAGCGCATTTCGTATACATTTGTGAAAAGTTAATAATTCGTCGTGACGTAAAGTCGACGGCTCGTAATCCGTCGGCTTGCGAGCGGCGCCTAAATTGAATGGAGTCGCTCAGAAGCGTTTCATTATTAGGCGCCGCTTTTATTAATGTTAGCCCTTCTTAGACAGCCGACGTTTGTGGAAACTTTTGCAATTTCGCTGCAGAGAAAAATGAGGTGTTTCATTTTAAACCAGTTTTCTTGTTTAATTATTTAGGTATACAAAATAAAATTCAAAAATTATTAGTTACAAATCTGCTGTGCAAAGGCCTGGACTTTTTCCTTCCAGTCCTCTGTATCTTACGTGATTTTGGGCCAAGTTTGGCCCGCAAACGTGATCAGATAAAAAAAATATGTTTTAAAAATATTTTGAAATTCTCTAAATGAAGTAAGTACAGTCAAGGGTCAAAAGTTTAGTCGCACTATCCCAAAACATAAATGCCTAGATTTGTGGAAAAAGGTCAATGGTCTGCAACTGGTTTAATCTATATTTTAGATTCCATACTCTACTCTACACAAAACAAGTAAACAAAAACAGATGCGGAGTACCAGGGAATCATAACGGCGAGAATCCCTCGGGAGGTTTAATTTAGTTTCCGTGTATCTGTGTGACAGGAGAAGCGCAGTGGTGGCGCTGCCCGACGGCAAAACGCGGAACTACGGGAGAGATACTTTCTGCTGTGGTAGGAATTATAATTTCTTTATTTTTTCAAAGAAATTATTAGAACATAAAGAAAAATCTTTCCAAAATAGTTTTTACTAGCTGACGCCCGCGGCTTCGTCCGCGTGGAATGAGTACCAGGGAATCAAAACAGCGAGGGATCCCTCGGGAGGTTTAATTTAGTTCCCGTGTATCTGTGTGACAGGAGCAGCGCAGTGGTGGCGCCCACGACGGTGAAAACACGGAACTGGCTTCGTCCAAACATGAGAGTCAGTTTATTTACTGGTATGAATAAAAATGCCAATATTTTGTAAAAAAAAATCTAGAACATAGTGTCAAATCTTTTCAAAATAACTATTTTACGTCCACACCCCTTTAGATTTAGCATCGTGTTGTTCTGACGTATAAACATTCATCATTTTGTTAATGGCATAAGGTAAGAGCCGTTCAGTAGTTTCTGCTTGAAAGAGTAAACCTACCAACCTAAAGCAAAAGAAATATGTAAAGCTCGCAGCAGGTGGCGTTCTGGCCTTTTTGCCTATCCATGGGAACAAGAAGAGGGTTTATGTATATGTATTTAGTAACACACAGCAATATACACAAACATTCACATTCATTATATTAGTAGGATATAATAGAAATGTTAACTGAAAATTAGGTTTTTGTCCGTTAGATAGATTAATATAAAATATAGGACACGTATTTTTTTCTTTTGACACGTAAAAATAAAGTGACGATGGTATAATGCGTAGAAATATCGTGTGACGTCACGCTGTTAGCACACTTTATACTGACATAGTGATTAGTGACATCACAAGCCCCACTACTGTACTATGATGCGCTTAATGTTAGTAATTTTTTATTGATTTGGTAAAACAAAAAATACGTGTTCAATATTACATAGTATTTGTTAATCTCACTGACGGAACAGAATTATCATTTTGCTACCCAGGAAACAAGACTATTATAGCAAGCTTGTAAAACACCAACACGCCAGAACGCAGAACAACAACATTACCCGAAACTGAACCAAATAAATAATTTCCACAGATTCACATAATCTGCATTCAAAACTTAATATTAGCGGTGCATAAACCCAGACACGAATTTAATTGAGCGCGGTAATCCGTATTAATATTAGAGCAGCTGGCGACCCCTGGCGTGATACTACAGATTTAAAAGTCAATATCCTGGCGGGGATTACGCTGGGGTACGTTGAAACAGGGGTACGAATAATTAGGTGTGGGCCATAGTGCGAGTATGCGTTTAACCAGAACTTTTTGAGTAAATAGAGCGTAGTATAGAATATTATTTTATTGTAGATTAAATTATTTATGTATTATTTATTATATACTTTATTGTACACCACTTAAATAATTACAGGACAAAACATTTATAAAGATAAGTGTACAATGGGCGGTCTTATCGCACAGGGCAATCTCTTACAGACAACCTTTGGATGGACTGAACGAGAGGAGATGGACATTAGGGCTGTCAGTGTACAAAAACTATATTAAATAATATTACTTAGATATAACATAAAATACATCCATACAAATAAAATAATATACTAATAAATATCAAATAAAGAACAGAGAAAGGAGAAGAATAGTTACAGCGAAAGGAAATGCTCCTTCACCATATTTTTAAATGAAGGTAATGTTAAAAAAATGTAAATGTAATGGTAATGTTAATGTGTAAATTAGATAGGTACAATTTTTTTAAACAGTATATTAATGGGTACAGTAGCGGTAGAGCATGTTCATTTTGGGAATCGGTGGGAGGCAATGTATCTGTCACTGTTATAAAATCGCGTAAGATTGTAAAATATTTCCTCTCACGGATATATTGCGAACTATCGAATTTGGATGGGGTTTTATTGTATTGTATTGTTTTGGGTCACCGGGGAAACAACTTGAGGCAACCGGCATGTCCTAGAACCAAACATTCGAAGACATGTGACATCCATCAATCCACACTGGGCCCGTGAGGTGGATTACAGCCTATTCCCTCTCTCACAGAGAGGGGGCCTATGCCCCAGCAGTGGGAACATTAAAAAGGCTGATGAAGATGATGATGATTGTTTGGGGTTATTGAGAATGTATAACCACTGGCAGATCAAAACCGCTGCGGCGGTCAAAACCTTTTTTCGGCTAACTATCTGAACCGCTGCCGCGGTGGTTGAGAGTTGTTCCCGCCGCGACGGCTGGGCATTACGACCTCAAAGTAAAGCGCCAGCCAGACCCGTGAGTGGATAATCTCGCAATATTGATTGCAATGTTATGAAAACACTTTTGGGAACACTTTTATTATGCGTACAGCTAAGGAGTGGAATTCCCTGCCGGAGTCTGTGTTTCCCGATAGCTACAATCTAGGGGTCTTTAAGTCAAGAGTGAATAGGTTATTTCTAGGCAAGCGTGTTTCACCGTCGACCACGTCATCGCTTACCATCAGGTGAGATCGTGGTCAAGCGCGAGCCTACAGGTTATAAAAAAATAAAACTGCAATAATCCGGTGGCATGTCCATTTTATTACAATTTTATTTTTTATCGACTTTACCTTACTGTATCTCTTATTTTACCCTTAACTGTAATACTCTTTTTTAAGAAAGAAAATGCTTAAATTTAATGTTAGAACATGTTTGGCAACAAACGACCTAACAACTAAGGTCCCCAAATCACAGGCTATAAACCTAGTTTGAGAGCCAGGAGATAATACCTTATGCACATTATGTTGTATCATATTACTGTACCTGTAACCTTTGTTAAGTAATTATTAATAATAAACATTATTATATGAGCAAACAAGTAAAATTTAAAAAAAACGTATTTATGACACGATATATTGCGATAACACACCGATTCAAACAGTAAAACGCAAACAAAATCGGTTCATCCGTTTAGGAACTATGATGCAAAATACAGATAGATACACAAATATAAAAAAACACAGGTACACACGTCAATCTTATAACACCCCTCTTTTTCCGTCGGGAAGAATTTGAAGTTTAAAGAATACTTTCGTCTAAAGCACAAGGCTTCAAAAACTTCTGGCATTCTTTTCAAAATAGACGAGTTATGGAGTATGGAATACTCACTATTTATCTTTATTTCTTTTCGCACTTTTGACAATACCATTTAGCTATAGAAAGCCCTTCCCCATAAAAGCCATTACTGGTCAAAGAAACAAATGATCGCTCATTTCTTATTACTTCTGAACCCACCTGGGAACGAACCGCCTACACTGACCCTTACTTAAAAGACCCTGGTGTTGCCACCAAAATTAACTCGCCCGTTGATCCGCAATACAATTTTATTGCAAATGGCCCCAAATAATGCTAAATCACAGCTAAATCCCCATAATATGGGGTAGGCCCGATTTCGGGGTCTATTTTTTCGGCTACCAACATTATCTTTTATTGTGATAAGTGTTTATGTGATGCAATTTTTGTTTTTTTAAATGCGTTATGAATAATGTTAGGGAGTTTTGAATTTAAAGTCCCCTTGGGTGTGAAATAATTTATTATTTTAAGCTTATTTTTTGCACCTCTCTTAAATACTAATATTCTCTTTTTTCGAAAGGGTTTAGTCAGGTAAGTCTGGATCTTCATGAAGATGCTGTCTTCGTCGTCGCTTGTGTGTTATTATTATTATATACTTTATTGTACACCACAAAAAAAAATACAGAACAAACATTTTCAAAAACATATTGTACAATGGGCTTTCTTGTCCTGTGCGATCTCTTACAGACAACCTTTGGATGGACTGAACGATAGGAGAAGAATTTAGTGCTGTCAGTGTACAATAGATCATAAATAATATTACTTAATTATACATAATAAAATAAAATACATACTATACTACATATCTAATAGACTAATAAATATCGATTATAAGACATAGAAAGAAAAAGTCTAAAAATTATAGTGAAAAGTAATGCTCCTTTACCATTTTCAGTGTTTGAGAACGTCTTATTTCTATAGACATCAGGTTCATCACTAGAGCACTTTTTAACGCTTGGCCTTGGTTTCCTAAATTGCCAAGTTTATCCACAGAGGCGCTAGACCAGTAAGATTTTATCAACGAAAGCGTCGTGATATCGGCTTGTACATGTCAAACATTTATGCGATTGGCAAGCGCTATTCGCGGGATCAATCCCTTACATAGTAGCATTTCGAGTGTCGTCACTTTGTCTATCTAGTCTCTGGACTTTCTTGGCCTCCACGCTGTTGGAATTGTGTGTTGAGTGTTCACCGCTATTCTATATTGCTGTTGTTTCCATGTGCCTCGCCTTATTTTGTGGTTGCATGAGCTCATAATTATGCTCATGAGGTGTCGGTAGTGGTGATTGATTGTACCTTGGTGCCTTCCATACTGTAATTGCAGTCTATTTCGCAATAAGTTAATGCATGTTGAAGGCGTCTACGTAATTACGAAAAGAGTCAATATTTGTTTGGTTACCATTGAACAATCATACATTAAATGTAAATTAGACATTGACTTAATCCGTTGTTAACTATTCAAATCATAGTCAATCTATTCATTCGATGAGTCGATAATCGCTCCACCTGGCGATCGATACGCGTACCAGGTGATAATAACGTTTATTATGATTACATTGTGTTAACGCATCACAATGAATGAGGGGTCATTCGTTGTGATTCATAATATCATAAAGCTGTTTAGGAAACAGTATGTAAATAGTTATAATGATTTAAAACAAATAGTATTTGAAAAGATATATTTCATATCAAAATCCAGAAAATCCGATACCAGGCTTGTGGAGGTGCGGATGGCAAGTAATCGGTAGCTCGCAGTCCGATAAGGACCATGCCCGAGTTTACGGCGCGTAGTGTTCCACGCGTGCCTCAAAGAGATATCAGCAAAAGTGATGGGGCACGCTAGGGCTGATGCCTGTCTGGGTCGCGGATAAATTTGAAAGAGAGTTACCGCGGCCCTGGCGCAAGCAACTGAAGGAAGACGGGTGGGTTTAGTCAGTAAACGTCTGACACGCCCTCCCGCTTCACCTAGAGCGAGAGAAGTCATTGGATGATATCCCTAAAAAAACAGGCTTGTAGAGATAAGATAGACGGTCGCTCCATTTAAGAACTTTTTTACAAAAAAATACAACGGACTTCCTAAAAAGTGAAAAATTACTTAATTTTCATTCGGTGACCCTGTTTTCGTTTCTTCGTTTTAACTTAAAAAAAAGAATTTTGCAAATCCGTTTATTTATGACGAAATTAAACCCGAAAAAAAGAACATTGGGACCTCCTCCTTTTTGGAAAGTCGGTTAAAATACTGGTACTCATCTGCATTCGGTAACATAATTTGACAAGACTGGTGTCAGATCTTTTGGATTCTGACGAGCTGTAACGACTGTCAAAGATCTTCAACTGACAGCCGGGATCAACTACTTAAGGTTGCTCTAGTCGGCGGCACGAACTATTTTGTGCGTGGGGTTAAAATGCATATGCTATCTCATCCGACAGCACGTACGAAAGAGATAGATGCTGTGATGAGCAATAAGTAGTACGCGTACGAATTAGCACTTTTGCAAATTTGTAGCGAAATGGATGAAGATTTAGGACGAACACGAGCGTGCGAAATTTTATAAACAGCCCTTTGGGAGTATGGATATCATGAAAAAACAACTACATGTATATTTTCAAAATAAAATTATTTGCTTTGTTGAACTACTAATCTATCCATTTATGGTGACTATTTTGCAATTTGTCTTCTTCTTTTGGTATTTATTTCCGCCCAAAGATTCGTTAAAATGAGTGTTGAAATATGGAACTTTCGACGCTCATAACTTTCAATTATTATTTTTTTACTTTTTTTGTTTCCATACAGGGCTAGATAATGATGAGACATTTTGATATCATTGCTTATTTTGAACAAACATCGTCAAACAGTGGCGTAATCGCCATACTACGTTTGTATGGAAGAATGATCGACTAGGGCAGGGATGGCGAACCTTTATTAGAAAACGTGACATTTAAATTATATATTTTTTTTATGTGACAATGAAGTGCCACCAAAAAATGTTGAAATTGTCTTTTTTTTTAATTCAGCCCACTCTGTCCCACTGCCGGGCAAAGGGCCTCCCCCACATCTTTCTAGACATTGTCTTAATTGACAAAAAATTAAACTTGTATACTAAAAAGTAGGAGTTGGTGTCATTTCTGCTGTTGCAAATTAGCTAGATTCTAAATATCCTCATTTAAGCGTGCCCAACATATTTTGTCGCGTGCCACCACAGGCACGCGTGCCATAGGCTCGCCATCCCCGGACTAGGGCAACCTTAACGAACAGTCCGAGGCGCGGAGGAGTCTTGGTGTACGTGGGACACTCAGAAAGTTTTGCGAAACTAAAAAAAATTGTTCTATACGTACATATATTTTTATTAAATCTTTTCAAAGTACTTTCCACCAGCCTCTATACAAAGATTCATGCGCCTAAACCAGTTTTCAAAACACTTTTTCCAGTCCGCCGCAGACACCTCGTTTACAGCCTGCTCGAACGCAGCCAGCGCATCTTCCGGCGACGAAAATTGTATCCCTTTGAGCTGATTTTTTATTTTTGGGAATAAAAAGAAGTCACACGGTGCTAGATCAGGGCTGTAAGGAGGGTGACCCAGGAGTTTGACTGGCGTGCTGTCCAGGAAGTCCCTCGTTTTGAGTGCGGTGTGCGCAGGTGCATTGTCGTGGTGGAGCAGTAGCCCGCGGAGCCCTGTGTTTGGTCGCTTGTTGCTTATAACAGAGAAAACTTCTGGCAAACATTTGGTAGTATACCATTCGGCATTAATGCTTCTTTGATCCCGTAAGGGAATTGATACCAAGTGGCCAGTCAAATTAAAAAAGCTAGCGATCAAAATCTTACCCCCGCTTCTAGATCGCTTCACTTTGGTAGGCGTTGGCTCATTTTGAAACACCCAAACAGTCGACTGGCGCTTGGTTTCTGGGTCGTATTGATAAATCCAGGACTCATCACCTGTAACGATGTCGTAAACACGCCGAGACGAGCCTGCTTCAAATTTGTTAAGCATATCACGGCACCATTCCACCCGGGCCTGCTTCTGAGCATCGGTGAGGTTGTGCGGCACCCAGCGTGATACTATCCTCCTCACGCGAAGATGGCTGTGTAGAATCTCGTGAACGCTTCCCGATCCAATCTTCAATATGTGTTGAATCTCCTGATATGTAATTCGCCTATTGTCTTGGATTAAATTTTTCACTGCTAGCATGTTTTCTTCGGTAACAGCCGTCAAAGGGCGACCGCTTCTTTCGTCATCCCCCAAAGTTGGTCGACCGCGCTTGAATTCGTTATACCAACGATACACGGTTGCCTTGGAAGGGCCTTCATCCATGAATGCCATTTGAAGTCTATCGTACGATTCATCCGGTTTCAGGCGACACTTGAAATCGTATAAAATCATAGCTCTAAAATGTTCCCGGCGCAGATCCATATTTCAGTGAGACACAATACTTTGAATTAACTCGCAAAAAATGTGGAGGGAAATTTTGAAATTGGAACTTACTTATTTTTACTTATAAATAATCATATTTTCGAAAAACATTATAACTGGCCAGTCTCCCATATATAAAAACTTTTTTTCGCAATACTTTCTGAGGGGCCTGGTATAATTATGGGCACCCATCCATGAAACAACCTTGACAAGCGTTGCTTAATCTTTAAGATCGACCCATGCAACTTTAAGTACTCCTCACTTAATTTTTTTTAACCGACTTACCAAAAATGAAGAGGTTCTATGTTCGACTTCTTGTATGTTTTTTTTTTTTTTTTTTATGTATGTTCACCGATATCTCCGTCAATTGTGGACCGATTTTGAAAATTCTTTTTTTGTTTGAAAGAGTATGTTTTGAAATTGGTCCCATTTTAATTTGGTGAAGATCTGATGAAGAACTTCGGAGATATACAACAGAACTCTTTAATAAATGACGGCAAATTATTCGGGATTGCTGCAATCGCATGTGGGTTTACGGTTTATACCATTTCATAACATAACATCACGCCAGTACGCTCGAAAGGGGTACGCAGATCTCTCATTTCACCGGTTATGTTCAAGTATCGTGTTATTCGGGTAATCTTTTCTGGCGTTATAGGCACCTTTCTAAACAACTTGCCTATTTTAGGTAGGTACAACTAAAAAGGGAAAAATAAAAAATAAAAAATTGCAAAAAAATACTACCGACTTACAAACAAAAACTACAAAGTGAAAAATAACTTAATTTTGGAAGTCGGTGTCCATATCGCAAAAAATGGGAAACAAGAAAGACACCGACTTCCAAAATTAAGTTATTTTTCACTTTGTAGTTTTTGTTTGTAAGTCGGTAGTATTTTTTTGCAAAAATGTTTTTTTATTGCAGCTTACAGTAATAGGAAGAAGTGTAAAATACGAAATAATCAAACGTTACACGTGGTAGCCTGCTGGGCTAAGCTCCGGACTTGGACCCTAAGTTATTGGGTTAATAAATCTTAATATACCGCGCCGCGGCCGGCATGCTAATGCCCGCTAATGTGCCAGGGGCGGCCACATTCGCCCAATATAATTATATTTTGTAAGGGGTAAAATTTACCCATAGAACAAATCAGTACCCTACTGTTTGTTTGGTGTATTTCTTAAAACAAAATTTTCATAAAAGATAGCAAACAAAACATTTATTCTGGCAAAATTGACAAATTGATTGTATTTTTTTGCTATTTTTTATTTGTTGGGAGCCTTGGTTTCACCCGGGTTTCTGTTTTTAATTTTTGTTTGTCTAATTATATTTTCATAATTGATTTCTGTTTAGTCAACAAAAACAACCTCAAACAAACACAAAACAGAAATAAAATATTATACGAAAGTGCATTGAAATTGCCTGATAATTTTTATATTATGTTCTATTAGAACACATACTCATATTAATATACGTAAATATATTCGCAGAATATTATTCAAAACAATTGGTGCCGACATCCCAAATATTCAAGTACGGTACCCACTGAAGTACAGTCTGCCGAATCAATTTTAGTAACATGTTACCTAAATTTGACAATAACTGAAAGATATTACTTACTTATAATAAATGATTTATTCGAAATTTCTTTAGCTTTTCGTATCTGTCGTCGTGGTTGCGTTTGTTATTCTATACTTCTACGATTTTAATCAGCTATTCACCATTATTATAGGAAACTTATTCCAAAAGTTTTCTAATGCACATGCATATTAAAGTAATATATATATGCTCCTAATATTATAATTAATGTGAAAGTTTGTGAGTTTCTCGCTTAATCTTTCACGCAAAAACTACCGAACGGAATTAGATTAAATTTTGCACACAAATCTAGATTAAAACAGCATTTACATTTTAACATTTTTATATTCCTTTATTCACAACATCAAATAGTTTTAAGGCGTCTATTTGTAACACGTATCCATTATAAATACAATTAACGCAAAATCGCATGCAGAAACTAAAAAAGTTTCATACAAAAAAGGTACGGAATAATTAATGATAGAAAAAGATTTCCCATGTAACGTACCCGGCGACCATTTAACTGTCTAATCGTCCAGAATATCGGATGAGGGGTACGCGTACCATTTATTTTTATCGATGTCGGTACCCGGGATAGTGTCACAACACTAGAGCCATGCATCTTTTTAATAATGAAGGGATTTCGTAAACAAAGTGCGACACAGTCGGCACAGCAACATTTTTTATTTATTTTTATTTGATTTTGTAGTAGACGGATGTGCAGTGTTCCATTTTTAAATTAATCAGTTTTATTTTTAATGCTGTAAATCAGTATCTAGCTGTATAAAGTCTGCAAATGTGAAAATCACGTAAAAAAAAGATTTCGAGTAACAGTTATTTACTTATCAGCGAACAACACGTAAAGCGGTAAAAATATAGAAAATGTAGATGTTCAAACCACAAAGAGAATAATTCATTAATTCATTTTGTTGTTACAATATTGTGGTATACATTGTATGTCGAATAAATAATTTATAAATGAGATTGTAAACAATTTCTACTCAATAAGACAGGGGCATAATGTAAACTATTGAATTTAAATGGGATTTACTGTATTTGAAATTATCTGTTCAATCAAGAATCATTACAATCGTAGCTGCCGCCCGCGTGGTATTAGTACTTCTCCTAATATCTTTATAAATTATAGTCTATATGTTGTTCCAATGTATGAGCTATATTTCTGAAAAGTTTAATCTATATCCGTTCAGTATTTTTGTGTGAAAGAGTAACAAACACTCATACACTTTCACGTTTAAAAAGTATAGTAATATTACGATGTTTGCAATATTCCGGTATAAAATACCCGCGGTGATAGTAGCACTGTGAACAAACGTGCGAAACAAAAGCGATCGAAATACAAATCGAGACGGCACATCAAAAGTGTAGTGTGACCATACCATCTTTGAATATTTGGATGACCGTACAGTGGGCTTAGTGCGAGTTTTTAACCGACTTATCAAAAAGGAGGAGGTTCTATGTTCGACTTCTTGTGTTTTTTTTTTTTTTTTTTTTTTATGTATGTTCACCGATATCTCCGTCAATTTTGGACCGATTTTGAATATTTTTTTTTTTTGAAAGAGTATATTTCGAAATTGGTCCCATTTTAATTTGGTGAAGATCTGATGAAGAACTTTGGAGATATACAACAGAACTCTTTAATAAATAACGGCAAATCATTCGGAATTGCTGCAATCGCATGTCTGTTTATTGTATATACCATTTCATAACATAACATCACGCCAGTACGCAATAAAGGGATACGCAGATCTCTCATTTCACTAGTTATTTTCAAGTTTTATGTTATTCGGGTGATCTATTCTGGCGTTATAGAGTACCTTACTAAACAACTTGCCTATTTTAGGTAGGTACAACTAAAAAGGGAAAAATAAAAAACTTTTTTGCAAAAAAATACTACCGACTTCCAAATAAAAAACTACAAAGTGAAAAATAATTTTATTTTTAGAAGTCGGTGTCCATATCGCAAAAAAATGGGAAAAGAGAAAGACACCGACTTCCAAAAATAAAATTATTTTTCATTTTGTAGTTTTTATTTGGAATTCGGTAGTATTTTTTTGCAAAAAAGTTTTTTATTACTTGTAGTAAATGTCAATTAGTATTGAAACTGGATACGAGCTGACTGATGACAGTAATAGAAAACCCTTTTCTTTGTAAGTATACAAATTAACATATTAATAAGAGAAACTTTATTTTAAGGATCGGGTACGGTAAAGCCTCAAATGACGATAGACCGCACTTTTTTTAACCGACTTGAAAAAAGGAGGAGGTTCTCAATTCGACTGTATTTTTTACTACTTTAGATATTATCTCTATGACTTTAGATGTATTATTTTTATTTTAGACATTAAATCTGTTCAGATGGTACACCATGTAGTCAAAATAACAATTTAATATTGTTTCCTACAAAACGTTTCATATGTAATCAGAATAATATTATAATATATAATTTCAAAACGTTTCATATGTAATGCTGTTGATATGGGCATTTTTGTGCGAATCCTAAAAATGTAGTACCTAACTTTATCAGATAGTGATGTCATCCACGTAAGAGCCACATCGTGTAGAAAAGGATCATCATTTTCCCAAAATCGGAACAGACGAACTTGGTTCACCTACCGCGACGTCAGCAGTATAATATTTTTATGGCAGTGCTAAAATGTTTGACCGGAGGATTTCCGACCTCGCTTTGTTCTGATATCATAAAATTAATAGTGTATGATAGCGATACACTTCTGTGTTTGGAAGATGAGTCGTCACTTCCAGAATAATTGTTGGATTTGCACCTACCTAGTGGCATGGTCCGCCATCTTTATCGGGTTCGAGTCAGCTGTCATCTTTCCGTATCTTGTGGGCAGCGACGGCATCCATACTATGTATATTGTCTAGTATGCTATTTAGATTTTCTAAATCAATAAAAATTGGCAAATATAAAGCGCGTCTATGCTTCGGAGTGACTTGTGACGTCACGTCTAGGTAAGAAATTACAATGCATTACACGCACCACTCACGTACGTGTTTACGAAAAAAAAAAAGTTCGTGTCCAATATTTTTTGAGTCTAGTTAGCGTACCAACAATACATTTTTATGAAACTAGTCTAGAGATGTGCCGACTAGCCGACTAGCTAGCCGATATGTTGATTGTAAAGAGGCCGACTAGTCGGCGAAGCCGATCACGATTTCAGGGATATTTGAATGCTTCGTTTATAGCTGATTCTCGTGCAAGTCGCAACATGTATTGTTTAATTCGCATTGTTTCTTGATTTTTGCATTTGCACGGATCAGAGCAGTGATTATGCTTAAAAAATAAAGACAATACTGTTATTTTTAATTGAAAGAACACAATTAAAAATTAAAAATGTCATAAAGAAAGTCTCGTGTGTGGATTTTTTTACCAATTAGACAATGATATTCATAAACCAAGTGTAATCAAATGTGTGGCAAATGATAACTTCTCGTGGTGGAAAATAGTCGCCGACTATGAAAGTGGCCAAAATTTCGGCTTTAACGACTAGTCGCCGACTAGTCGGCACATCACTAGAAACTACCCTAATGATTAATTGTAAAGTCACCTACCTAATAGTGTTTTACAGTAGCGTCTTCAACAGACTGAATCTTCTATAGATCTATCCATATATAGAGATGTTTATTCGGTCTGTCCACTGCATATTTATATAATACAGAGCCGAGTGCGTCCGAAGTCGAGCAAATACTCGTCGTCAGGGAACTCAGCCGTGTTTGCAATTGACCGGTCGGCACTGTAAATAGCTCATGTGTGCCTACTGTATGTTCCTCTGTGTACGGCGAGTTGTCTACAAATACTTCTACAAATCTATTAAATTCTAAGATATACGTGATTTCTTTGAATTTCGTCTTGAGTTTGCCAACCACGCCCACTTTTCACTTCCGCCAATCAAATGTCGGGTATTTCTTTAACCATTAAAGTGCTGTTATAACTGTTGAATTAATTTTGACACTTGACTTGTAGTCTCGTGTAACTTATGATTCATATCATACCAATCAATATTAAGGCGGTACCCCGAGCAAAACGCCGCGCAAGCCGTTTTTTGTGCTGTTTTTAGGAGCTATCTACTCGTTATTTAAAAAGAAATATCAATTAATAAAAATACATTATAATTCTACATAATATTGATTCTAAAATGGTAGATGTAGTTTTTTTTTAAATGTTGTATATACTTCACTAATCTCCTTCCAAAAAAACATAAAAATGAGAAATAATTATTGATATTATGCATCTCCACGTAAAGTGTTCATTAATTATTTTTTGTACTAACACTAATGGATAGACAATTTAATAACGAACATTTTTGTAGATTTTTTTTTTCAAAAGACCCAAATTCGATTTTATAAAGATTTTTTTCTAAAATCTGAGCGTATTCACTACTGTAATTTATGCGCCACCAGTGCCGCTAGACCAATAGGAATGCTCCAATCTCATGCCGATTTTTTGGTCAGGGTACCGTCTTAAAGAAGTCTCTGATGTCGAAATCCAATCGGTTAATGCCCTTTTTCAGAGACTCTAGACAAAATGTGATTGTACTCGTATCAGCGATGGAATTGCCAAAATGTACGGGATTGATCGTGACTACGATAGTGCCTGGCATTACCATTTTTTTTTTTTCCGACTACGGTGAAGCAAAAAGGAGGGTTATGTTTTTGACCGGTATGTGTGTATGTATACATGGTTTGATACATATATATGCATACATGTTTCATACTTTTTAGAGCGTTATTTTTCAGTAGATTGTCGGGTTTTAGTTTTTGAACTTAAAATTAATTAAATGGTAATTTCCCGTTAATTAAAACATTCTTTAATAAAATGCTTGAGTGAATAGACAAAGAGCTCAAGACAATGGAAGTTCATGCACAGTAGCCAGTTGTCCGGCATCGCCCGACGCGCGGCGGCCACACGGAGCACGGACGGAGCTCAGCGCGACGGACAGACAAACACATTTGTGTTCGTTTTGTGTTTCTCCGGGACCACTTCGCAGCACACTGCGACATTCTTCGTACGCGTTTTATTATTTATTTATTGTGCGTAGCAAAGCATCGACTTTTTTGTCGACGCTACTTTTTTTAAAACTCCGAGGTGTAAAGGTTAGTGTTGTTTGTTTTGTACGACGGCTACGAGTGTATTCATACAGTCATCACGATTTTTTTGTTGAAATTTGTTACACGGGACAAAATAATGTACCTAGTTGAATTACCAATTCTCAGTAGTTTACCAAACATCAATGTCAAGTTACGAAACGCATGAAGCACAGAAAAAAGAGAATTCTGTTGAAAGATCATGTATTTATATCTCCTATATTTTTGGTCTTTCGAACCAGAGGATCTAGTACCTATCAACAAAAGCATGATGACAAAATGTCAAAAATTTATGGAATTGACATGCGCTTTCAAAATGTCACGTGACACAAACCTTTGCATTTTGGCATTTCAACCATTGCCATCGCTGATAGAATTCATTTTTAACCCCCGCCGGAAAAAAAGGGGTGTTATAAGTTTCACGTGTGTTGCTGTGTATCTGTGTATCTGTGTGTCTGTCTGTGGCATCATAGCGCCTAAACAGATGAACCGATTTCAATTTAGTTTTTTTTGTTTGAAAGGTAATTTTGTCGAGAGTGTTCTTAGCTATGTTTGAATAAAATCGGTTTAGCCTTTCAAAAGTTGTGGGCATTTTACTGTTTGAATTGGGGTGTTTTCGCAAGACAAATGTGTCGGGGGTTTTTTAAATTGTGAAATTTTACTTGTGTCTATATAGACCCTCTGATCAAGTCTTGAATTTTTGTAGCCGAACATTAATACCTACTTAGATACACTCGGTGTATTTGTTAATTTAGGATAACTCATTTAGGATAGCTTAAGAGGAAATATGGTCAGAGAGCGCCGACTGAATTTCCATAGAAAAAGAAGCCTGTTCACTCTAACTTTGAAGAGAATCGGGTTGAATGCGTTCGGAAACACGCTGTGCGCATTATGAAGGATGTTTGGAAGCGCTTGGTGCGGATTGGTGGAATGGCAACTAGGTAAGGATGGTAACTTGCAGTGCGTCTAGATGTCCGATGGTAAAAGCACCACCGTACAATACGCATACAACTAAGTATGTAATTTATGTGGAAGCATGTAGTTTAAGTATGTAGTAAATTCTACTTTTATTTCGACACCTTTTTCTACATTTACGTGTCTCTAAGGTAAAACCTAAGATTTACTGAGTGTGTGCTGGTAAAAGTCGAACAATTCGAAAACCTTAGGTTTTACTTTTAAACCCTAGTTTCTTTTTTCATCCTTTTACATTAACACAGGCATATATATTCTTTAGAAAGGGAATAATTCTGCTCCGTCAAAAATATAATAATTACGCTTTACCATCTCTTTATTACGCTTTACCATCTCTTTATTACGCTTCAGGACGCGAAAGTAATGACGGTATTGTATTTTAAATTGGATTCGGTATTAAACCAGCTTCTAATTAAAATAGCTAATCTAAATTAACCGAATGAAGTTGAGTGGCAGTATTTCACAACATTATAAGGAGCGGCTGCCGTTCTGACCTCCACAACCGAGTAACTGGGTTACGCAAGAACCTGACACTTCTCACAGAGTTTCCTCAAGTAAACTAAGTACCATGATGTAATAGATTAAGTTTGTTAAATTCACCAACTGGATTAGACTCAGATTTTGCTCAGTTAAATACATCATAGTCCTACACAATTTGTTGTCCTCTCTTTACAAATTACTCTTCAAATTTCTCAAGTACCACAAACAATTTCAACTCGAACGAAAACCATCCCATATATAAACCGTCACCAATACATATTAATGAGAGCATCCACTCAATGAATTCCGTTCATTCAGTAGCTCAACACATAGTCGATAACAGTTACAATGAATAACGTAACACTAAACTTAATAACTGTGACGATAAACAGGTAATTTTCACGGATTACAACTGGCTTCTTGGTGACGAACACACGGACGGGAATAGGAACGAGCATATCGAACAACTCGTGGTACTGGTTTGCTTTACATTAAGACTTTGTATTTTCAGACCCAGGTAAAGATTTTTTTTTTTTTTTTTTACTTTGTTATTAAGAACAGAATTCTTAATAATTTATTACGATCTAGCCTAAAAGACTAATAAGCAATTTAACTCTAACTTAATATGTTACGTTATAGATTATGTTAAAACTAAGAATAGTGTCCATTTGCACTTTTACACAAGTCCGTAGCACTTTCTTAGAGTCTGATATAATTTATAAAAACAGTATGTTCATGTGTTATATGTATAGCACAGCGTTGTCACTATTATGCATTCACTTTGTACACTACACCAATTCATAAGGTTTAGTTATTTTTAGCCTACGCACTAAGTCTGTATTGTCTAGTAGCTGGATAGCCTCAACATTCACGTGTCGATGAAGTCTGTGTTCGTGGGCTTCAGCAAATTAAAAAATTCCAGGTAAAGATGGTGGGATAAACTTGATACCTTCAGAAAGAACTATCTATAATTGCCCAACACCAGGAAAAATGGAAAAAAGTAACGGAGGCTTTTGTTTCCACTTCACTGTTTTGAACTTGTAAAATTAACTAGAGATTTATTTTGACTGATATAATTAAAGTAATTGATTCTATTCGGTATCGCAATTTTTGCTAAATTGGCGCAATCCATGTTATTTGAAATTTTGTTTTAACTATACAGAACAAGTTTTTGATATGCGGGTCTGCCACTAATAAATACACCCGTGGAGATCACTACCGTAATGGTCTTAAGAACTTTCAGAAATATCTTGAAAGTTTCGGATAAAAAAAAAAAAATCAGTAATAAACTATCATAAGACTCAGCTAAACATAATAGCGAATTTTATATAACACTGTCGCATTTGCTTCAACTGCAACAAAAGTTGAATAAAAGCTCGAGGCCCCAACGGACCGTGTGTCACCGGTGCTAACGAAATACAAATATTAGTCAACACACGACACAAATTAAGACTAATGTCTAATGTAAAGCATAGTTTAACTTGAAACTAAGTGCTTGAACAAAGTGACAGTGGCTGATTACCTGCAGGGAGCTTCTAAGAGTCTTTAAAATACTCGAGAACTTTTGTAGAGCAAAATTTTGTGTAAATTGCTACCTAAACATTTTTGTGATTTTGAGAGATTTGTCTGGGGTGCTGTCCAATGAGAACCTGTGCCTCCTGGGCTGTCTGCGACGCTGTGGTTTGTGGAGTAAAAGACAACGAAGCCACGATTGCATGTAACTTAAAGTGCTTGTAGAGGTTCACTTAAAAAAAATATCGCATAGAATGAATATGAACTCAGACTATTCATCATCGAACTTTGACTCACATCATCTATTTGATGTATTTGTAGATTGCTTGACGCATCTAGTTGGGCGTTTACCTTGCAAGGATATTTGATGCTACTATTTTCTATGTCCAGCTCCTTCGTCAAACCAGCTTAATATTATTGTATGTAATACTAAGGCCCAAATGTCAGACATGTTGAATTCAACACAATGGTATTCAATTTTCATAGGACCATTAGGTTATCTTACAAATACATAAATTCAGCTCAAGCTAATAAAAGCGTGTTGACAGAAGACCAAAGGAGTCATTACCAATTCATAATTATTAAATGTTTAAAAAACACGGCTACCACCCATCCGGTAAGCATTTTTCAATAAAAAGTTTAGACACGGAACTTAAGACCCATAAAACTCCAATACATTGGTTTATTCGTCTATGAAGTTTTTTACAAAGCGTTTTACAGCATCGACCACCCATTCAACATGGCTTTTAAAAGAGCATAACTTAAAACTAAAATTTTTATTCGTGAACCGCGAAGGTACAATCAGGTAGAAGGTGCCGTGAAATGTATCAGTGTAGTGCAACTTTTGAACTGGACGTGCGAAGAGTGAGTCCCACAAGGTGAACGCTTGGGACCAATTCTTTTTATATTGTGTGTTTTCAGCGGATGTTAGTAAAGGTATAACGGTGTGAGCGATTTGATTTGTTTGGCGTTCATAATCACCTGCCAACAGTTATTGAAGTCGTAGCCATAACAACGTTTACTAGAAGATGCTATTCCATTGACCTAATCCCCTTCTGCAGTATCCCTACCCAAGTTATCAATTATTTTTTTGGAAATCGTTAAAATATTTTTTTTGGTGATGAAATTTTAGACAAACTTGTGAACTTTTCTGAAAGCCTATTAAATATAATTCTTCTTATTCGTTCAACGGTAGAAGTGTTATCACTGACCTGCACTCTACTCTCGGTGAGGCCGATCCTCATAGCGATTTCCTCGCGCATGAAGATGTCAGGGTAGTGAGTCTTCGAGAAACATCTCTCCAACTCGTTCAGTTGTGCCGGCGTGAACCTGGATATAAATAATTAAGAATTAAAAATAATGCTATCAATAAATTAGATTATGGCCCGAACAGTAATCTAACAAGGTAGTACTATTATATTTCTCTGCGAGGACAATCATTGTCACTTTAAGACGTAACTAAATTCTATTGACTCTTAACTTGTGTTTGGCATTCAGAGTTAACCTATCAATATTAACAATATAATAAATTGTTTTTAGGGTCCGTACGTCGGCAATCGAAAACCTGCATGTCAAGAACCTGTATCTCATGGGCGCGTGGAAGTATCAAGTTAAAATTAATATCAAAAACTCAATTCCCATGAAACTGTAAAAAAATGAGCTTATGAGTTAATGCAATAGAACAAACAGTCATTTATGCTGCTTATTTTGACACTTGCAAATAAATAAATCAAAATCCATCAGGATTTTACCCGTTGACCTACGTGGAACCTTTTTTTTCAAGAGTAGAAGGTCTGGTAGCTCAGACCGTGAAAATAACAGTGATTTTTTTATAAATATCAAATAAATATAACCGGCAAAGAGCGAATCGGCCTTGCAAATTAGGGATCCGAACAGTGCTCCAGTGGAACGATCGCTGGTCTGTTTGCGTTAGCTAATACTAAACTAGTGGTTGATATTTGCATGGTCTAAAACAGACAATTGTATTTTTACTTTATTTCTGCTTTTTAACAGTCTGCAAAAAAACGTGCATATGTAGTTTGATTAATGGAACCGGAACCTTAACTAGGCGAGCTGGGCTCGCTTCTGGGCAAATTATTTACTCACCTCGTCCGATGTCTCTTCTGCTTGGCAGGCTTGTCGCTGTCGGAGGCTGATGAGGACATGCTGACGGGCACCGTGGCCATGTGCCCTCCACTGTGCTGTTGGTGGATGCCACCTGTACATAAATGCTTATTAGTATATCATCATCATAGAAGAATAGCAGGTATTACTTTTAAGAGAAAACCTCAGTACCGCTCAGTGTAGCCAGTTCTAGGGTAGGCCTATGCTGGAAAGCAAGATAACCTCCCTGTTAAACTCAGATGAGCTCTTTAAATTAAATGTTAATTTCATGTTAGATCGTTAAATGAAACCTATTATTATCATTATAATATTATCATCGTTTCAGCCAATGGACATCCACTACTGATCATAGACCTCCCACAAGTGCCACCACATCGATCCTGTACGTCTCGCATCTAGCGGATTCCCGTAGCCTTAACCAGGTCATCGGTCCACCTAGTGGGAGGTCTGTCAAAGCTTCCGCAGCTTACCCAGTTGCTATAGTTTGCTACTGGTAAATGATGATTTCGAATTGAAATATTTATTCAACCCGCTGAAGTACATCTACTTTTAGGTTCACAATGTAGTTTGTCTTTCACTTACGTCTGTTTCACTTTTCATATTTGCAATTAGTGGCGGCAGATGTCTTGTTAATCCATTGTGGCATTACCAGAAGAACGAGTCATAATGATATGATTTGGATGAATAATTGTTACGAAGGATAAAACATATTTTTCCATAAATATAACGCCTGTAATTATTTTATAAAAAACAATTAGGTCACTTCGACAATTCAATAAAAAAAATGCTCTTGTCATAATAATGGTGTGATATTTTCATGTGTTTCCCATTTTGTTTTAATTTGTGTTCTTTTTAATTGTGCTCGAGAAAACTGACTCCGATTAACTGGCCTGACCTGAACTGGCTCAGTAGGTATCTATTTTCCTGGCTTTATTTATTTCTATCTAAGATGATATACGGTTTAGTAAAAATTTATGTGCATATTGTGTCAATAGCGCCTATAATATTTTTGGACGAGTTTATGTACAACCAGAGGTAAAAAGTGCAGTAGCACTCTTCAAAAGTCAAATGGTCTAAAATTTATATGTATAAGAACGACTTGTTTGACTAGCATCTAAACTCTTAAAGTTTAGAACTAATAGTGGACCACAGTGCCAGTATAGAGCCCCTTCGCAGGATATGGCCCATCTCCTTGTCTGCCCTTCATGCCCGACGATCTGCACAATTCACGATTTGAAGATGGCGAATTACAGAGCTGTCCAAGTAGCTACATATTGATCAGACAAAATCTAAATAGTTGAGACTGATAGATGAAAAATAACCAAAAGAACCTTCTACAATGAAATTTAATATACCTCAGTTTTGGTACATTGTGTAACCTGTGGCTACATTGAGACAGTGTTTATACCTTGTAAGTGTTCGTTGCGTATATTGTGCGCGATGTGCAGACGCGGCCCCAGCGCATGGTGTGACCGGTCCAGGCTCGGCTTGATCTCGTGCGGCTTGCTGTCCTCGGAGCACGACTCTTTGTGACCTGCGGATAAGGTACTTTTATGTAAAGCTGCACCCTAATTACTTAATACACTATCAGTTTCTATCACAAACAAAAGGAGTTCTTAATATATTGCTACATATATTGTCAATTCAATCGTTGAATTGTCAAAATGATAGAGTTTGAGACCGATTTAATGATTTTACATGTTAAGCAATTAGGCTGTTGTCTCAAAAATCAACCGTCTAGCACTTGTGCTAACATCATAGGCTGAGTATGCAAAGCATCCCACTACTGGGATACAGGCTTCTTTCTTTGAGAAGTAATATACTGCAATCCACCACTTGGGGATTGGTAGAATAGATGTCTCTTAAGGTGACGTATGACGCGGAAAGAGGAACTTTGTATGTACAGTCGGTAATAGTTGTTAACTGACCCACCCTGCCGTTGCTCACAAAAAGTTAGACGATTTTGCAATGACACTAATTATATTACAATACTCTGATAAACTTATAGTCTTACAGCATAAAAATCAAAATCACATAGCAAATAGTTATGAATATCCTAACACTAACGTTTTAAAGATCAAATTTCGTATATGTATTATTATTATTGTATTTGTTCATCGAGTAGAGCTGGTCTGATAAACTCATATAAATTAAATAATTCTTAATGTTACAGGCAGAGGGTTCAAATTCGTTCGTTTTTAGGGTGGATCAGGTAACAGCTATTACCGACTGAGATTCGTGCTGTAAGTATTGTCTAGCAATCCAATAAATCTGCCTAGCCATTGACTACGTTTGGCATTGGCTCCCAATCAAATACTTGATATATTAGGTTGTGGAAAAAGCCTTTTCACATTATAGTATGTATGAACTTGTAATAAAATCTCTGGCTATACTATTTGTATCTGGCTGGTTTTGGTATCACTGAAAGTTTAAATTTTAAAGAACATAATTCTAAATTCAAACAAGGAAAATGTGGGATTTTCATTTGTTTTTCGTACCGTCAAGATGAGTGAATCTAATGAAGAAATTCGATACATTTTAAAATTTTACTACAAAAAAGGTAAAATGCAACAAAAGCCGCGAAAAAAACGTGCGCATGTGTGTGTGCGCAGGTGCATTGTCGTGGTGGAGCAGTAGCCCGCGGAGCCCTGTGTTTGGTCGCTTGTTGCTTATAACAGAGAAAACTTCTGGCAAACATTTGGTAGTATACCATTCGGCATTAATGCTTCTTTGATCCCGTAAGGGAATTGATACCAAGTGGCCAGTCAAATTAAAAAAGCTAGCGATCAAAATCTTACCCCCGCTTCTAGATCGCTTCACTTTGGTAGGCGTTGGCTCATTTTGAAACACCCAAACAGTCGACTGGCGCTTGGTTTCTGGGTCGTATTGATAAATCCAGGACTCATCACCTGTAACGATGTCGTAAACACGCCGAGACGAGCCTGCTTCAAATTTGTTAAGCATATCACGGCACCATTCCACCCGGGCCTGCTTCTGAGCATCGGTGATGTTGTGCGGCACCCAGCGTGATACTATCCTCCTCACGCGAAGATGGCTGTGTAGAATCTCGTGAACGCTTCCCGATCCAATCTTCAATATGTGTTGAATCTCCTGATATGTAATTCGCCTATTGTCTTGGATTAAATTTTTCACTGCTAGCACGTTTTCTTCGGTAACAGCCGTCAAAGGGCGACCGCTTCTTTCGTCATCCCCCAAAGTTGGTCGACCGCGCTTGAATTCGTTATACCAACGATACACGGTTGCCTTGGAAGGGCCTTCATCCATGAATGCCATTTGAAGTCTATCGTACGATTCATCCGGTTTCAGGCGACACTTGAAATCGTATAAAATCATAGCTCTAAAATGTTCCCGGCGCAGATCCATATTTCAGTGAGACACAATACTTTGAATTAACTCGCAAAAAATGTGGAGGGAAATTTTGAAATTGGAACTTACTTATTTTTACTTATAAATAATCATATTTTCGAAAAACATTATAACTGGCCAGTCTCCCATATATAAAAACTTTTTTTCTCAAAAATGGTATGTAATGTTGACATAACATCTCTAAAAAGTATCCAGAAAGTGAACTCTACCGGAGACTATTCACAACTGTCCGGTAAGAAGCGAGATTTTAAATTTGGAATCTCCTACTGTCCAGTAAGTAAGTATGTAATTTACTTACTGGACACTTGGTCATCCTTCATCCCTTTTTTTTTTTATGGCTTCGCACGGTTTAGGTCATCCTCTTTAGATCTGCTTAGAAAAAAAAAACATAGTACCAGACACAGATTAGAGTTTAGCCATTATAACATGGTTAGAGGGAGGCTCCAAATATATATCTATCTCTTTTTGGTATGACATTTTATGAGATACATAATATATTTTGGAGCCTTAAACATCCATTTTATTGTCTGTGACACTTTTTTTTTTTTTTTTTTTATGGGTCTGTGACACATAACGCGACGCAGAAAAAGTATGCACGTTGCGTTTTGTACTTAGTAATGTTGTAGAAGTATAGTGTGGGATTTTATGTTTGTATTTAGTCATTTCAGTTTATAAATCATGTTGGATTAAAGAGTCCGTTAATCAAGATGTACAACAAACAAATATAAATGCCCCCGGTAAATCGATCACAATATCTATCAGTAATTGCCCTAATATGAATGTAACCTTCAATATTAATTAAACGAATTTGTTGTTAAACTTTCTTTCATTTTTGAGAAAAGCATTATACAAACCTCAACCAGTAAGAAAGCCATCCTGGCCTCGTATATAACCGGACCTCACCTGCGGTTCGGTCCGGTTAACTCATACTCGGCCAGGAAGGCTTACTTACTGGATTCTGCTGTAATGTACTATTTCGCAATACTTTCTGAGGGGCCTGGTATATGCATATTATGACCTTCAATATCCCTATCAAAACAGTCACACAAAATATGACAGTCGAGACCAACAGATTAATTTAACCGAATATAACATTACTGGAGAGCAGTGGTAGTCCTGTTGTAACGGCCCCGATTAACGTGTTAGAGGTCGTGTGTTCAAACCCAGACAGGCGCTTTTCTTTGTATAAATTATTTCATCACTACTACTCTACAAACGTAGAAGGAAAACATCGTGAGGAAACCATGTGACATCCACCTACCCGCACTGGGACCGCGTGGTAGATTAAGGTCTATTCCCCTTTCTCTCAGAATGGAAGCCTGTGTCCCAGCAGTGGGATCATTAAAAGGCTGATAATGATGATGATAAAATTACTGAATAACTCATATTCTGTTTTAGTCTCAACTACAATGTTGCTCGCACTGCATAACAACCTTCATGTTACATTGAACTGGGTGAAAAAGGTTTCATGTTAAGCACTTCCTGGCAGAGGACACACACTAGAAATATTGCGTCCAGCCTATTATTTTACTTTTGACACGTCTATGAAATTTCATAGTTATAATAACAGGCAACCATAGGCAATAAAATGTTTTGACTTCCTGAGGAAGTTGAAACAAAATTGAGACAAAATATCGGAGCAGTTTGTTTTATCATTATTGAAAATTTAAAAAATATAACAATCGGAAATCTCGTAGCGTTCGACTAGAGAGTAAGATATGATATTCTTTACAGAGGTTATGGTAGTTCTCTGACTGATATGGTACTTTATAAAAGAAAGAATGAAAGGAAATATTTATTGCCACTGAAACATATTACAACATAAACAAAACACAAAATAGTTTGGAGGTATGGTGGAACTGGGTGTAAAGTCCCACAAACCTCCATAGAAAAGGGAGGATCCTCCGACCAGACGGGTGTTGTGTCTGGTCCGGGCAACTGCCCGACGGTTGTTGTCGGACTGTTGTATGTGTTCTAATCACGCCGAAAACTTTACTTGCGCGATGTAGGATTTGTGTGACATAATGCCATTAGTTCGTAAGTGGTGGCGTTGGTGCCGCTACAATACTTTTGAAGCAGGATATTTACCTTTTGGTGATTACATAAATCTCACTAATATTATAAATGCGAAAGTTTGGATAGATATATGTTTGTTTCCTAATCACGCCTGAACGGCTGAACGGATCCGGATGAAATGTGGCATAGAGGTAGATTATAGTCTGGAATATCATATAGGCAACTTTTTAGCAAGGAAAAATGTATGGTCCCCTGGCAGAAACTAGTATTTAAAAAATCTTTGGATTTATAAAATATTATTTGGAGTTCTTTTATTTAAACTTCAACTTGTGGGTACAATGACGGACTTATTACTGGCATCCTCTACCAGTCAGCCAAGGACTATGAGGGAATGATTCCATATTTCAGACTCGTAATCCACGTGGCTTCTAACAAAAGTACAATATAACTAATATACATCATAAAATTGTAACTCGGTGATGTTTGCGTTTTGAAGATAAAATATCAAAATAAAAATATATATATATAATATCTTTGGATTTTTCGTTTGCCTGTCACGGAGGGCTTTATTCTTAGTTCGGCCCACTGATTTTCGTCCTGAATGCTTAAATCCTGGTTCGTCCCAAATGTAAGCGGTTGGCGCAAAAACTGCAGCACATAATTGGTTGGGAGTTTCACTATTGTATTGCTGCTGGTCTTACTTAAAAACTGATATATGTTTTATCTTGATAATTCAAATAATGTGAATATTTCTAATCTTATTACTAATAACAAAACAAACTTACATACAAAGGGGAGTGGGAAAAGGGGTCATTGCGCATCAAAAAATTCGCCCACATCGATGTCAATGGGATACGTGCCCAGAACGCTGGCAGCATTGCCACTTTGAATGACAATGATTCTCTGGCTGTCGAAAAGGCCAGCCCTCTGGTCACGCGAACAGTCAACTAACCGTTTACTTATGTCTCGAAACATTCGGTGAGCACTCGGACCCCATGGACCTAATGTCTCAACCCCACACGGCTCAAATATATAACTGCCAATAAGGTTGTTATATTTGCGCCGTTTGTGGTTTTTGCACCAGCAGCAGCCGTCCCAGCACAGCCCACCGTGCTAAGAAGATGGGATGGCGTCTGGCCTTTTTCCCAGTAAAAAGTCACATGACAATATGATCTGCTAACTGCCGGTAGCAGATAATTTTTTCCAAAACCAAAATTTTGAAGTGATTTAGGTGCACAAAGATGAGTTCTATAGACCTTATACATTTTAGAAATAGTTCTGCAGAATTACATACAAAAAAAAATAACAAACATATTAAACTAAACTGGCGTTACTTATATAAAAAGAATATTGCCGTTTCTTCTTTTGACCAAAATAATTAGTTTACAGATCGAAGTAATAAAAATCAATTAAATAAAAGGAAAACAGTAGCTTTGTTATAACCGTGCAAAAGCAAAAACCAAGAAAATATTCAGTGTTCGATACAAAAAAAAACAAAAGATAAAATCTAACTGTAATCAGGCTTAGAACTCCTCATTTCCTTATACACCTTTAAGACTAGACGCAAAAATGAAACAGAATGCCAGAACCCTCACTCAAGTATCAGCAGATCATGGTTGAAGATTAAAGTTAGCAAAATCAAGAAAATTTTAAGTGTTCATAAAAAAAAAAACTTAGTGATGTACTTGATGTACACACAGATGTTTAAATTTGGATGCCATGCCCCAGGTTAGGACAGGGAACCATGGGTAAGTCGCTGGCAGAAGCTGGTTTATTATAAAAATAGATTTTTTGCTTGAGATCTTATATAATTTATAGTTAATGTAGGTTATTTAACGTTCTTGCATAAATACTTCTGATCGTTGCTGTTTTGCTAATGCTGGTTCCTCTTGGAGTATTTTAATTAACAAAATATCCCAAATATCAGTATCCTCATTTTTTGTTATTTGGGGCCTTATTTATAAAACTGTTTCCTTTTTTTTAAATGGCTAGGTAGATGATGATGGGGCCTTATATTTTATCAAACTGTTTCCTTTTTTTTAAGCTATTGCATAGCTTCTATCGCGGGCCTTGAGCGCGGGGACCAAATCCAGAAATTCCGTAACGAAAAAACCTCACGCTCCCCACTCCGACGGGCAAGGAGGTGTGGCTTGAAGGCCGTGCATCGTCTAACGTCGTTTCAGTTCGGCAGTCTTCGACACGGCGTTGTGTGCGATTAGACGTATTGTACTGCATGAATAATTTTTATTTATTTAATACTAGAAAAATTTGTTTTCTTATCGGTCACCACGCTTAAAAAGTGTAACTTGAATTAATATCAAAGAAAAAGCAATACTGCATGAATAAAAAAAAAAAATAAAAAAAAAAATATTATTGCATAAGTTGATACAAAATGCTATGCAATAGCTTTACCGCGGCAGTCCCCGAGTGCCACACGTCTTTTTTTGTTTTGAAGCGCTTGACCACTATCTCACCTGATGGTAAGCAATGATGTGGTCGACGGTGTAGCACGCTTGCCTAGAAGTAACCTATACACTCTTGACTTAGCCCTAGATTGTAGCTGTCGGGAATAACAAACTCCGGCAGATAATTCCACTCCTTAGCTGTACGCAAAATAAAATAATTCTCAAAACGTTTAGTGCGTATGGGTGGGATGTCCACCATGTACTGATGGCGCATCGCCGTACGTCTGTTAGTCTGATGATCAAACGGGCTTGACGGAATTAGATCATGCAATTCCATCGCATACACCCAGAAATTTTACCGATAACAATTTAATATGTTTAAAAAAACCATATGATTAGTTTTAGTACTGATTTAAAGTTAGGAATGCTAATCAATACCTATTCAAATGGTTAGATTAGATTCTTGCTGCAGATCTGTAGGTTGGACAAGAAATCCTTCTGAAGACTGGTGTCAACCATTGTTCCATTCATGATCAGTCTATCCGAAACTGCAATGCTTTTATGTCACCGGAATATTACAAACACCATTCGTTTAAAAAAAATCGTGTGAGATGGTTAACCTTTCTTCTCAATAAGACACGAGTATATTTATTTTATACCATCGAATTTGGATGGAATTAATTGTGTTTAAAAGTATCTGTTCACAATTTATCGAGAATTTATAATCTCACAAGATTAATTGCAAACTTACGATGTCTGCTGTAATCTGATGACATTTATGCTCATTTATCAATTTATGCTGTTCAAATACCTTTTATCTGTACAAGGAAGACCATAATATTTCATGTAGAACATTATATATATTTTGTTTTTTTTTGTGTGCTACATAGAAATAACGTTTCATCATCAGCCTTATAATGTTCCCAATACTGGGACACAGGCATCTTCTCTGTGAGATAGGTAATGGGCCTTAATCCCCAACGCAGGCCCAGTGCAGGCTGGTGGATGTCACATGTTTTCGATTTTTTGGTTCTAGGATATACCGGTTTCCTCGCGATGTTTTCCTTCACCGTTTTAAGAGCAGTGGTGATGAATTTATTTACACAAAGTAAAGCGCCTGTATGGGTTCAAACTCACGACCGTCACGTATCGGGGCCGTCACCACTGGGCCACCACTGCTCCAACCAAGAAAGAATTATTGTAATTTTAAAAACATAATTTTGTGTCGACACTTAACTCCGAACGTTCGGAAAGATTATTTTGCAAAAATTTGATTACCGTACTTACATACTAATAATTGAGAAAGTAAGCGACCTTCCTGATTTTTTACTAAGCGAAATTGATGCAATTCAACCGATTTGCAATTAAAATTTTCTTGTATGATATCGCAAGTCCACGCAATGTATGTAAAGTATAATTCTCTCTAAACTTTTTGGCCGCCGTGAAGTTGGCTTTCTGCTGTTTTTGTATGAAATTTACTACTGCGCAGCGATTATAGCCAACTTCAGGACGGCCAAGAAGTTTAGCGAGAACTATACAAACATTTTCTTAATGCCCCTCGGCAAACTTCGTGCTTCGTCACTCGTCGGATTTCTATCAGTTACCCATAGACTACTATTATATATTGCCGTTTGTACTTGATGCAGACCGGACGCTCTCAATTCTGCTCTCAATCAACTTGAAAGTATATAGAGTTGTTAATACGCTTTTAACATAATTTAATTTATCAAAAAATGGGAGGAAAGCTGCTTAAGCTGCTATTTTTACAGCTCTATATGTTTCACACGGAAATCAAAACAAACCAACAATAAATTACTTAGTTCTGAATTCAAAATATTATACACGATAAATCTAATAATTGATGGATATGGAAATTTGCATCCGTTTGTATTCGAAAATATGATGATTGCCGAGAGATATTAAGCAAATAGTTGTACTAAATTCCTTCTCGCCATCAGGAATTACCATTACTATGTCTGTCTTACTCTGTCCGTTGAACCAATTTTGAAGATTTTTTCTATATAGAGATAGATTAGACCATGGAAAAGTGACCGTGATTTACTAGGTGTCAAAATTAAAATCAAATAGTTTGTTGTAATTGTCAACCAAAAAAAAGATGACTCTAGTTGCAAATTTGCAAGCGTCAGTAGGTCTCAATGGAGAAGAATTTGCAAGAAACTCCACGAACATTCTTTTGATGGCGCCCGTTCACGAACATGACGCAGGCATCGGCACCACTCAGCTCAACCATTATGAAGGGAACCGAATGATCCAACACATTTGCCAACATCATAGAGAAAATAGAGCATGACACACTCAACTGCTACTGCAAGAAGTCAACGAAACGACACATAGGTACAGTGAATGGTAGATTTACAGTAGAAACATAGTACTCACACATGTGCTGTGCAGTTACATAGTACTAAAAGAAATTAAGTTTATACAATACAAATATATATTCATACAGTCTTCAGCAGGTCCAACAATACTTCAAAACTTTTATGCCCATCACTTGTCCTTGTGCCGTAGTGGCTGCGGAGCAGGACCAGCATTGAGCCAAGCTATTTTATCAGCGATGTAATCCCCTAAGTTATAATATGCTTGCCTACATAGTGTGCGTTTTATACAAGTTTTTAATTCTGTCTCATTCAGTTCTAGAATGTGGTGCGGTATTGTAACATTTTATACAGTATAGAGAGATGCTACTTTAGCCAGTCTGAAACCTAGTTGAATTAATTGGTCCCTATTTCATAAAACATAATTATGTCTGTCGCCATTTTCACTAAAACGATTTAAATTATTTCTAACGTACATGATGTTTTCATAAATATATTGACATGGTACCGTCATGATGTTAATGTCCTCAAACAGTTCCCTTAGAAAATCGCGCCGGCGAAGATTGTATATCGCTCTGATGGCTCGTTTTTGTAGAATAAATAAAAATTGACTCAATGTCTGCAGCCCTTCCCCATAGTAAGATACCGTAAGACATTATACTATGAAAGAAACCAAAATAGACTAGCCTCGCGGTATCTACAACAGTAAACAGACGAATTTTTCTAACAGCATAAGCTGCCGAACTTAGCCGCCCTGCAAGTGATATTAAACGAGGACCCCATTGTAACCTTGAGTCTAGCGTGATCCACAGGAAAACCGTTTTATCGACGAACTCTGGTTTCTCTCTGTTTAATATAATGTCACAATCAGTTCTTTCGAAATTCGGCAAGGCAAATTTTACGCAGTTAGTCTTTTTAGCATTCATTTAAAACTAAATTAATAGCTGTCAACCAATTTTGAACCTATCGCAAGACGTTATTTACGTCGTCAACGTTACTCGTACGTCTATTTATCTTAAAAATCATAGAAATGTCATCAGCAAATAAAACCATGTTTAAATTGTTTTTCAATAGATGGGGTAAATCGTTAATGTAAACTAAAAGCAAGAAAGGACCCTAAATTTAACCCTGGGGTACACCCAGTTTCACGGTTAACCCCGACGAATTGACGCCGTTTATTTGAACTAATTGCTGTCTATAGTTTAAATAAGGTTTTACTAAACTTAATGCTGATTGGCATAGTAATGCTCTCGTAACGCTCCTCGTAATGTTCAAGTTCCAAAAGTAATGTGTCATGATTAACGCAATCAAACTCTTTCGTGAGGTCGCAGAAGACACCAATAGCATCTTGCGCCACTTCCCACGCATCGTAGATGTGTTTTAATAAGGTGACACCAGCGTCGGTCGTACAACGTCCAGTATAAATGTAGTCCAGTGTAAATTATTTCATCACCACTGCTCTAAAAATTATGTAGAAAAACATCGTGAGAAAACCGGCATGTCTTAGAACCAAAAAATCGAAGACATGTGGCAAGAAAGAAGATCCCAAGTAAATTGGATAAGGTCGCGACAGAAGAAGAAGGAGAACAGAGTACCACCCAGTTGTATGTGGGTGATTGACGAGAAAAAATACTGTTCCCTAATCGCATTGAATGACAGTTTCGTCCTAATGTTCAATTAAGGAGTTAAATTCCTCTCAAAAACTGAACAAAAAAAAAATCTTCGGCGTGTCTCATTTTAAAATAACTACGACGTCTCACGCCCTCGACGTAATAAACAATATAATCCGTTCTCTTTGGCAAACTATTTAAAAATCCTCCAACAAAACAAAAATGAAACTACGCCGTTTAATAAATCCAATTTGGACGACGAACAAAGTGTTAATGCGTGAAATTGGCAAAGTTCGGTCGTCGGCTCCTCCCAACGACTTTGTGATACTCGGCATTTTCTATTTGCCAGAAATTGCGAATTTTCAAGCATAAAACTTACGACTCAAGTTATAATAGGATATGAAATGGTATCGTTTATAGCCACAATGGCAGACCGGCAGGCTTTTTACGTATCTTGCAAGATCAAAAAGATAGCGATTTTTACTCTTCAATACAGAAGTTTCAGAGAATTTTACAGCTTTTTAGAAAAAAAGTGCATTTGACAAACAGCAAGCGATTAGCACACGATTGTGTACGACCTACCAAACCTACACTGTAGGTAATAACGACATAAAGCATTTGATGGCGCGATCATTTCTGATTGCTGTTCTTAACTAATAAGCCTGTGGGACGTTTTATAAGATGGTTTTTAGGATATTATTGTAAACTAGAGACACGCCCCGCCCCGGCTTTGCACGGGAGTAGTTTAAACCCCTAGTTTCACACCACTTATTTAACTTGCAATGTATGTATATATGCAAGTGTGTTCCGGTCAAATCTTGAAACTTAATTTTTATAGCAGTTATCCTCAACCGATTAAGATGAAATTTTGCATACACGTTTGGTTTGGTTGATATGATGTTAATATTATAATATAACTTTATTTGCATATAAATAACTATATTTGATGAATATGTTTTTTTTGTATTTTATTACTACATTGTAGGCCTTATTTAGCATCGACCCTGTTTAGCAACTGATCATTATGATTAACATTTGTATTGAATTCGAATTTTCTATGGTGACTTTAAATTTAGAATCCGTTAGTTAGTTGCTAGAACTAAGTGATTGATTACTTGGAATTAGGCACTTCATGAAATGCTCCTGATGTCACAACAAAATCAAGTAATCTAACTAGATTTTCTTTCACTTTTGCTTCCTTGGCCTATTTATCTATACGATCGTAAGGAGTAAAATATACTTATCAATAGTTTACCTTTTTTTTCAGGAAAAATGGATTAGAAGGTTCTTCCTGACATTACCCTTCAAAAATATATTAACAAATATATAATTTCACCTTTTTCTTAGAATCAGCTAAATTAGTGAAGAGGAATCAATTCTTTATTTTCATTATAACATTTGTTTAAAAAAATATAGTTTTAAAAATAAATTTATTGATTGAAAGAGTGAGGCCAATATTTAGATAACAGAATATAATTATCAAGCTTCTGACATTGACATTGGCACTCCAGTTAGGGGTGTAGATTAATAAGTAAAGAGTCCTGTTAGCATGAGGGCCGATGGATGAAGAAACAAACTGATACGAGAGAGCGCGATGGAAGAGGCAACGGGTGGTGGTCATACGCCAGTGCGCCGGCCAGTCGCAATTGCCAGTCGATTATAGCTACATAAAAAACAATAACAAAAGTTGCCAGTCTTAAACTGAATTTCTTAGGGTTTTAACTGAGCTTAGCTTAAACCCTCGGAATCAGCTTCGACTGTAAATCGACCTTCAGTCGGACACTAATGAATTTTCAATTGATTTGTTATTACAGTTCGGGTTACATGGGCTACATTTGATACGAAATCAAAATAAACATTACGAATTATACAACCCAAGAACTAGTTTTCGTTTTGCTATTTTTCCGAGCGTCCCATCGAGAGGCGAATCGGCAGCCCGAAACCTCACTGCAACAAGGTAACCACGACCGCTCGGCCAAGTGTACCGGAAGAGTAGAATTTATTTTTTCGGGTAGGATGTTAAATGGAAACATAGGAGAAATAGGAGAACATTCTGATTTCAAAAATATAAATCAAGTATCAAATATAATACACAAAAAAATGCGAAAAATTTAAGCGACAAAAAATATATTTTACCATATTCCATCGTATATGAATCTATCAGCAGTTGATGGAGATTGGATTCAGTTCTCAGCTTGATGTTACAGTCCGGTCATAATAGATAAATAAAAAATCAGGACTTGGTTTGCAATAATTCGTATAGAGCTGAAAGTTTGAAAAGTCAAACATTTTTAAAAGTCTATCGAACCCACATCTGCTAAAAATATATTCAAGGTAAAAGGTGAATTAATGTAAACTGAAATGTCTATTTCATCACCATAATTTCTGACCTCGATAGATCAATTTATATTCCCGAATGAGACTAGCTTGCTATTCTTAATAATTGTTTGACTCTGAGATTTGTTGATAGTTGTCTATAAATACAATTTTGAAGGAAATTCTTGGAGAATGTTCATCTTGCAAATCGCACGACAAATAAACGTAAATATGACTGCTAAAGAAATCATGTGTGAAACGAGATGACGTCTTCAAACACAAGAATTTATTTCTTTGGCGAAGGTAACTTTAAGCATGTCGTTGCCTTACACCTATAAAATATTTTTAAATATGTATATGTGTAGTAAGCCTACAGAAGCCTAAAATTCCCACAGATCACAGTATATATGTCACCGATAGTCCGCATAAGTATCATTTCTACAACTAAGTTTTAGTATTAATTGATATAGTAATTTTGGCCAATACATTGAGGCAAAGGCTAAACAGGCTGCCAAAAAGTTGGGGATCCTTGCAAAGGTGAGACGGTACTTCACGCCAGAACAGCGGCTTAAGCGAATACTGTTCTCAAATCTGGGACGGATCTGCTAAATACCAGCTTGATGCACTAGAGTCGATTGAAAAACGGGCCGAGAGGCTCATCGGCAATGAGGCTGGTCGTGTGTGTCAAGGCTTGAGAAGAGCCTTGAACATCGTCGCCGAGTTGCCAGCTTGTTGGTTTTGTATCGGTTGCATTTCGGGGAGTGTGCGAAGGAATTGCATGATCTAATGACACCTAGCCCGTTTCATCATCAGACTACAAGACCTACGGCAATGCACCATCGGTATATGGTGGACATCCCACCCATACGCACTAAACTTTTTGAGTATACTCATTATGCGTACAGCTAAGGAGTGGATCTCCCTGCCGGTGTCTGTGTTTCTGTTTCCCGATAGCTACAACCTCGGGGTCACTTCTAGGCAAGCGTACTACACCGTCGACCACTTCATTGCTTAATCAGGTGAGATAGTGGTCAAGCGCGAGCCATAAATGTGAAAGTTTGGATGTTTGGATGAGTGTGGATGTATGTTTGTTACTCAATCACGCCAGAACGAAGTCGTGAAATTTGTCACAGAGATAGATTATCGGCAGGAATAGCACGTAGGTGACTTTATCCCAGTGTAATGTTCCCTTGCGATGATAAAACACTTTTCTCGCGGGCGAAGCCGCTGCCAGAAGCTAGTCTATAATAAAAAATAAAAGCTGAGTAACACGATACCTCTTGGCAAGATTGATATAAAATTTTCTATCTTGCAGCTTATAATGACAGGGCAGCTATAAAACAGCCATTACACCTACGTTGCTATACGGCGCTGAATGTTAGGCAGCCTTGAATAACAGCTACACACAGTGGAGATGAAAATACCTCTCTTGGCGGGGTGCGTGACGCGCTCTGATAAAATACGGCACGAATACGTAAGAGGATCATTCAAGGTAGCACCAATCGCCGACAAGGTCAGAGAGAGCAGACTTAGATAGTATGGGCACATTATGAGACGTGAAGATTTCTACTCCGGAAAGACAATGCTCAAAATCAACACCAAGCAACGAACAAGGGGCAGACCACCAGCCTCTCGGTGGATCACTGTCAAGAGAGAACTGAAGCAGAAAAAATTGCCACCGTCTATAACCCAGGATAGACCATCCTGGCGTAGATGCACAAGGAGGCCCAAACCCAAATAAATTAGTAGAAGAAGAAGAAGCAGCTTATAATGACTGCCAATTAGTAGAAGAAGAAGAAGCAGCTTATAATGACTGCCAAAAATGTACAAATAATAGCCGAGACCTTCCGTGCGTCGGTATGTAATCTATACCCATCCACGGACCGACCTGCTCCAAGCGTTTTTTAGCCACAATGATCGTCCTTGTTATTATCTAGCAAAGAGCTTCCTTGCTTCTCTTCTTGCTTCTTTTTGTTACTTTTCTAACATTATTTAATAACTACTAACACTATCGTTAAGGGTTTAGTTTTCAAAATCTACTACCCCTGTTCTTGTTCTTGTAATGTCAGGTCATATGTCGTTTTGTGGCAGTTAAATACTTTTTCTTACTTTCTTTCTCTTTTTGTGGCATTCAACTAATATACCGTCCAATTTTTTCTTGACACCAGCATTTAATTACATTCACCCCAAGTCAGGAGCAAGAGTCGACGTGGGCCGAGTCTTAGCGCCTCGATCCTGGCTCAGCGGGATTACGACCGGCTCATAAACACGACTTAATGGAATTGAATCCCGTAAAACAGAACGGTTCGACGGCAACCCTCGGTATTGTGTGCAAACTGTTTTATTGTACTCGCGCTTTTCTTAAAGGGCTGGCGTTTTCTTTTGTCATTTGAAGAAAAAACTGTTTTATTTTTTTTGGGTTTTTGAGTCCTTTATGTCAAGTCTTTAGTTTTTTTAAAGTCACGTCTTTGTTCTGCATTAGAATGTGGAAGTAACACATGCTAATGTCTTTTGGAGATTTTGCAGCAAATATATTGAGTCAGCTTTCTCGGCAAGCTTCGCTGCGGTAGTATAAAATATATATATTATGTATACCAACAATAAAATTATCAGCTCCCCTTTACTGAGATTGCGCCTGTTTCAATGATTGTCTGTTTTATTCGTTATTTTACTTATTGTCCGGTTAGGTAAATACTTGTGGAAAAAACAAAAGCCAGAATCCTGTTTAATAAACGTTACAAATAGTAAATTGTAATTTTATTTTACAACTTCCAAATCTACAAGTTTAGGTTTAATAAAGACTGACGAAATTGTTCCTAAAATCTTTCTGTTTAATAAACATTTTCTCTTTACAGGTAACAATTTACATATTTTTAAGGACAACTGTTTTATTGAAAGCTTAATTGTTATTATAAATTTACATTATTTTGTAAATTGTAGAAGAATTCCGACAGGTGGACTCGCCTTGTGTCAGAACTTAACAATTTTGTACTTCAATTTAATATGTAAAGAAATTTAATTGTATACGAGTATATTAAAAAATGGTTCTAACATCTAGTAGTATAATAGTAATGATGAATATATGAGTGAACGGTAACGGCGAGTTTTTCGTAAAAGGGTAAACTTTACTTTTGACAGATTTGAAATGTGATGTTCAACGAATTTGACAAAGTCATCCCCTTCAAACCTAACCAATCCCTGTCGAAGTTCCCTATGCTCCCGAGCTCGCTTCGCTCGCTCTTAGTCTTATTTTGTTATATATTATGTACGCTCTGGTTAATTTGCTGTGCAGTCAGTATTTCTGATGTAAAAAAAATATATAAATGATGGAAATTAATTGATGGGTGATTATTTATTTGATGTGCAATTAATAATATTACGTTGGTAAAGCTCGTTGATCAGGCTAATTGATTGGTTGTGCATCGTGTGAAAATAATGTTCTTTCCGCAATGCCGCCTCGCCGAAATAAACATTTGTGTAAATGTTGTCCACTGACAAATTATGCCACTGTCATCGATTTGGCCTTATTCTCTATGAGTACAATATGCATTCTTCCTTCAGTCATAGAGAATACTTCTGATTCGCATTATTATTCTTATGAGAATCTAATTTGCATTTTTATGAATGTAACTGCATGTTTTTTAATGGGATGCACGAAAATAAAATTCCTTCTCAAAAAAAAACAACAGTTTTGAGAACCTAGTTAGGCCTTAAATTGGTATTTAGGAATCAAAATAATTTAGGCGTATTTATAAAAATCTATGAAATATTTAGTAAATGATAAATAGATTCTAAATTTAAATTATCTATACTATAGATAATTTATATTTGCCATAATTTCAAACATGTTCTATAGATTCTATAGAATATGTTTGAAATTATGGCCATTAAAGTAAAGGAATACCAAATAATAGTTATATAACGGATGGATGAATTGTAAAGTAGTGTAGTTAACAGCCGGGCTTCAAATTAGCTCTGGAATATATGATTGCGCACTGCGATAAGTTTTTTTTTAAGTTGTATATCATTGAATATTTTTTGCCTTAAGAAAGAATGAATGAGAGATAGTTTCCTTCATGTATTGTTTTTATCTTAGTACACAATGAAGTATTTATATAAATAGCTTACCTCCCAAAGCTGTCGCGGTGAGGTTGTTGAGCATGGCCTCTAGGGGCCAACCCTGGCCGCCCCCTATGTCGACATCGTCCCCAACACAGCTGCACAAACCAATGGCTGCTGCTGGCACCACACTCGAGCACTCGAGCTACCGGCTGACCCGCCGGGCTGCGGGCATCCTTCGAAACCAGGGCACAAGTCCACTTCCAGACACACAAAAAAAATCCAAAGACACTCACTCCAAACCCCAAAAAGGACGAAATTCCAGCGAAAACCCGCTTTAATACAAAATAATTAGCGCTATATTAAACCCAATTAGTTTTAATTACGAGTCCGTTCAAACTTATTTACACACTTAATTTTTGTTATAAAATTAATATAACCCGTTTAGTATCAATTTGTATAAATTTGCAGTTTGATTGGTTCGCCCTTAAAATGATCGTTTAATGTGGAAACCGACCGACGACTGGTACAAAAACAGATAGTGCGAGCATTGTTGCCGACCCTGCTCCGACGAAAGCTCTACCCGAAGAAATATGCCCGTCCTTGTCTAACACGTAGAGAACATCGTCAGTGTCTCGCTCTCTTTGCACGCGTGCATCAGTAATGGATGCTTACATTTTGTTTACGTTCGATTTGAACAAACGAATAATCTATTATTTCATTCGTGCACGTATTATTGATACGGACCTTTCCCATTCATACAATATTCATGTACCGACATAACTGCTCTTGTCTCGTTCTTACTACAGCTTTCAGTAGGGAAGGATGGTAGCTTTGTCTCTCTCGCTCGCGGGTTTTGAATATCGAACGCATTCCTTGTCTGTGGTCGTCGACCAATCGGAGCGCAGAGAAATCACTTTGAAAGCGCCTAGGGCTGGCACCCACGTCGCGATATTGAAATATTATTGCTAGAACCGAGCAGGGCGTTCCGTTCTTTTGTAATGGAAAAAACAAATACAGGCAGTGTGTTCGTGATATAAGTCGCTATAGTTGTGTTGTGGAGGTAAATAAGAGTACTCGAATGAGATCCGTTGGAAATATTTCAGCCGGGTTGCGTTCGAAAACGTCGCAGACTGAGTGCGATTTCTTGTAAAAGCGCCTTTAATTTTCGGACGTCGTTGAATAAGGAATGCGGGGGAATGGACACTTGACGGAATGGATACCGACTGCTTTTTATGCTGGCTTGTTTTTTGTACTCGTAGAGCCGTCGAAGCGTTTATTTTATTTTGTATTATTATGTTTGTTAGGTATGTTATATTTTTGTTCGTGTATTCGCTCTTCTCGTTATTTTAGAGTAGGTTTCGGTATATCGTTTTTCTGATTTTGGTTACAAGTTCTAAAGCTGTTTATTTGAAGATATTAACCATTTTAGTTTATTTTAAAGTTCACATTTAATTAAAATTTCTTGTTCGTCTGCAGATTAGTTAGTCAAAAGTACATTTTTTATTTAAGTAATTGGTAGATTAACTTAAAAATCCACACAAGAAAAAGTATATTGCCCTTATCTGGAAATAATATTATAATTATATTATTTAGCCACGAGCATGTAGCTCGTGGCTAAATAATAACAGCCGCACTGGTCGATCATCAAGGTTAAGCAACGCTTGACGAGGTCGGTCCGTGGATGGGTGACTATTTCGACATACCGAGTTTTGCTCCATGCCTCGCGGAAAGTACGTTAAGGCGTTGGACCCGGCTGTCATTTGAAGATCTTGGACAGTCGTTACGGGTAGTCAGAACCTTGAGATCTGACCAGTCTTGCCAAGGTAACACGGTACCGTTACCCAGTTACTGGGTTGTGCAGGTCAGATAGGCAGTCGCTCCATGTAAAACGCTGGTACTCAGCTGAATCCGGTAAGACTGGAAGCCGACCCCAATATAGTTGGGCGAAGGCTAGGCAGGCAGATAGACACTTAATTTATTGTCAATAAAACTTTTTTTGCAAAAAAATACTACCGACTTCCAAACAAAAAACTACAAAGTGAAAAATAACTTTATTTTTGGAAGTCGGTGTCTTTCTTTTTCCCATTTTTTTGCGATATGGACACGTGCGTACTCCTTTAGAGCGTACTGGCGTGATGTTATGTTATGAAATGGTACATACAATAAACAGACATGCGATTGCAGCAATCTCGAATGATTTGCCTTTATTTATTGAAGAGTTCTGTTGTATATCTCAGAAGTTCTTCATCAGATCTTCACCAAATCAAAATGGGGCCAATTTCAAAACATATTATTTCAAACAAAAAAATAATTTTCAGAATCGGTCCACAATTGACGGAGAAATCGGTGAACATACATAAAAAAAAAAAAACATACAAGAAGTCGAACATAGAACCTCCTCCTTTTTGGTAAGTCGGTTATAAAGAATACATTATACACTACGTAAGTACACACATAGGAACCTACAAAGAAATATATACCTACTCGCTTTCAACATTAACTTTGATGAAATTCCTCGTAGAGAGCCAAGTAAAGAATTTCATAAAATTTCCTAATATAACATGAAAGCGGCTTGCTCTGGGAAACATTCTTCACATTTCTGAGTTGGCGACTCATACAGGTCTATTTCTCATGGTATTTGGTATTCTTGGTAAGAAATTGTTTTTGGAAGTCATCTCGAGGTAGGTAATATTTACCTATTACCTATCTAGTAATATGAAAGGGAATGTACTTATGTGTAATGGACTAAGTGATTAATACGGCATTATTCATAATGCCCAGATTAGAAAAATTACCAATATGAGTATTCAATATGATAAAAAGTATCGGATTATTTTAATTGACTGGGCTGTCTGAATTAGAGATACCACGAATAGTGAATTGGCCGAATACCGAATACCGAATATTCGGCAGCGCTGTCGGCCGAAGCGCCGAATATTCGGCCGCCGAATATTCGGCGCGAAGTACATGCTTGGTGGGGGCGCGTTAGCTGGAATAAGATAAGTCACAACCTGTTTTTCTCGTTGCGTTCGCGCGGCAGGCGACGACGGCGCGCGTGCGGGGCGGGGTGCAAGCAAACATTGTTTGTATTTGTTTCAATTGCGAGTAAATCGCGTCACGGAGCGCTTTGTTAGTATATAAATAATACGTAAAGTGAAACTTAATTACTATTTTGCTGAGAAGTTTGTTCCTTAGTTCATTTTCAATTGTTTTTTCGTCAAAAGGCTTAAAAATTACACCGGTTAATAAAAAATCGCTGCTACTTTTCTGGATCCTCGCTTTAAAACGAGTTTTCTAGGATTGGTTCAAGCAGAAAGAGCAAGACAAAAAAATCTTCTAGAAGCTCTAAAAAAAAGTTGTGATGAACCAAGTAGTACCGATGACGATTCTTCTCCAGCGCGTAAGAAAAGAAGCTTGAATGAAAATGATAGGACTGTTGTAATACACGACAGTTTCTGGAACTGCTTTGAAGAAGTCGCTACAGATAATATGGGAAATGCTAATGATGAGGAGGACGTGGAGAAGAATGCTGTGGCAAACGAGTTGGATTTTTATTTGAAAACAGTTCGCCCAGATCGGAAGGCCGATCCTTACAAGTGTTGGTCAGCAAACGAAAAACAATACCCGAACCTTTCGAAATTTGCAAAAGTTTATCTTTCTTCGCCTGGAAGTAGCGTTTATAGTGAGAGGTTATTTTCTGAGGCTGGTAACGTTTACGATGAAAAGCGCAATCGTTTGCTACCAAAAAATTCTGAAAAGCTCGTTTTTATCCATCACACCTTACCAATGATTAATTTTAACTACTAAAATGTTGTAATTTAGAAATAAATACATAATTTTGAGTAAAATAACGTGTCTTTTTTACATGATTTGCTATTCGGTATTCGGCCGAATAGTACGTACTATTCGGCCGAATACCGAATAGCAAAAAAGTGGCCGAATAGGCCGAATACCGAATAGTTGCCGAATATTCGTGGCATCTCTAGTCTGAATAATGCCCATCACTTATTAGGCCGGGTAATAAAAAGATGTGTCTGAGAAAGGGTAAAAACGGGACTCTATTACTAAGACTCCGGCGTCCGTCTGTCTGTCTGTCTGTCACCAGGCTGTATCTCATGAACCACGACAGTTGAAATTTTCACAGATGATTTATTTCTATTGCCGCCATAACAACAAATACTAAAAACAGAATAAAATAAATATTTTATTGAGGCTCCCATACAACAAACGTTAGTTTTTTGCAGTTTTGGCGATAATGGTACGGAACCCTACGTGCGGTAGTCCGATTCGCACTTGGCCGGTTTTTTAATTATTTTAATGTTGACATTGGTTTTAATATAGACTATATAAGCAACAAAGGCCTCCTATTTCTGTCTGCAGGGTTAAAAGTAACCTAACATGAAGGAGATGACGGGAGCTCGCTCTCTTTGCTCGCTCACTTTAGCTCCAGTCAACTCCTCTGAACCTAATCTATTCGTGTCGGGGTGCCCTAAGCTCCCGATCTCGCTGCGCTCACTCTTAGACTAATTCACTAACCATAATTATCGAATTACTCAACCATTACGCAGCAAAAAGACCAGAAAATTTGATAAATATACCTAGAAGTTTAAATCAGTATTCATTACATTGCCCGATTTGACTTGACTTGATTCATAATGCCCGGGCATTATACATAGTGCAAAATAATAAATTTATATGTCCAAAAGTTTAAACAAAACTTTAAAAAATACTAATATCTTTTTAATATAATAAATTCATCAAAAAAAAAACCTTTTAAAATAAAATATATTATTTGGAATTAATAACCGGGTAAAATTCACATTCTATCATCGAAAGCGAGGCGATAGCGATTGCCAAATAGGCAAAATTGTATGGGATTGACAAGCGATATTGAAAAATCACGTGATCAATCCTTTGCATTTTGACATTTCGACTAAGGTCTATTGATGATGTGATTGAAAAGAGGTTAACTTACGCAGGGTTACGATTGTAAACAAATTTGCTGCATGCAAAAAAAAACCGGCCAAGTGCGAGTCGGACTCGCGCACGAAGGGTTCCGTACTTGGTAAATTGCGGTTTACGATTTTAGACGTATTAAAAAAAACTACTTACTAGATCTCGTTCAAACCAATTTTCGCTGGTAGTTTACATAGTAATGTACATCATATATTTTTTTTAGTTTTATCATTCTCTTATTTTAGAAGTTACAGGGGGGGGGGGACACACATTTTACCACTTTGGCAGAGTCTCTCGCGCAAACTATTCAGTTTAGAAAAAAATGATATTAGAAACCTCAATATCATTTTTAAAGACCTATCCATAGATACCCCACACGTGTGGGTCTGATGAAAAAAAATATTTTTAGTTTTAGTTTCAAGTATGGGAACCCCCAAAATTTATTGTTTTATTTTTATTTTTGTGTGAAAATCTTAATGCGGTTCATAGAATACATCTACATACCAAGTTTCAACAGCATAGGTCTTATAGTTTCGGAATAAAGTGGCTGTGACATACGGACGGACAGACAGACAGACAGACAGACAGACAGACATGACGAATCTATAAGGGTTCCGTTTTTTGCCATTTGGCTACGGAACCCTAATAAAAAGTATTAGGACAAAGAAGGGACGCATTTTGTGGCGTAGCGCGTAGCAACGTTCGCCGCCGCAGCGTAGCAAAGGTCGCCGCCGCGCCGTAGCAACGTTGCGTCGTAGGCCAGCTACGAGCTACGAACTATTGATTATTAGGAATTTACGTTTTTTTGACTGCTTTGAAGTATTGAAGTCTATTTCCTGAATTTTTTATGCAACAATGTGAGTCCGTACTCATCTTCATCATCATAATCTGCAGTCTGGCTTCACCGTCTGATGGGCATGCCTCTATAGTCTTGTGCAAACCCGATGTTTCTGTGCCGCCCTTATCCAGGTACTTATATAGTCGCGATGGTAACAATATCATATGTCCATATATGCATGCATGCCGCTGCTGAACGATCTACATTCCTTCTATCAGTCCTTGGACGCCGCTTGGTCATTACATTCCCCCAATTCTACACTAAATCAGCATTAATAAAGACCGAAGTGAAGATCGTTCTTTGCCAGATGACTAATTACTGAGACAACCCCGTGCCTTGGAATGCACATTAAGCTTTGCTGGCCCCTGCTGTCATTTGTAGACTTTTCACAATCGTTACGGGTAGTCAGAAGCCAGTCACCCAGTTACTAGGTTTTGGAGATCAGATTAGTTATTCATAATATTTTACATCGACTGTATCGATTGTATGCGCTCAGCTTCGTCGACTACGGTTTAGCTAAGTGGAATTCACGAAAAGTACCACAACCCGACTGATTTTTGTCGAAGTTTGGTCGAAGCAAAAGTTGTGAGTATGCGCTAGGCCTAAGGATGGATAGCTTAAAAATAATAAAGGATAGCATAATTTTTAATCAGACAATTCATCCATGTACAAAATTCGACGACTTTCCTTTACTTTGTACCCAGAACCACGGACATAAATCTAACTAGATGACGCGATTGTATGTACTTCGCGTGCCAAAAAACGGAGTAAAGTTACGATCAATGATCGTAATCTGAGCTTTTCATTTAGCAATATCGGCACCGGACATGAACCGCAATCTAGAAAAATGCCTTTATTGATCTGTAAAGAATGTATAGAAATAGTTGGCAGAGGTATTGGAAATGTTTTCTTTCATAAGTAAGTAAATTTGTTTTTAATTTTATTTGTGAAAAATTGGCACGCTTGGTTTTCATACAGATGGAGGGACTTGCGTTATCTATTTAGATTTATGTCTGTGCCCAGAACACATTAAACAGAGCACGCGTACATTGCTCGCTCTCAACAACGCTTGAGTCTGCAGCTCGCGTACTCGCGTCAAAGCGAGCGTCACGAATTCTCCCTCCACTCACAAGGACCATTCGCCATTTTATTGCACCCACCCATTGCACGTGTTTGTGTGAAGGCACATGAATTGTGGGACAAAAGAGAAATAGCAAAATTCTGAATGTTTTACGTCACAGGCCTTTTCATAATATTGTATTCTATATACCAAACCACAGATAATATATAATACTAGCATACAGATGCCTTATCCCATACAAAGAAACCGTGCCGCGTAACTAGCGTTTTTCGTCTGATCAAACTGATTATTTTTCTAAGAACATCGATCGCGTTTGGTTCCATTCCACGGATATAGATGGTGTTAACAGCGACTTGCAAGTAAAAGGATTTACTAGGTTCGTGAATACTTTTTTTTTTTAATACAGCGAAGATTTGTTTCATAGTATTTTTTTGCACGTTTTATAGTTGCATTGTACCAAAATGTGTTACAAAACTAAATTTGAAAAATCGAGGGGATGCCTCAGAAATTTAAAACCGCGCCATCTATTGGAATCAATGTTAAATGAGCCATTCAAATAATCTGTGATATGTAAATTAAGAGCCCCATTTTGTGCTTAGGAGGAGGAGTTAATTTAACAAGAATATATATTGTTTTATGATCGTCTCTAGAAAATCTTAACTATTCACAAAACTCAATAACAAATTGAAGCTTATCAGATCATCTAGTGCAGTCTATTTGAACCAAATTTTCTTTCTTCGCGTTGGTTGTCCTTGACCAAACCTAACATCACAGTCCTTGTCAAGCTCTTATGAAACAGAAAGCTCTTATGAAAGCTGAATTTTGAAACAGTTATCCCCAACTGATTGAGCTGTTTTGCATACTACGTGTAAAAACCTGAAAGAGTTTTATTTTATTAATAATAAGCATAAATTGTTCGCTTGCTGCATTCAGTAAGAAGGATGGAAGCCAAATCCAATATAGTCCAATATAGGCAAAGGCGAGGCAGATGTTTATGGACGTCATATTCGTCAACGGGCGCCGTCGATAGGGATGGGTCATAATTACATGGTTGTCTCGGCCTGTTTTTTACTAATTATATTGAAATGAGTAGCAGGTACCCTGCTCCTCTTTGAGATTTGTGCTAACCACACGATGAATGATTGAATATTCACGGTTATTTTTTTTGATTAGGTAAACGGTATATAATTGTCGCTAGTCCCCAGTACTTTTGAAGCGTGTTGCCACTGCCAGTCGTACGTCAAGTGGTACAATGTAATATAATATGTCGCAATTATGCCAGTGACATCAGGGTGGGTGTTTGTGACGCAGCATATACCACTGCCTCGTGAATTTCCAGCTACTTTAGATACTGTTTTTTTAATTGTGTTTTTAGATTTTCATACATCACAACTCTCCGCAAATTCTGTTAGGTACGAGTGCATCTGGATTCGGTTAGACAATTGTTATTAAATAAATAAATTTAGCTGATGACGACACAGTTTAGAATAAGAAGCTGATGTTGCTGGATATTCCTTTGCTAAGAATAGTTACAGCACTGATAACAACATTTGAGCCACATGTTAAATTTAGTCTTGTTATACTTTATAAAGATTCTTTTACCGATTGTTTTGTAAATGTGTGAACATTGTAGGCCTTCTAGATTTCTAGATTGTTAACATTTGTTAACATTTTATGTAGTTTTACTTTTTTTTATATATATATCTTTGTTTATTTAATAAATAATATTTTTTTGTTTTCCTTCAGAAGAAATGACAAAGGAAATAAACAGGCGAATAGCCCAAGGATGGAGAAAATACTGGTCATTGAAGGAAATAGTGAAAAGTAAGGAACTAAGCAATCACATAAAAAAGAAAACATTCGAGACCTGTATTCTACCGGTTCTTACGTATGGCTGTGAAACTTGGTCAATAACACTTCACCACAGGGAAAGGCTAACAAAATGCCAACGTGCTATGGAAAGAAGCATGCTAGGGTTAAAAATCAAAGACAGAGTCAGGAACGTAGACATAAGAACAAGAACAAAACTCACAGACATTCTTACCCGGATAGACGTCCAAAAATGGAGATGGGCTGGACATATGCTACGTCACCCCATTAACAAATGGAGCAAGCAAGTCATCCTCTGGCAACCAAGAGACGGTAAAAGAGGTAGGGGTCGTCAAGTCAGGAGATGGGAAGATGACTTGAAACAGACAGCGGGACCATTCTGGTTGAGAGTAGCAAGGGACAGTACCCATTGGAAGGAATTGGAGGAGGCCTATGCCAAAAGGCACACCGAACTTAGGGACCTCTTGTAACCCTATGTTTAGGAATAAAAGGCTATTATTATTATTATTAATTTTTTGTTTTAGTTTCTTACGACTTATTGTCGGGCCTGCGTTGTACCCCATCTAAGTACTGCTGTAACATGGAAATCTTGTAAAACCAAAAAAAAAAATTTAAAAGAGTAACCATGGAGTTTCTTGCCGGTTCTTCTCCATAGGAATCGACCAACCCGAACTGTGCACATTTTGTCGACGTTTTATAAGTGCCCATGTAGGCCTATGTAAAAAAAAATTTTTGATTTTGATTCAACTTTCGAAGTTTTTAGGGTTTAGTTCCTCGAAAGGAACCCTTATGAACACTTCGTTGTATTTCTGTCTGTGTGTCAAGACCATTTTTTCTGGAATGCCTGAAGGTATAAAGTTGAAGTTTGGCAAGAAGTAATGAATTGTAGCGCAAGTAAAGGAAAAAAATATATTTTTAGCTTATTTGCAGTTGGGAAGTTAGACCGCGACCTATGTCAATGTAGGTATGAGGAAAACAGTTTTCTAAAGCCAAAGTTAATTTTGTACCTCAATCCAGTTTACCTTTTTGTTAGAGCAACGTTTGATGCTTTCATTGTTTATGAACTTCAGTAATGTTACCTAATTGTTTTGGTAAATATAGTTGTTGGTACGAAACCCTCGGTGCGCAAGTACGACTTGCCCTTGGCCGGTTTTTAAGTTAATTATTTATTTGGAATTCGTTATTTTAGTATTGGTTTTTATATTTGTTGGGCAAGTACCAATGTAACAATTTCCAATCCGTATGTACTTTCTAAGTTTATCTCGGACATCACCGGCATCGGCAAAGGTAAGGAAACCTAAACTTATAGTTGACGTAAGTGCATTCATGCTCGTGTCTTCTTTGTGTGAGAAGAGGCCTTTTGCTCTGCACACACCTGACAGGCTGGTATAATAATTATGATTGCAGTTGAAAGAGAATAGAGACACGAAGTTGAGAGTTTCAATTGAAGTATGACTGATGTGCTGATAAAGGGCGAAGAATTGAATCCTGAAAATTGCACAGCATTCTTAGGTTTAACTTTGGATGCTAAGCTTCAGTGGGGCCCACATATAGATAAATTGTCAAAAAAGCTAAGCTCCGCAGCATATGCTGTTAGAAAAATTCGTAATTTAACTGGCATAGAGACAGCCCGTTTAGTATACTTTAGCTATTTTCATAGTGTAATGTCGTACGGTATTCTGTTGTGGGGAAATGCCGCCGACATCCAGACTATCTTTGTTTTGCAGAAAAGAGCTGTTCGATCAATTTATAAATTAAGCCCGAGACACTCTCTCAGAGAGAAATTTAAGGCGATTAATGTAATGACTGTGCCTTCTCAGTATATTTATGAAAATCTTTTATATGCCCATAAAAATATAAAATTGTTTAAAAAATACAGTGATATCCATAATATAAATACTAGGAACAAACACAAATTTGTTATACCTACAACAAGGCTCAAGAAAATAGGTGGCTCGTTTAGATGTCAATGTGTGCGCTTTTATAATATGCTTCCAAGCCACGTACAAAATCTAAGTCTTAATAAATTTAAATCATTCATTAAACGTAAGTTGTGCCAAAAAGCGTTTTATAGCATTAAAGATTACGTTGAGGATAAAACGGCTTGGGAGTGAGCTGCTCCAATTAATTTAGTTTTTTTGTTTAAATATTTTGCACCATGAATTTTGTTATTATTATTTATTTTTTTTGTTTTCTTGCAATGACAAGAATATTTACTTTTTAAAGTATTATATTATTTTATTTTAATTATTGTGAATGTGAAGACTATGTGGATCATTATTTTGTTTTTTAATTTATCTTAGTTTTTAATCATGGTCTGGCAGTTTGAGTAGTTTATGCGGCCTACCCGAATGTCCTTTATTTGGTATTGTTCGTCGAATCATTGAGCTCCTTAAATTCTGAGTTGAGCTGCTCGGTTATTGACAAATGCGTGCACTGACTGGACAGGTCCACTCAATCTGGCTGGTTCTTTCCTCAAAAGACCATTTCAGACATCTGTCTACATGGTCTTCACATGATCGAACCAAGATTTTGTCAGGACTTTAAAAGAGACTGTGACCTCTGAGTTTGTTTCGGCCTTTCTTTTCAGAGTAGTCAGATAGGAAACGCCGACCTCATCTTGTTTTAAAAAAAAATATGTTTGACATGTAAAAGCGTTTGTACAAACCAACTTACAGAAATAAAATCATTTATCATTTAAGTAAAATTTTCAGTAGAACGTAGCCTAAAAAAAATATCAATCTTCAAGCAGGTGTTTGTAAAAGCTTACTTTTGTTGCTCAACTTGGCGTACCTCAGATCCTCCTACTCTTAGCATCATATACCTCATTCCTGAGGGTCGTCTTGCTTCACATGGGAGATCAACTTTTCTGTGATGATGTTTCTCCATCTGTGTCTGTCCTTCCTGTCGAAGAGTTTCAGAGATACCCCAGATTTGCACCGGAATCGTTCCACATCGAGAAGATAAGCTTTAAAGATAGAAATAGCATGAATTATTACAAGAATCCTGCAAACAAGCGCGGCGAGCTAATCGTGACGGATTAAGTAAACACTTGGGGTTTTACTTAGCGCCACTTAGCGCTGCCCCGCCAGATTAACAGTAATGTGTCTTTACTTAAAACTAATGTAATTACAGCGTCGGAGCGAGACGCGGCTATAAGAGAGAGGAGGATGCACGTAACATACAGCGTGTAGCCGTTTGATGCCGGGTGATCTGAGAACGCTAGAAGTAGCGAAACTTGTTGTGTTGCCATAGTGATGGGTGATTTAATTATATTGCTGTTTGTCTATCTTCATTTGAAACCAATTGGTTGGATATTGGTTGCGATAGATGAACAATTGCAAGATTTAGTATCCTTGGTTTGAAATATTTCAATGCATTGTATGATTGAAAGGTTTCAGCAAGAGCCTGGGTGGGCCAGTGGTAACGGCTGCGACTTACAAGTTGTAGGTCTTAGGTTCGAACCCAGGCAGGCGCTTTATTTTGTGTAAATTATTTCATCACCACGGCTCTCAAAACGGTGAAGAAAAACATCGTGAGGAAACCGGTACGTCTTAGAAACAAAATATCGAAGACGCGTGTTGGATTACGGCCCATTCCTCGCACGGAGAAGAAGCCTACACGCACAACGGATCAAATGGCAGTCTAAGTGCGGAAAAGGGGGTCCATCTATCCTCTCCTAAGGTTCATCATCATCATCAGCCTTTTGATTGATATCATTTATCATTTATCCACAGCTGGAACACAGGCCTCCTCTCTGTGAAACAGGGAATGGGCCTTAATCCACCACTCAAGCCCAATGCATGTCGTTGGATGCCATATGTCTTCGATTTATTGGTTCTAGGACAAGCCGGTTTACTCACGATGTATTCCTTCAATGTTTTTAGAGCAGTGGTGATGAAATAATTTACATAAAGTAAAGCGCCTGTCTGTGTTCGTACCATGACTACGGCACATAAGTCGGGGCCGTTACCACTGCTAAGGTTTGAGATAGTTTTTCTATGAGAGCAAGGTCTTCCATCTCAACGGACCATGTTGGCCCTCATATCATCATAAATGAACTTCATCATGATCATCATTTCAGGAGGATATTGGCCTCCCCGTGTGTCACCACATCGATCGGTCCTATGGTTTAACCAGGTCATCAGTCCACCTAGTGGGAATGCTGCCAAAGTTGCGCCTACCGGTACGCGGACGCCATTCCAGACCTCTTCAGCCCCATCGACCAACTAATCCTTTTTTTAACCTTTAACAGGCTTAGGCAAGCTAAACTAAATTCTGAAGCGTATACTAGATTCATCATCATCATCATCTGCCTAGCCTTTTTTCCAATTGTTGTTTGGGGTTGGCTTCCAGTCTTACCGGAAGAATATACTAGATTGCTAACCTAAAAATGATATATACATGCATACATAAACTCACGACTTTCTCCCATGGGGGTAGGCAAAAACTATAGAACGCCACCTGCTACGATCCTTACATACTTCTTTTGCTTCACTCACATTCATACAATATATGAAAGATGTCATCTAGTCATACACACACGCCGGTTATGGGCTAAAAATGATAGCCAAACAATAAACTCATTCGGTCTTATTCCAAACAGATAAGAGCGTGAAATCTGTAACAAAACAAAACATTATAGCAAACTTATGCAAACAAACAATAAAGCAACCAAAACACCATTAAGGGGGCCGGAGCGCTAAGCGATGATTTTTAATAAAAATATACCCTCGGCTTAATATCGGATATGCCTATGCTATCTGTAAAAAAGCCACCGAAAAAAGCAGCAACTGCCACCTCACTGTCATTCAAAATGCTACCCTACCTCTACCTCATATAGTCGAAATACGAATAAACGTTCAATTTCTGCCTAACCTCAGTTGCTCTTAGTGTGTTTTATAAAATTTAACCTAAAGATAAAGAAAATAAAGTTTAATTTCGCGTGATCAGTGGTAGTCGTTAGGGAGAGTGCAGACGATCGTGTGGGGTAACGCGTGGCAACACCGAAACCACGCGTAGTTTATTATAAGTTAATACGCACCCGCCTTAACTCGCCGCATAGCTTATGATACACTTCCAGACAAAATTATGTGTGCAGAATATTATTTTAGGCAAAATTGGACCGACGGAAAAAATTAAGAATGTTTACATGTATGCCATTATTTTTACTTTACTGTTTTTTATTTGTCCTGTAGTTAGTATGTATGGGTTCAATCTAGCAACTGAATTTTAAAACAGTTATCGCAAACCGATTGAGCTGAAATTTTGCAAACACTTTTGGTTTTGATGATAATGTATGGTTCCTCTAATCGAAGTCTAGTATTATCGATATTGGAGCCGAACTTAATATGCGAATTAAAACCACGATGACCTTATACATGCATCATACTGATTATAGAAAGAAGACAAAAATAAAGAAAAAGTGTTTATTTGTCACAAAACGACATACATTATAAGAATATGCATAAGCTAAACCTTTAACAATAGTATTAGTAGTACTTATATTAAGTTAGTAAAGACGAGAAATAAATCAAACAATAATAACTTAAACTACCTACATTTTGTTATACTTGGCCTCTCTGCCTTAGGATCGTAGGTACAGTAGTAATATTGATCATGAATACTGGAAATAATGCGAACTGTAAGAAGTGTCATTATCTATCTAAATTGTAAACTATATTCCTCCAAGATTCTACATTTAATGAAATATGCAGTTTTGTATTACGTGAACAAATATAAAACTTCATGATTCATGTGCCAGACAAGTAAACTGTGCCACTTTTTTACGAACACCACAAAATATGTCGCCCATTTCTCATGCACGACAGTGCACTCGCTCCCCATTTTAGCGTTTCCATTGTAATAAAGTTACACGGTTTTTAACTCGGCGGGCACGGCACTTGCCACTATAACTCGGTGCAACCGAGTTACCATACGGTATGGACCGGGCTCCCTACGCAAGGCAAGCCACGGCAGATGTCCCGGTTTTCTAAAGAAGCGTCATCAGTAATGCATGTTGCTTGTTTTTAGGAGGACACGGGATCGCGAGGTCGTTGTCTCTGAATTTTGTTGGCAATTGATTGTTATATTACCCTCAAAGTTAATGTATGTTATGAAAACTCGTAATAACAGCCGCACTGGTCGAACACCAAGGTTAAGCAACGCTTGACGAGGTCGATCCATGGATGGGTGACCATTTCAACATACCAAGTTTCCTCCGTGCCTCGGAAAGCACGTTAAGCCGTTGGTCCCGGCTGTCATTTGAAGATCTTTGACAGTTGTTACGAGTAGTCAGAAGCTTGAGATCTGACACCAGTCTTACCAAGGGGTACCGTGTTTCCCAGTTACTGGGTTGTGGAGGTCAGATAGGCAGTCGCTCCATGTAAAACACTGGTACTCAATTGAATCCGGTAAGACTGGAAGCCGACCCCAATGTAGTTGGGCGTGCTTCACCGTCGACCACATCATCGCTTACCATCAGGTGAGAAAGTGGTCAAGCGCAAGCCTATTGACGATAAAAAAAAAAAAAAGGCTAGGCAGATTTGTATGTATCGTTACCACAAACATAAATCTAACTAGATAACGCAAGTCCCTCCATCTGTATAAAAACCATGCGTGCCACTTTTTGACACACAATTTAAAAACAAATTTACTTACCAATGAAAGGATTGAATGATTTATTTCCAATGCCCCGGCCAACTTTTTCTATACAGTTTTTACGGCTCAATATGGCATAATTAGGCATTTTTCTAGATTTCGGTGTATGTCCGGTGCCGATAATGCTAAATGAAAAGCTCAAAGTACGATCATTGATCGTAATTTCACTCCGTTTTTGACACGCGAAGTACACACAATCGCGTCATCTAGTTAGATTTATATCTGTGATCGTAACGGTCGGAGAAAAACCGTTTATAAGTTGTAAACTTAATCACGATTCCCAGCAGTGAGAGAACTAATAAGAAGAGATAAGAAAACTTATGAAAATTAAACAATAATAAACGATTTATAAACACCTACTAGCTTGCTGTATTATTAACTATTGTTTCAAAGATAGCATTATGTTACATTTTAAATTCTAGACCTTTTATGAATTATAAAGTTAAAAGAATGCAAATGTTGAGAGTTCATAATTATAATGACATTCCATATTAAATCAATTTAAGTATAGTTCGAAGTTGATACAAGTAAAATTTCAAAATTTATAAAACCCCCGACGTTTATCTTGCGAAAACACCCCGATTCAAACAGTAAAACGCCCATAACTTTTGAACGGCTAAACCGATTTTATTCAAACATAGCTAAGAACACTCTTGACAAAATCATCTTTCAAACAAAAAAACTAAATGAAAATCGGTTCATCCGTTTAGGCGCTATGATGCCACAGACAGACACACAGATACACAGCAACACACGTGAAACTTATAACACCCCTCTTTTTCCGGCGGGGGTTAAAAAAAAAGAACACCATCAGCGCGGCAGCGTCTAGCTTTAATATTACTATAAATTAATAAAAGTATTTATTTAATTAAGTTTACAGAAATAAATAGATTTTTTTCTCTCGACTTTCAGATAAAGAAAAGAAACAAACGACTGACCAATGCTCAATGCCATCATCATCATCTTATCAGCCGAAAGACGTCCACTGCTGGACATAGGCCTCCGCCAAGCGTCGCCACATTGACCAGCCCCGTGCGGCTCGCATCTAGCGGATCCCCGCAACCTTCACTAGGTCATCGGTCCACCTGGTGGGAGGGCTTCCATCGCAACGTCTTCCGGTTCGCGGTCGCCACTCCAGAACTTTTCTGCCCCATCGGCCATCCGTTCTGCGAGCAATGTGACCTGCCCACTACCACTTAAGTTTGGCAATTCTTGCGCATAAAGCATAATAGTACTTTGCATTTTTTTTTTTATTGTTTGTCCGTGAATGTGATTAATCATACCATACCGAGACTCTTCGTGCTTCATGCCTCGGAAAGTACCGTTGGTTTGCCGGCAGCCATTTGTAGATCTTTGGTAGTCATCGGGTATTTCGAAGGGAGTGAATTTTTTAAGGGTAAATTTTAATAACAAAATTTATGTGCAAAATTCAAATAATGAAGATTTTGGTTTTTTATTTTATCTTTTACAATTTTTTTTTCACGATATTTGTTGAAAACTTACCTTATTATGTCCCAAATACTTTTTTGTTTCTCCTTATTTTGACTTAATATCGAAAAAGGCACCTTAATTTTCAATCGAAAATTCTCACGTCACAATAACTCCTTTTTAGGGTTCCGTAGCCAAATGGCAAAAAACGGAACTCTTATAGATTCGTCATGTCTGTCTGTCTGTCCGTCCGTATGTCACAGCCACTTTTTTCCGAAACTATAAGAACTATGCTGTTCAAACTTAGTAAGCAGATGTATTCTGTGAACCGCATTAGGATTTTTACACAAAAATAGGAAAAAAACAAAATACTTGGAACTGAAACTAAAATATTTTTTTTCATCAATCCCATGCGTGTAGGGTATCTATGGATAGGTCTTCAAAAATGATATTGAGGTTTCCTATATCATTTTTTTCTAAACTGAATAGTTTGCGCGAGAGACACTTCCAAAATGGTAAAATGTGTGTGTCCCCCCCCCCTGTAACTTCTAAAATAAGAGAATGATAAATCTAAAAAAAATATATGATGTGATGACCAATTTTCGTTAGAAGTTTACATAGTAATGACTATGTAAACTTCTAACGAAAATTGGTTTGAACGAGATTTAGTAAGTAGTTTTTTTTTAATACGTCATAAATCGTAAACCACAATTTACCAAGTACGGAATCCATCGTGCGCGAGTCCGACTCGCACTAGGCCGGTTTTTTAAAAAGTGGGTGGTTTATTTTTCGTTGAAATCTCTACTTACTAATGGTCTAAAAAAAATATGCATTACTATGATTTGATCCTACTATTTTTTTTTCACTTTTTACCATTTTCAAAGGCTTCAGCCCTGGTCTAGTATTCTACCTGCCTGCTACGATCCTTACCAACTTCTTTAGCTTATTATTTACGCTCATACATCTAGTCACACACGCACGCCGGTTATGAGTACTGTGCATCTGGCTTTTTCGAAGAACATCACCAAAAATGTCCTTGTACATAACGTCCTTCTAGGGCTTCCCGTTCCGGATCCTTCCCGTATCCACTCACTTTTGCCTTGTGTTAGTTGTCTTTGTCTTCTTTTCGTTGTTGAAAACGTTGCTCTAATAAAATGCATCTTTTTATGGAGGGTGCAGTTAAAACTTAAATATACCTAAGTATGTATAAGTAGTAAGTGCAGGAGGGCAGGAGGGAGAGTTATTCATTTGGAATGAATACTTCTTCCACCACCCGCTTAAATCTGCTGTCCCGCATAAAGTTTAGGTACCGCGGGGTAGTGCTGTACCTGTATCTGTGTTACTATGAATAAAAATAATTCAAAGAAACACGGGTCCAAGGCGTTATTATTGGAGCCAGTGACACTCGCAAGGTTAAGACGAATCGATTGACGTAAGAATCAACAAAGTCGGCGAACGCGTTTGGTCTCTAGAACGCCACTTAGGAACAAATTACATACATACGTAGACTGATAAACATATTACCCGCCTTCGGCAGTCGGGTAAAATCCAATGATGCAGTTTTAGTATTCATCAAAATCGGAATATTTACTTTTTAAAGTATTATAGTATTTTATTTTAATTATTGTGAATGTGAAGACTTTGTTGATCTTTTTTTTTTGATTTTAATTTATCTTAGTTTTTAATCATGGTCTGGCAGTTTGAGTAGTTTATGCGGCCTACCCTAATGTGAGCTCCTTAAATTCTGAGTTGAGCTGCTCGGTTATTGACAAATGTGTGCACTGACTGGACAGGTCCACTCAATCTGGCTGGTTCTTTCCTCAAAAGATCATTTCAGACATCAGTCTACATGGTCTTCACATGATCTAACTAAGATTTTGTCAGGACTTTAAAAGAGACTGTGACCTCGGATTTTGTTTCGGTCTTTCTTCTCAGAGTAGTCAGATAGGAAACGCCGACCTCATCTAGTTTAAGAAATATGATCGACATGTAAAAGTGTTTGTACAAACCAACTTAAAGATATAAAATCATTTATCATTATCATTTATCATTCCTCATAGTTTCGGATTTGGTCATCCACGCCCACTTGAAAACCTCATCCGGTATAACCCATAATATTTATTATTTAGCGCTACTGCTGACAATAAGGTCCTAGGTTCAATTCCTGAGTCTGGCAAAGTGTTATTGGGTTTTTGTATATGGAATAAGTCGTAGCTTGAAGTCTAGATTTTTGCCCAATTAATGGCAATAGGCTCCTCCCTGTTAAGACGAAGACAGTCGCCAACGACCTTGAGGGAACAAAACGCGCACTCGTTTCACACCCGCGCGACCCAAACTTTAGTAGTTTTTTGTATTTTTCTAATAATAGATTAATTTCTAATAATATTTAATCTATATTATTTTATTTTCTATGACTTTAAATAAAAAGGCTTAGATCAAAATGTAGATAATCAAATTGTCTTTGAGATGGTGACAATTTCATGAAAATACGCCCGTCGTTTTTGGTTCTTTGATTTTTGGAAATTCCACCCCTAAGGGCGTGAAATAGGAAATGAAAGTTTGTATGAAAATCCGTCAGTTTTAAAGTCAGGATCTTCATATTTTGGGTTTAGGCTGAAGATTAAAAAATAATTTTCATGTTTCTCAAGAATTTTAAAAATTCCACCCCCATGAGAGTGAAAAGGGGGATGAAGTCATGGGAATAATGAAATCGTCTAGAGATTTGAAATTTTGTACATGGATACTTTATACTGTGCAGGCATCCACTAAGAAAGGATTTCTGTGAATTCCACCCTTAAGGGGCTGAAATAGGGGATGAAAGTTTGTATGAAAGTCGGTCAGGATTGAAGTTCGGATCTTCGAACTTTGGGTTTGGGTTGAAGATGAACATCTATCTAAACATATAAAAGAAGAAAGTGACTGACTGACTGACTGACTCACTCATTGACCATCAACGCACAGCCCAAACGGCTGAAGCTTCAATCATGAAACTTGGCATGTAGGTTCCACTGGTAGTGTAGGTGAGCACTAAGAAAGGATTTTTGGAAATTCCACCCCTAAGGGCGTGAAATAGGAAATGAAAGTTTGTATGAAAATCCGTCAGTTTTAAAGTCAGGATCTTCATATTTTGGGTTTAGGCTGAAGATTAAAAAATAATTTTCATGTTTTTCAAGGATTTTAAAAATTCCACCCCCATGAGGGTGAAAAGGGGGATGAAGTCATGGGAATAATGAAATCGTCTAGAGACTTGAAATTTCGCACATGGATACTTTATACTGTGCAGGCATCTGCTTTTCCCATGGACAGTTCTATGTAGCGTGTTCACGTGTTAGCTCATCAAATAGTCTGGTGATATTGGCGCCAACATCCAAAATGGTTAAAAATGTTGTTTACAAGGAAATACTATAATTTAATTACTTACTTATGATTATGATTACTTATTATTAGTCATGGATAAACACAGAAATAATGAAGGGATAGGAACAGGACAAGGATAGAGCGTATTGATTTAAAGTAGGTAAGTATAAGTCTGTCCTAAGAAAAACTTTCATATTACATTATTTTTATCATAATTATTTTTTACTTTTTCTCTACATACTGTTAAAATATGGTAAGGAGAAGCATGTAGTCTACGCGTGCGAAGCCGCGGAGAAAAGCTAGTGTAACATATATTTTTACCAAAAAAATTCGTTCAGCCATTTAAACGTGATTCTCATTTTAAAACCAGCTACTCAAGGGTATCTGCGCATTAAATACGACAAAAATGTTACTAAATGTGAATCTCTGCCCAATCCTTCGAAGATTAAAGGGGTGATGTTATGTTATGTTTGTATGTAACCCATTATATTTTGACTAAGGGAAAACCGAACCATAATGATTGTCTGAAATCATAGTTGGCACGAGGCGTAATTTGTACGTCCCTGCTAAGTTCCTAAATCTATACCAGTATTATAAAGAGGAAAGATTTTTTTTTTGTTTGTACCGAATAGGCTCCGAAACTCCTGGACTGATTTAAAAATTCTTTCACCTATGGAAAGCTACATTATGCCCGAGTAACATAGAATAAATTATTTTCAAAAAAATAGAGATCTTTATGAAAATTGTAATAATGTAACCCCAAGTAGCAACATTTTGCCTATAAAATTCATTAGTGGCAATGTTGGTGGGTAGGTCGGTAGGTAAGTAGAATACTTTCATTGTACGCACAGCTAAGGAGTTGAATTCCCTGCCGGAGTCTTTGTTTCCTGATAGCTACAACCTTGGGGTCTTTAAGTCAAGAGTTAATAGGTTACTTCTAGGCAAGCGTGTTTCACCGTCGACCACATCATCACTTACCATCAGCGCGAGCCTCTCGATAAATAAAATAAAAAAACAAAAAATGGAGCAAAAAAGAACCATCTAAGCTTAATTCGATTATTATTAACCTACTAAACCAAAAAAGTTTTTATGAAGAATCCGTATGTAAGAATTGTAGCAGTTGGTGTTCCGTAGTCCCTGTCTACCCCTACGTGAAAAGCGTGAGTTTATGTTAACTAAATTCTCAGTCTCGATATCGATGCGTTGTACCCCAAACGCACACCCCTAGCTGGTACGGCGTAAGAGCTAAGCCCTGTTCGCGCTCCCCGGGGAACTAATATATTGTTATTTGTATCTGAGATATCCACTGTGAGTTACTCGCCGTTATTTGCGAGCCGTTTGCTCAACGCTCGATATTTGATACTTACATCACTAGAGATTTGTCGGATTCGTGTGTTCGTTGGTGTGTGTTATTTAAATTAGAACAGGTTAATAGGACTTTTGAAATTTTTGTTGGTATTACAGCACTCCATACTTACTCACAAAGTCTATAAGTCATCATCATCATATCATCCGAAAGACGTCCACTGACTGCTGGACATAAGCCTCTCCCAAGCGTCGCCACATTGACCGGTCCCGTGCGTTTCGCATCCAGTGGACTCCCGCTTTCCTCAATAGGTCTTCTGCCCAACTGGTAGGAGGCCTTACAACGCAGCGTCTTCAGGTTCGCGGTCGCCACTCCTGAACTTTTCAGCCCCAACGACAATTATGCGATCGTTCTATAAGTACAAATGTATAGTCAACGTTATTCTATCAACGATGGCGGTGGTCGAGACTACAAAATTGAAGGGATTGATCTTGCGGCATTTTGATAGAGTTTGACAATAGGGATGATGATGAGGTACGAAAAAGCAAATTCTATTAAGTCCGCCGGTTAAATTATCAAAAAAAAATTGACGACGTATTTTTTGCTTATTCAATTCAATAAAATTCAACAAGATAAAGCGCATCAAAGATCAGTCCCCGCTTGTGAGGTAACTTCTATATAATACAATTATTCATTAATAAAACTTTTTAAAACAATCTGTTTTCGTATTTTCTCAGCAAACCCTTTCATTTGATACCCATATCATGGCAGTGCACAAAAAATAACTAGTCCGCCATCATGGGCCGTCCGAAATTTTGGATTTAGAATGACGTCATTTAGCTTATATATAAAAGTGTTTGGTACACTTTTAAAAGTGTTTGGCATGACGTCATGCGATATTGTAACGCACTGTATCGGCATCACTTTTGTTTAAGGATGACGATTGTTCTTTTGCCATTATCTAAACCAAGAACCACGCTGCTTAAACTGAAACACGGTCACTCTAAGTTCTAAGACAAGTATAAAATCGTTGGCACTTTACCGATACATAAGCAATCACAAAGCTCTGCAAAACACCATAACAGTTCACAAACTCATAACCAATGAAAACCCGAATATCCGGCATTCAGCAGATAGCAGAGATCGGGGCACAATTTTTCCTAACGCCCCGAGCAATAAGCCGCGTGATCCGGCCAGTAAACACCACACGGAATACAAACTGCCGCTAACTAGCCGCGAAACAAACATATTTCAAACTGTATTAACGCCTGATTTATAAAACGGCTTTGTACGGAAATGGCGGAGAAAAAATTCCGTATTTCGCAAGCCCGGCTTTTTATGATCTCGTAATGGTGCGAGGATTTAGCCTGAATGATGTATGAGCGGATGAGCTGGCATGCTGGTGTGGTCATGATGTTTACTGGCTTTACATATTTTTTGTAAGCAAATTAGTTTACGCACATTTCATCTTACTGTGTCTCTCCATGAAATGCAGTATCTTAAATTGCTGCTTGTGTATTCGTTATCGAATACCTGGCAAGTTTTATGCCTTCGAATTTAATTTCTTCTATCATTGTTCAACTCTTCTTTAAAATTTTACATACATACATAAACTCACGCCTTTTTCCTATGGGGGTAGGCAGAAACTACAGAACGCCACCTGCTACGATCCTTACATACTTCTTTTGCTTCACACACATTCATACAAATTTAAAATGTTTCTTTTCTATTTTAATTTTTATTGTTAAATTTATATGTATATATATGACTATAGTGTATATAACATTATGTATTCGGTATAACATCGTCTTGGAATACTGTAAGATGTTGTACTTATGTGTGTAAATAAATAAAAATAAATAAATCTAGTCATACACACACGAAGTATGTGTGTGACTAGATGTATAAGAATTTAAAATTTTGTAACATGTAATATTATGTATAATATGTAAGTTTATGTATAGTATTTTATATAACTATATATAATTTGTATTTATTAATATTTTGTAATGTAGCAGTACACCGTATGGTACCCCCTGTTTTAGTTTAAGTTCGTTAAATCCATCCAAAGGTTGTCTAGTAGATATCGCTGTCAGCAATAAGACCGCCTTTATACCCATAGTATTAAGTTGTTGTAAAATATATGTGTAATTTCTTTTTTTGGTGTATAATAAAGTATTGTCTATTCTATTCTATTATACAGAAAATTATGCAATTAAAAAATTACATAGCTATATACAATCTAATAAAAATATGATGTACAAGCTGGATAAAAAGGAAGAGGAGAAGAACTTCTTGGGCATCAGAAAAATCGTCCGCATCGCTGTCAATGAGAAAAGAGCCCTAAACATTGGCAGGATTACCACATTGAATAGCATTGCTGATTTTTTGGCCGAAAAAGAGGCTAGCTCCTTGGGTACATGAAGCTTTGATTCACTGCTTGCTGATGTCACGAAAAAGGCGATGTCGAATCACCTGGACCCCATGGCCCTAGTGTTTCAACCCCAAACGGAAAGTCAACTTGCGCAGTTACCTTTACTAGATACAGTCAAAATTTGATTACGTCACCATTGATGACGCAATCAAATTTGACAACCATCAACAATTGCGCTCAAAGAATGCTTGTCGGGCCAGGCAGAAGAGATTTTATTAAATCAGACCGTGCGCGTGGCGGGCGCGTGTCTGGTCCGCTACGCAGGTGGGGCGCGCGCGCAACGCATTTGTACTACAATCGTTCCACTGGCGACCTTTGATTTGTGCCTCTGTTTAGGTTTTATTTTCGTATTTATCTACTTCTCCCAGGCATTGACCGTATCATGCATGCCCACAGATGTTTTTACATCAGTTCTTCCTGAAATTCTTCTAGATATCCGTTCACTACTGAGGCCTTAGTGCGAGTTTTTACTCACGCTCATTTTCGCAATTTTAAAACTGAATTTTAAAGCTGTTATTCTCCACCGATTAAGATAAAATTTCCATACACCAATTAGCTAAGTGACGTCATTCTAAATGCAATATGGCGGACGGCCCACGATGGCGGTTTAGTTATTTTTTTTACACTGCTATGAGATAGGTATCAAATGAAAGGGTTTGCTGAGAAGAACACGAAAGATAATATTTTTAATGCTTTTTTTTATTAATTTGTACTTTCTATGTTTATCTTGGACATTGGTGACATTGGTGAAGGAATACATCGCTCGTGAGGAAACGGGGTATTTATTTTTATTAACTATAAATTTAAAATTGTCATCCCACCGCTAGCTAGCGTGGTGATCAATGCTCATGCCTTCTCTGTATGAGAAGAGACCTTTGCCCTGCAGTGGGACAGAAGACAGTCACTTATAGGCAGGTACCATTATTTCTAATTTTCACCTGACTTTAGTCAGTCATTAACCGTGGTATGATAACGATAAGACATCTTGTTTACACTTTTTATTACTCACACCAACAGTAAGTCTCACAACTTAATTTTATGAAGATATGTGCACAGTTCAATACAATTCAATACTGAGTTCTTTCGACTAGAACCAGCCTATTTATACGTTTAAACAAATGACAAGACGTCACACAGCAACAACATCCGGTGACATTCGTTTATCAATTAATTATAGATTTAGGTTTGTAAAAATACAGTAATTGTGTACATTATTTGTTTAGTAATTAATAATACTTTTTACAAATATTTTGAACGAATATAGTTACCAATTATTTTATTGAAATAAACTAACAGTCGGTGAATCTACCTTCCATTTTTGACTTTAAAATATTACTCAAATAAAAACAAATCTTTACAATAACAATACATAATTCGTGTTTCCGTTATGCCATCTGCCTTTTTGACGTTTTGATTTCGTCTCTGCTGCTAGTTTCATTTACCAGCGCTATCACGGCCATACTGACGAGCGGGCCTTGCTAGGCCCAGCGAATATCTGAAAATCATAAAAAAAAAAAAATATGAGTGAGTGAATGAGTCAAACTCAGAGATCGCAGATAGTGGCTTGTCCATTAAGATTCAGAGGCCCATCTTTGACTTGTTTTGACTTAAATTTTAATGAATCATCCAACTTAAACCATAGCCATGACCAAGGCCTTTTTACACATCCATTTTGCTAACTCAAATCAAATTCAGAGGTATCAGATCGTAGCTTGATCATAAAGATTCAGAGGCTAGTCTTACGACTTGTTTTGACTGAGTTTTATTTAACTATCAAACTCAGAGGTCGCAGATCGTTGCTTGATCATAAAGATTCAGAGGCCCCGTCTTTGACTTGTTTTGTCAGAATTTTATTTAACCAACTAATTCTGAAACTCAGAGGTCGTAGTTCGTTGCTTGATCATAAAGATTCAGAGGCCAGTCTTTGACTTTTTTTTTTTTTTTTTTTCATTATTATTTATTCTTGCTATCACGGTCTAGTCGTTCAAAGTTCATTGAGTGACCAAAGTCTTTTTCTAAAACCAAAACCTTTTTTTTTTGCTTCCGTTTCGGCCATTCTATGCTTAGGGTCTAAACGGATATGGTATTTTCAATTGCAGGGGAGGGGCTATTTTACCTAGTTAATCAAAAGGGCCATTCAGTAGCCTTAGATTTCGTATATTTTAATGCCAATTACAATTCACCTATTTTATTAACCCAAACCCATTCAGTTTGACTGTTAGCTCTAGATGTACCGCGAGTAATAGCATGACGTATGAAGAAAAAGAAAATAAAAATGGCTGTAATCTGTGCCATTGTAGCGGATTCCCCATTTGTAATAATTCTACATGAGGTACCAAAAGATTAATTGAAATGATCATCAATAGGGTGAAGTTCGGAACGCAAAAGCTTCTAATCTTCGTGATTACAAAGTCCAAGTACCACTGATAGTCACTAATGTCACATTAAATGAAACAAAAGAAAAAGACACCAGGTATCTTATTCACGACCTTTAGCCATCACATAGCTCTCTTCTCAATTGCTCTACTCGCACATCCCTACGTTGTCGAGTCAACTCAACTCTCTGAACTCAGAACCTGTTCACACAGAGATTTAGTCTGTCCTATGTTACGTCTATTCATCATCTACAATCTCAATTGGTACTTCAGCTTTGTATATCTTACTAACACAATCTACGCATAGTAATAAAAATTGGAAAACCAAAATTATTTCAATTTTCGTAACGAAGGCTTGTCGATTCGAACGTCATCAACATTAACATGGTGACCTCACCTCTCGCGTGACTATGCGAGTTTACTTTATCTTAACCTCATAACTCTACAGGAATCCTCTGTAAGGTCCCTTACACAAACGTGTTTATTTTAAACCAACTTACAGGACCACAGTTGCTACAAAGACCTCCAGTTGCCACACTGGCCTACAGTTGCCATAAAGGCCTCCAGTTGGCACACTGGCGTTTAGTTGCCACACAGGCCAACAGTTGCCATAAAGGCCAACAGTTGCCACACAGGCCAACGCACAACGCTCGGCTACTCCTGACCAAACTAGATCATTGGGTTCGTGACAATAGGGAAATTTTAGAACTTTGATCTTTAACTAAATCATTACCCTGGGCCATGTACCACCAGTCGCTCAAATCAAACTTTAAAACTTCTTCTGCAGCGAAAACTGCCAAGCTTTCAGAAACCCTCGAGTAAAACCTCTAACGCCACGGCTCTGTAGCCGAACAGCAATTATATTGCTCTCACACAACGGTCTCTCAAGACCCCGACCTCCGCCAGAATCCACTGGTACGGTCAAACATAATACGGCTGATAGACTCAATTACTCGACATTTTGAGCTTGCTCATCATCATTAAAATCCTTTTAACATCAACATCGACTGGTACATGACCCGCTGGCATCTTCCTTAACCTACCGTGTCCATACTTGTAGGTTTAAGCGTATCTATTTAAAGCTTTCGGTGTATAATGATCACTATCCTGTCATAATCACCTATCGCGGACTTAATACCGGGCCTCTTCAGTTTTCGTACTAAAGTTTCCCACACAACACTATTCATTAGAAAAAGGTCCGACGATCAACAAGTTAAACTAAACAAAGTAAAGGCAATGCATACTCAACTCATAAACCCACTTTAAAAAAAACCCATCGCCACATGGTACGCATGAGGTGCGGTCCAGAATTGGTCTTATGAGTAGACATGTTAATCAGATTCGGTTTCACTACCACAGTCATCAACTATGACGTCTAATTCTCAAAGAACTTGGCGATCGGGTATCCTTCCAACATGATTCGCGTTTTCTACTTAAAGATTTTGGAACATACTGATGGCTTATAAAAGGGAAACAACTAACCCTGATACTATTAAGGAGCTTCACGAATTAACTCTGATCAATATCATAAATATCAGATTATCAACAGTAACCCTTTACTGTCGGTCACTAACTCAGTTTTCATGTAAGAAAAACAATCGCGTGATCTACTGTTATCATAATATTACTTTGAAAGTAAGCAAGTGAATTCAGATCTGAAGACGGTGGTTGTACATCGTTACGCAACAAGATCCGTCCTGAATACACGCAAATGACCAGTACCGTTACTAACTCGATACAATTACGATAGCCCAACGACATTACTAACTCGCTTTGCCACTGAAAACGACTAGTTATTCAGTCATTTTGGATATCTCATCTCCTTCTTATGGGATATCTCATCCTAAAGTTCGTACTGAACCAAATGTTGAAACTAGGAAAGTAAAGTACTAACAACCCAATAGGTAACTTATTAGCTACTTGCTTTTTACCAGGTGTGTCTTAATTACCTAGTGATAGTGCTAGGTATAACCACTACCAACCAATTCAGTGTTCCAACATGAACACTTAAAACTCGAAATAGCATCTCATCACTAGAGAATATTCGACTTCACTATCAAAATAAAATGGAAGCGACTCACCGAGTATTCCATTCCAAACTTGCGCACGTTCGTACCGTTCGGCTAAGACCAGCGAACTGCTTGCATGCTGTTCTTCTTAACCTCTCAGATGTTGACACGTCAACCTTCGCGCTCAGCATCTGAATCGCTAGCCTTCAGCAGAGGCTTCAGGCTGCGACACAATATGGTATCTGAAACATGAAAAAATATTACGAGAGTATAATGTTCACACGGTTATCTTAACCATACACAGCTTTGATGGAAATTAACCTGTGCATCGGTGTAGTAACCTAAACCAATCAATCTGCCTATCCATATGTATAAACGATTACTTTATGACAATTATGTTTCCTAATGTACCTGGTAAACAACAATAACTAACACCGGTCTACTCTCACGTATTTATTCATTACGACTACTTTATTTATGCTCAAAACTTCTAAATCGTCCATCAGGTGGGTATATTATCGACATTAGCCTTTATAAATCCTTTATCACAAGACAAAATAAAATTTGTTGTTTAATAATATTTTTGCACTTATTTTCGGATATATTTAGTCAATCTACGTGTAGTTGACACTGTAGTATCATGATTTCCTTGAACGTTATGACGCCACCAACATGGCGACCAATACTACCCTCTTAACCCAGAAACATTTCTCATAAAGTGAAAATTTTGAAATACTATCAATTAATACAAGAAAGATATCACCTCTTTTTAGTAGACTTCTCGGCGTGAAGGTGGTGGTGCAGCAGATGAAGCAGAAGTTGTCTCGGAATGTTCCTAGTGTTTCTTTGTATACCAGCAGCCCTCAAATGGATGAACTGGTTTCTTGCAGATTTTACGAACAATGATCTGCAATCACGAGAAATATGTGGTTTAATGCAATTGTATCACGTCGCAGATGAAAGCATACCTTGGTTGTTTAGCACAGGGTTCAACTGATATAACATCGGCGGGTTGTTAACTATATTTTGCTAATATAGCTTATCATTTTGATTTGTGTTCTTGATGCTTGACCCGAGGGGTTCAGCTTGGTAAAACTATGATTTTATGCCACTGGAGCATTAGGAAAAATACTTGAAAGTAAACTTTATGACTTGGTACCATATTCAGAAAAAGATTTAGCTTGATTTGAAGTCTATTCAATACACACACAATTCCAATACACAATATAATATCTAGTTTAGCTACTTAATATTGTGCTACGAGTGCAAAAGAATGAGCATTAGTGTCTACCAATTGCTTGGCGCGTCTTAGCAAGCATGAAAATCCTTTCATCCTAGCAATAGACTGAACTACCTCGCACGGTGGATAGACAGGTAACTTGTTCACTCAATTGTTATTTTATGCTGGTCAAGATCATAATTAGGTAAATAAATTTTACTTAGCTTGTGGGTATTGGTGTTTTGTTTTTGAAAAACATCCTTTTCTGCAACTTGATCTGGCAACGAAGTAAATTCAGCTCATCCGAATGTCCTGGTCGAGTGGTCGGTAGGCTAGGCAAGGCTGGGTCCGGATCTGGCCGAGAGCCAGTTTGGATTCCGCAGGGGTCGCTCTACGGTGGACGCCATCATGCGCGTGCGAGCCCTCACGACGGGGGATGCAGTGGCCCGTGGTAAAGTCGTCTTGGCGGTGTCTCTAGACATCGCCAATGCCTTCAACACCCTGCCATGGAGCTGCATCAGGGAGGCACTCCAATACCATCGGATGCCGCCCTACCTCTGTCGCGTGGTCGAGGCCTATCTGACGGACAGGGCCGTCATCTACCCCGGTCACCAGGGAGAGTGGAACCGGCGAGAGATGTCGTGCGGTGTCCCACAGGGATCGGTTATGGGGCCGCATCTGTGGGACATCGGGTACGACTGGGTGCTGCGCGCCGATCTCCCTATTGGCGTCAGCGTGGTTTGCTACGCTGACGACACGCTGGTCCTGGCGCAAGGGAGGTCTCACCAGGCGGCGGCTGAAATAGCGACACGCGGGGTTGCGATAATCGTCGAGAGGATCCGGCAATTGGGACTCGAGGTGGCCCTGCACAAGTCCGAGGCCATGTGTTTTCACGGTCCTCGGAACGCGCCACCGCCGGGATCCCAAATAACGGTAGGAGGGGTTCACATCGGCGTCGGGTCGACGATGAAGTACCTGGGACTCGTCCTCGACAGCCGGTGGAATTTCGTTGAGCATTTCCGACGTTTGGCTCCCAGACTGGAGCGGGCGGGGGCTGCCCTCAAGCGGCTGCTGCCCAATCTAGGGGGTCCAAACGCCTCCTGCCGGAGGCTCTACGCGGGGGTCGTGCGGTCCATGGCCCTTTACGGGGCACCGGTATGGGCGCGTTCCCTGAGGCGGCGACCAGCCCGCCGGTTGAGCGCGTCCCAAAGGATAATGGCCATCCGGCTGATCCGGGGATACCGCACGGTCTCCGGTGAGGTGGCGAGCCTCCTTGCCGGATTACCACCATGGGATCTGGAAGCAAAAGTCCTCGCGCAAATATGGGAGTGGCGCGAGGAGGCCAAATGCCGGGGCGAAACTCCGCTACCGCGACAAATCGCGGCTCGGCGGACAGAGCTCCGGCAGCATCTCATGGTGACATGGAGTGAGCGATTGTCGCAACCCAGCGCTGAGCACGCCACAATTGCGGCGGTAAGGCCCCTCTTTGAGGAGTGGCTAGAGAGGCGTCACGGCGTCCTCACCTTCCGCCTGACGCAGGTCCTCACCGGTCACGGCTGTTTTGGGAGGTTCCTGTTCAGGATTAGGCGGGAGGAAACGCCCGGGTGTCACCATTGTGTGGACCGCCCAGAGGACACGGTGGAGCATACGGTGGAGATCTGCCCTGCTTGGGCGGAGTACCGCCGTGTCCTCGTGGAGGCGATTGGCGGTGGCGACCTCTCGCGTCCGGCCCTGGTCCAGGCCATGGTACGGAGCGAGAGGGCATGGGAAGCTGTCTCCTCCTTCTGCGAAGCAGTAATGCTCGCAAAGGAGGAGGCGGAACGCGTGAGGGAGACGCAACGGAGACGCCCTCACGCCCCTAGCCACCGCAGGAGACGCCCCGGGCGTAGGGAGTCGCAAGCCGATTCCCGGCCACCGTAGGCACGGGCTTGCGGACGGCAAGTTATGGGTAGCTTACCGTCCGATAAGGACCAAGCCCGAGTTTACGGCGCGTAGTGTTCCACGCGCGCCTCAAAGAGATGTCAGCAAAAGTGATGGGGCCTGATAGGACCGATGCCTGTCTGGGTCGCGGATAAATTTGAAAAAGAGTTACCGCGGCCCTGGCGCAAGCAACTGAAGGAACACGGGTGGGTTTTAGTCAGTAAAAGTCTGACACGCCCTCCCGCTTCACCCAGGGCGGGAGAAGTCATTGGATGATTTCCCACCCAAAAAAAAAAAAAAAAAAAAAAAGGCTAGGCAAGGCGACTGTGTTGATGGGTCCAGTTGAGGCTCGGTTTGATCCCTTTCTTCTGATGTAAGAGCGGGCGTACTCAGGATTCTCAAATGATAACGATCAGACATCTTGTTTACACTTTTTATTACTCACACCAACAGTAAGTCTCACAACTTAATTTTATGAAGATATGTGCACAGTTCAATACAATTCAATACTGAGTTCTTTCGACTAGAACCAGCCTATTTATACGTTTAAACAAATGACAAGACGTCACACAGCAACAACATCCGGTGACATTCGTTTATCAATTAATTATAGATTTAGGTTTGTAAAAACACAGTAATTGTGTACATTATTTGTTTAGTAATTAATAATACTTTTTACAAATATTTTGAACGAATATAGTTACCAATTATTTTATTGAAATAAACTAACAGTCGGTGAATCTACCTTCCATTTTTGACTTTAAAATATTACTCAAATAAAAACAAATCTTTACAATAACAATACATAATTCGTGTTTCCGTTATGTCATCTGCCTTTTTGACGTTTTGATTTCGTCTCTGCTGCTAGTTTCATTTACCAGCGCTATCATATTATATCAATTTTGCAAGCTTTTATTTTAACTTGCAGTGTATGTATGTATGCGTAGTCGGGAAAAATCTTGCAACTGAATTTTAAAGCAGTTATCCTCCACCGATTAAGATGAAATTTTGCATACACATTTAGTTCGGATGACAATGTATGGTTAGCTAAGTGACGTCATTCTAAATCCAATATGACAGACGGCCCAAGATGGCGGACTAGTTGTTTTTTGTGCACTGCCATGACATGGTGATACCATGTCATGGCAGTGCACAATCAAATCAAATTGCACAATCAAATGCAATCAAAGGGCTTGCTAAGAAATACTAAAAAAGCTTGTTTAAAAAACAGGTTTTTTAATTAATAATTTTGTATTTATTTAGCACTCCCTTATCCATTCTCTGTGTAAAGTTATAAAATCTTTGCAAAATATTTTCAGCTCCGAACCACCAAGCCTTCCTTATCCGAACGCAAAAGCAATATCATATCCTTCGATAATATAATATGAAACCAGATCAAAGCGGAATACATCACAATATCATACAGCAAAGGTGCATTTAATAGTCCGTTGATTGATGTTTATTGGCGAGGGGTTGCTACAATTTGACCTACTGCACACTTACATGTGTTGTGGCGAAAAATACTCGGTCGCTCTTATGTGCCTAGGAATAAGAGTCAATTTCAAACAACGTGCTGTCATTTAGAAGCAGTTGGTGGTTTGTTTGAATTCATAGGTGCGTTAGTGTAGTCATTGCCGTAATGCAAGTTACTTTCAGTAGTTACAGATGATAAACTAAAAGCTATCAGAAGCTCGAGGCATTCTCATACACTTTTTGACTTTTTACAAGCTTTTATTCTAATAGCAAAGATAAAAAAAAATATGCAGTTGTCCTCCAATAAAGATGAAATTTTGCATACACGTTTAGTTTGGATGAAAATGCATGGTAAGCTAAGTTACGTAATTCTAAATCCATTATGGCGGACGGCCCAAGATGGCGCTCTAGTTATATTTAGTGCACTGCCATGATATGGGTATCAAATGAAAGGGTTTGCTGAAAAGAATACGTAAAAAGCTTGTTTAAAAGAAAGTATTTTTTTTTCCAATCACTATGCTGACGCCGACCTTGATAAAATTTCACTTGACTGTGCCTGATTTTAAAACAACCTTAGTGTTGATGTTTTGAGGCAAAGTGTAAAAGTTTTAACAGAACGTCTTTGTGTGCCCAAACTAATTTTTAGATATACGCTGTTAAATCCATACTAACATTATAAATGCGAAAGTAACTCTGTCTGTCTGTTACCTTTTCACGCTTAAAACGCTGAACCGATTTAGATGAAATTTAGTATGGAGATAGTTTGAGACCTTGGGAAGGACATAAGCACAGATAATATAATACTAGCATACAGATGCCTCATCCCATACAAAGACACCGTGCCGACGTAACTAGCGTTTTTCATCTGATTAATCTTGTTAGTAAGTACATCAATCGCGTTCGATCCCGTTTCACGGCAAAAGATGGTGTTAGCAGCTACTTGCAAGTAAAAGGGTTTACTTGGTTCATGAATATTTGTTTCTTTAAATACAGTGAAGGATCGTTTTGTAGTATTTTTTTGCACCTTTTTACCTTATTTTTTGCACCAAAATGTCTTACAATGCAAATTTTAACAAACGAGTGGAATGCCTCAAAATTTAAAAAATGCGCCATCTTTTGGCATCAATTTTAAATGATCCGTTCAAATAATCTTTGAAATGTGAATTAAGAGCCCAATATTCCAAAATTTTGTACTTTGGAGAGTTGATGAAACAAGAACATACAATTTTTATGTTCAATTCCAGAAAATGTTAATTTTACACTCAATTTTTTGAATTGTGTGTACATGTCGCGACATCTAGTGAGATTTATTTGAACCAAATTTTCGTTCTTAGCAATGAGACCCGTGACATTGGATAGTATTTATCCCGAAATTCATTCGTTAAGGGGGATGAAAGGTGGTTGAAATTTATATGGTGAAGATATCATTCCTCAAGTAAGGCGGCCTACACACCTACAATATTATTACGCGATATAAAAGTTAGCCAACGAAGTTCTAATGCTACGCAGACGAACTCACGGGCAACAGCTAGTTCTTAATATTTTTTTTTAATTGGGACAAGTCCGCCAGAATTTGCAGTAGCAACCACCAGAAAAGCACAGAGTCGATGAAGCTCGGCTAGTCTCGGAGAAACGATTCAACCTGTCTTGGCAACGAAATTGTACAGAAAAGTGAAAGAAAACTGAGAAGGTGTAAAGAATTCCTAATTATAAACTGTACAAACTGTATAAAATAATTAGCATTCATAAGTATGTAAGTACAGTATTTGCATAAATGATGCAAGCTTAGCTTAACGTAAAATTTCTCAAATAAATTTTCAGTTAATATCCCTATTCATCATCATCATCATCATATCAGCCGAAAGACGTCCACTGCTGGACATAGGCCTCCCCCAAGCGTCGCCACATTGACCGGTCCTGTGCGTCTCGCAACCAGCTGTTCCCCGCAACCTTCACGAGGTCATCGGGCCACCTGGTGAGAGGCCTTCCAACGCAACGTCTTCCGGTTCGCGGTCGCCACTCCAGAACCTTTCTGCCCCATCGGCTATTCGTTCTGCGAGCAATGTGCCCTGCCCACTGCCACTCCCTCCCCCCCCCCCCCCCTATTACGGATTGTAAACTGAAAATTAGTTTTTTGACCATCAGGTAGATTAATAAAAAATATTGGACACATATTTATCCTTTTGACACGTAAACGACGATATAATGCGTTGAAATATCATGAGGCGTCACCCCGTTAGTACACTTTATACTGACATAGTGACGTCACAAGTCCAACATGGATGCGCTTTATCTTTGTGATTTTTTATTGATTTGGTAAAGCAAAAAATACGGCTCCATTATTATTTGGTGAAGCAAAAAATACGGATTCAATATTATTTTGTAAAGCAAAAAATACGGGTCCAATATTATTTGATAATCTCACTGATGGACTAAATAGAATTATCATTTTTCCATCCAGCCAACATCCCGAGATAGAAACTAGAAACAGAATAGAGTTATAATTCTGCCAATACCCGCTCGGTGTCATCCATTGAGCGTGATGTTAAAGGTTCTCATGAGAACGTTTAATCAGTTCGCATTTCTGACGTAATTTTATTTGACAGTCGTTCTATTCCGCACTGCATCATACCGAACGCAATATATTAGTGCTCCTTTGTAGTTTAATATTGAAGAGCCTGTCTATCTACCTGTCAACACTCATCTCCAAAATTGCAGCAACAATTCGAATGGAATTTTTAATATTACCTTTTTAGTAAGTAGATGTAGGGATTCAGAAAGAAATTAAAATGTTATCTGCTCTTAAATAAGGATATTGCTAGGACAGTACATAGAAACATCGACACGTGCATCTGTTAAATGTTATTATTAAGGACCGGATTATATGCATCATAAGCATGACAAATGCATAAAATATGCATGAAAATTTGTAAAATATGCAACATTAAAGTTTTAGAAAACGAAAAATGTGGTCGGTTTTAATTGGTTTATTTCTAAATCAGCATACAATTAGTGAACTATTCAATCATAAATTATCTATACCAAAATGAAAATACGCATCATCACTTGTTATTAGATATACCTAATATGCAATTGCCGCTGAGAATGGGGTAAATATGCAATTTCATATGCAAATGCATATAATCCAGTCTCTTAAACCAGGAGATCCCCTGTTAAAATTACTACAAAATTATCAGTTAGGTACAATCAAACAAATTGATAAGTGAGCAGTCGCCCGCGGCTACGGGCGTCGCCGTCCGCTCTACATGCAGTAATGGACGTACATCGCCTGTCAATACCACACTGCTATTATCTTGTTAACTGCCAATCAAGCTCACACTGTGTCCTGTGTGTGTTGTCCTGTGTTTGTGATTCGCACGCCTTGTCTGACATAACAATAAGTTAATAGGATCCACGAGATGCATTAGGGTGCTCACTGACTAAATTATAGTTTTCCAATTACTAGCATATTATTGGTATATTTTCCAGTATCAACTCTCAAGTTCGCTGTTGCTTTTAATTACCGGTCTCAACCGATCTTTCAAGGATAAGCAACGCTTGCTGAGTTTGGTTCGTGGATGAGTGGATCCAAACTCCTCCGAGCCTTGGTAAGCCATTTAGAACATAGCATTTTTCTAGGATTTTTATAAATAACTAGTTAAAGCCTCGCGGTTTCACCCGCGTAGTAGCCGTTCCTGTGGGAATATAGGGATAAAAAGTAGCTTATGTCACCCGGGGATAGTTTAGCTTCCCAAAGGTGCCAGAATTTTTGAAATCGGTCCAGTAGTTTTTAAGTTTATTCGTTACATACAAAAATACAAATCTTTCCTCTTTATAATATTAGTCTGGATATAGATAAATGTTACTAATCAGCTATCTAACATAAAATTAATTATCAAAATTAACATCAGTCTCCGCTCCCGCGTTGGATCTTCAGATCATGTTGGACTAAAACAAAATAGTCAGCTGCATTGAAGACGGAGGTGATATGTCAGTTACATCAGTCCTGAATTTTATTGTGACCTCAGTTGATTTCGCCTGCCTTTAATATAGTAAGCAACCATATAAAAGCAACTAGTATTTCAAAGGTACTCCAAAAAAACACACACATCAGAAATCATCTATAAGGTACAGTACAACCGATTTGTCGTGGACTCCTGGCCCGTCTGAAGTTAGCGCCAAGTGGTTGCGTAGAACATACTTCACGAACCAAATGGCAGTTTTCTTCACGAGTGTACATGCGCGAAGTTCGCAAAGCCTATTTTAGACGGGCCACGACTCATCGTTCGTACTGTAAAAATATACTCTGTTTTTACCCGACTGCCGAAGGAGGGTAATGTGTTTATCAGCCTATGTATGTATGTTCCTATGTGCCGTTCTGAGACCAAACACGTAGGCCGATTTTGATGAGTCTTACGTCAATCGATTCGTCTTACCCTTGCGAATGTTTAAATGGCTCCATTAAAATTGGAAAAAGGAAAATGGCGGATTTTGGGCGCCATATTGAGGAGGTCCAATTTATTTTTTCATTCACGCCCATCGTTGGGGTATCAAAATAAAAGGTTTTAAGAGGTGATTTCAAAAATATATCAGCGGTCGGATTTATTCAATCAATCTGCTTAGCCTTTTCCCAACTATATTGGGGTCGGCTTCCAGTCTAACCGCATATAGCTGAGTACCAGTGTTTTACATGGAGCGACTGCCTATCTGACCTCCACAACCCATCAACTGGATAACACAGTACCCCTTGGCAAGACTGGTGTCAGATCTCAAGCTTCTGACTACCCGCAACGACTGTCAAAGATCTTCAAATGACAGCCGGGACCAACGGCGTAACGTGCTTTCCGAGGCACGAAGGAAACTTGGTGTTGAAATGGTCACCCATCCTCGGACAGACCTCGTCAAACGTTGCTTTTGATGATCAACCAGTGCGGCTGTTATTATTTAGCCACGAGCTCCTCAAAGCGGTCGTATTTATTGTTTTTTTTTAATATATCTTTATTACTAACTTTTTAGTGCACCCTTCATTTATTTCAGCATCATCGATCACCGCCTCACTTTGATTCTCACTAAACTTACATTTATTGCTTTTATTTATGACTTGCAAGTTCCACCTTTACAGTTTAAACAAACAACAAGGGTGGGTACACACGGTGCGGGCTCCCCGCCGCGATAATGACCTTGCAAACATGCGCTACAATAATAAATAGATATTAGGAGATTAACGCTGTAGGCGGCACGTGGCGACGGGCCGCGGCGTGTGGCGGTAGTTACCGCCCGTCTGTGCGAGACTTTATGAATTTTTAGTTGTTTTTCATTAGGGCGGGGTGGGTACCTTGCTTAATAACTGATCGTGGGATGTTTCTCTTAATTCGTTTGATCCTTACTTATATATTTAATACTACCTACTATGTGAAAAGTGTTACATGTAGATACTGCAATCTGTTTTTTGGTTCCATACCCAAAGGGTAAAAAGGGGACCCTATTACTAGGACTCCGCGGTCAGTCTATCTTTCTGTCTGTCTGTCTGCCTGTCTGTCACCAGGCTGTATCTCATGAACCGTGATAGCTAGGCATTTGAAATTTTCACAGATAATGTATTTCTGTTGCCGCTATAACAACAAATACTAAAAACAGAATAAAATAAATATTTAAATAGGATACACACCATACAACAAACGTGTTTTTTTTTTTGCGATAATGGTACGAAACCCGTCGTGTGCGAGTCCGACTCGCACTTGGCCGGTTTTTATAATTATAAATAAAGATTATATAATAATAAGATTATATCATATTCTAGCTGTGTCCGCGGCTTCGCCTCCGTGAAATGCTTATCCTGCCTACCGATCCTACCTATCTACTAATTTTCGCAAAGAATCTTAACACCGCCATTCAGATAATGACGTCAAATGCAAAACTCCATCTAACGAATATGGAGTTCAACTGTCCGAGTATATGAATTGCGTGTGTTGTGATATTTTACTTCTTGAACACTTTAAACTCTTTTATCTTTTGATAGAGTGAACCGATTCCGATGAATTAAAAACTATGTGATACCTTAAGTTACGCACAATTTTTACGTATAAAAGTTATCTACATTGGTTTCGTACATTTTACGGTTTTTTTTTTATTTGTAATAGGCTTGCGTTTGACCACTATCTCACCTGATGGTAAGCGATGATGTGGTCGACGATGGAGCACGCTTGCCTAGAAGTAACCTATTCACTCTTGACTTAAAGACACCCAGGTTGTAGCTATCGGGAAACACAGACTCAGGCAGGGAATTCCACTCTTTTGCTGTTCGTATAATAAAAGTGTACCCAAAACGTTTGGTGCGTATGGGTGGGATGTCCACCATGTATCGATGACGCATCGCCGTACGTCTTGTAGTCCGATGATGGAACGGGCTAGGAGGAATCAGTTCATGGAATTCCAACGCACACTCCCCGAAATGTAACCGATAAAAAACCGCCAGGCTGGCAACTCGGCGCCGATATTCAAGGCTCTAGAGCCTAGACTCGACCAGTATCTCATTGCCGATAAGCCTCTTGGCCCGTTTTTCGATCGACTCGAGTGCATCCAGCTGGTATTTGGCAGATCCGTCCCAGAGATGAGAGCAGTACTCCATGCATGATCGAACTTGCGCTTGATACAAGTTAAGCAACTGCTCTGGGGTGAAGTACCGTCTCACCTTCGCAAGAATCCCCAACTTTTTGGCAGATACGTGATGCGAGCACAACTAAACAGACAAAAAATCCAATAATGCTGGCAATGGGTTCTGTTGGTTATCTTTTAACACCCTGGCTATTTATTTTGGAAATATTTTCGATGTACAAAAACGACTTTTCTACAGATTTATTATAATATGTATCGATTGATTATGAATTTGAGTTTGATTGTTACCCTTCCACGCCTTAACTACTCGACCGATCATAATGCAATTTCGCATATCTACACGTAAGTGCAGCAGTGGCAAGAATAGTAACGAAATAGTAGATAGCTGTTATTACAGAGGTCGCAAAATGCTTCTGCTTTTCATGAGGTTGCAGGGTTGAGCATTTTCTTAAATAGGCTTAAACTATTTTGGTTTTAATTATCTTTGTTTAGGCCGTCGGATGATTTTAGCCGCAAAACGTAGGTATCGGTTTGAATTAAAATAGGTAGTATCCGAATTTCAGCTTCATATAAAATTGTAACATATATCCTCATAGTCTACAGAATCAAATGCTTTACGCGTCTTGTTCATCTCACAATCGTAATAACAGGCAGGTAGATACAATTTAATCAAAGAAACGTCAATAGCGTCTGAAGAGGAATGCTCCGCATAGCGCGCGCGTGCCCCGGCCATGTCGCAAGATGGCCGCGCTACGACGCAAATTAATTCATCCTCCGACATGACTGACGACTTACGACAGAGAAGCATGAACGTGCCCGTCAGTATTGCCAAGTTATTATTCACCGAAGCTCGATACTAAATAAAAACAGCCGCATGGGTCGATCTCCAAGGTAAAGCACCGAGGTCAGTCCATCAGCGTCTAAAGGATGCACCGCATAGCGCGTGCGTGCAGGAAACATGTCATAAGATGGCCGAAAATTAATTCAACCTTCGACAGGACTCACGATCTACAGCCAAGAAACGCACGTAGACGTCAGCAAAGTCATACAGGGATATTTGTAAAATCACCACCTTTCATGAGGTGAAAACAAGTGAGTGAGTAAGTGATTTTCTCAAGTTTGAAACGGAGCCATTACAGAACAATGGATACGGCCTAAATGTAAGGTAGTGTTCACGAGATATTTCGACAGTGCTTGGAGATTACCAGAACGTTCATTTTGATTGTTTTCTACTTGCTGTCGCAATGTTTTCTTTGATAGAATGTCAGTTCTCGAGAGCATTAGATTATAATTTATCGGAAGCGGGTACGTTCACGACTTTCCTTCACTGTGTTTCTCCGTGTACATAGCCCTCGAGCCATTCGCAACCATAGCGACAATCTATCGGCTGAGAGCCACGCGATGATCACCGAGTACTCTCGTCCGTACTCTCCGTCCGGCTGTACTTGACAACTGATTATACTGAGTGCTCTGGAAGTAAACACTATTTCTGCGTGACATGTCATTTGGTACATATTACCTTCCACTTCTGAGGATGAGTGGTGCTTTACACGATGCTGAGAGGGCTGATTTCATTATAGTTTTGAGCATGTTTATTAGGTAAATATATATTGGACATGTGCATAGAGAAAATCTATTTTAGGGCCTTTATTAATATTTCTTGGCTTTCTTGTTTTGTTACAATCCAACCGCACTATTCCCAAACCACTGCAACTCCTGAAAGCCAGAATCAACAGTGGTGACCATCACAAAAGCGCCGAGGCAATGAAGCTCGACGAAGTCCCGGAGAATGAATACACTCTCATAAGATATGTTGTGCAGATTGTACATATTTGCAGTCAGATGTAGAACACTGACATATAGGCGCGGCAACGAGCGTGAAAGAAAATAATTTACTTTTAAAGTTGCCTGCCCTGGGAGCGGTGGTGGCCTAGTGGTATCGGCCGCGACTTACAAGTTGTAGATCGTGGGTTCGAGCCCAGACAGGCGCTTTACTTTGTGAAAATTATTTCTTCACCACTGCTCTCAAAACTGTGAAGGAAAACATTATGAGGAAACCGGCATGTCCTAGAACCAAAAATTCGAAGACATGTGACATTTACCAACCCGCACTGGGCCCGCGTGGTGGATTACGGCCCATTCCCTCTCATAGAGAGGAGGCCTGTGTCCCAGCAGTGGGAACATTAATAGGCTGATGATGTGATGTGATGCCCTGTGAGAAGGGCCACTTGTGTAAAGATTCATCCAACCATTCCATCATCGTCATTCTAAGTTCGGCGTGGGTCATTATTGGTTTCATACCGAGACTCCTCCAAGCCTGTCACAGTCGTCCTATGTGACAGTCGTTACGGATAGTCTGCAGCCAGATAATCTGAGGTGTTGCCAAGGGGTATGCAGTCGCTCCTTGTAAAATATAGGTACCTTCTCAACAGCATCCGGCTACACTGGAAGCTGTCCCCAATATATTCTGGGAAAATCGACCTTTGCACTAAATGTAGGATAATTTAGGAAAAACTAAAGTTTTATCATCGGTTAGGGCAACAATCCCACCGCACTATTCACAAACCACTGCAACTCCTAAAAGCCAGAATCAACAGTGGCGACCACCAGAAAAGCGCTGAGGCAATGAAGCCTGACGATGACCCGGAGAATGAATTTAACTGTCTTGGATCCCGCAACGAAATTATCCTAGGGCAGTCACATGTTTAGTTTGGAAAAGGCCAGGCAGATTGATTGATTTCAGAATTATCAATGAATCACTCTAAGTCTCGTCGACATAACCCGGTTGTCTTGTAATTTGTCAATTGCTGGCTTACTTGCCGGCGACGGAATAAGGTCTGCCGTCGAACTGTGATGGATGTTAATTAAACATGTCCGGACATGTCTCACTAACACGTTGCTATCGCCTTCGATACACATTTAAATCAATCTAGCCTTTGCCACTAAATTTGTCCTCGTCAAAGTTGATAAACTAAAACCCGACATACGAAAAATCGCGCTTTGAAACGTATGAAAAAAAATATTTCATTCTTAGAGGACGATAAGAAGATACGTGGTCGTATGCCACCTTGCCAATTTGACTTAAAGGTAGCTTAGGTCTAGGGCATGCAATAACCGGTTTGATTTAAAAACCGGTTTTGTCGGGTATATAGTTTACAAAACCGGTGAAACTGGTTAAATCGGCTTTTTCGTTTTTTTTTTTCAATCTTTTTTAACAGTTTGGCTGCCAGACAATAGACACAATAGAAAATGTATTGTTTGAGGGTCACCGGTGACCGATGTGGCAGTCAACCTGTTAAAGAAGTGAAAAATATGTGTGTAAGAAATGAAAATGTTGAAGTCTAATAAAAATGAGTTTTTTTTACGTTTGTCACCTCTCCTACACAATTAGAGGGTAACCAGCCTTAGAGCAAGATCCTGGGGCTGCATTGAGACGCGGAACGCGATGAGCTGGTGTTCAACACATCTATGAACCGAGTCCCGGCTGAAGTACGAGCGAGAACGCGCGCCCCGACTAAGCGTGAAGCCCTCAGCGCCGTGATGTCCATATACGACCCGCTTGGGTTGCTGAGCCACTACACAATACGATCGAAGATACTGCAGAGCTTGTGGCGCCTTCAGACGACGTGGGTGCGGACCGGATGGCGGCATCAGAGTCATCGAGGTACCAGGACCGGCACCTTCCGACGCCCTGTGAGCAAGCTCGTCATCGTGTCAACGAAGGAGGCTACGCGAGCTGCGCCGGGGGCAGAACTATAACGGACGCATGACTTTGTACGTTGCTTGGTAAGTTAGGTCATCATCATCATAAGCCTTTTAATGTTTTTACAAGACCTTGTTAAACACATGTGTTATGCAATAAAGATTTGAATTTTTATGATCTTACGGCTGGGACACAGGCCTCCTCTCTGTGAGAGGGAATGGACCGTAATCCACCACGTGGGCCCAATGCGGGTTAGTGGATGTCACATGTATTCGAATTTTTGATTCTAGGACAAGCCGGTTTCCTCACGATGTTTTCCTTCACCGTTTTGAGAGCAGTAGTGATTTACACAAAGTATAGCTTTGTTATAATTTACTGTTGTCTAAACACCCGCGTGGCGTACCACCACGGTTATCCTCGAAATATCCTCATATAACATGGTATTAACAGATGGAAACGTTCTGAATCAATCTGCATTGCTTTTCATCCTCGAAATATCCTCTTTTTGGTTTGCCTCGAAATATCCTCCTTTTGGCTACGCCATGGTTTTCTAGTATTAACGATAGGAAAGTTCTTAATCAATCTGTCTAGATTTTTATCCTCGAAATATCCTCCATTTTGGTTATTCTCGAAATATCCTCCTTTTGGCTTCGCCGTGGTCTTCTGGTATTAACAGATGGCAGATGGGGACGTTCTCAATCAATCTGCTTTGCTTTTCATCCTTGAAATATCCTCCTTTTGGCTACGCCATGGTTTTCTAGTATTAACGATAGGAAAGTTCTTAATCAATCTGTCTAGATTTTTATCGTCGAAATATCCTCCATTTTGGTTATTCTCGAAATATCCTCCTTTTGGCTTCGCCGTGGTCTTCTGGTATTAACAGATGGCAGATGGGGACGTTCTCAATCAATCTGCTTTGCTTTTCATCCTTGAAATATCCTCCTTTTAGCTACGCCATGGTTTTCTAGTATTAACGATAGGAAAGTTCTTAATCAATCTGTCTAGATTTTTATCCTCGAAATATCCTCCATTTTGGTTATTCTCGAAATATCCTCCTTTTGGCTTCGCCGTGGTCTTCTGGTATTAACAGATGGCAGATGGGGACGTTCTCAATCAATCTGCTTTGCTTTTCATCCTTGAAATATCCTCCTTTTGGCTACGCCATGGTTTTCTAGTATTAACGATAGGAAAGTTCTTAATCAATCTGTCTAGATTTTTATCCTCGAAATATCCTCCATTTTGGTTATTCTCGAAATATCCTCCTTTTGGCTTCGCCGTGGTCTTCTGGTATTAACAGATGGCAGATGGGGACGTTCTCAATCAATCTGCTTTGCTTTTCATCCTTGAAATATCCTCCTTTTGGCTTCGCCGTGGTCTTCTGGTATTAACAGATGGCAGATGGGGACGTTCTCAATCAATCTGCTTTGCTTTTCATCCTTGAAATATCCTCCTTTTGGCTACGCCATGGTTTTCTAGTATTAACGATAGGAAAGTTCTTAATCAATCTGTCTAGATTTTTATCGTCGAAATATCCTCCATTTTGGTTATTCTCGAAATATCCTCCTTTTGGCTTCGCCGTGGTCTTCTGGTATTAACAGATGGCAGATGGGGACGTTCTCAATCAATCTGCTTTGCTTTTCATCCTTGAAATATCCTCCTTTTAGCTACGCCATGGTTTTCTAGTATTAACGATAGGAAAGTTCTTAATCAATCTGTCTAGATTTTTATCCTCGAAATATCCTCCATTTTGGTTATTCTCGAAATATCCTCCTTTTGGCTTCGCCGTGGTCTTCTGGTATTAACAGATGGCAGATGGGGACGTTCTCAATCAATCTGCTTTGCTTTTCATCCTTGAAATATCCTCCTTTTAGCTACGCCATGGTTTTCTAGTATTAACGATAGGAAAGTTCTTAATCAATCTGTCTAGATTTTTATCCTCGAAATATCCTCCATTTTGGTTATTCTCGAAATATCCTCCTTTTGGCTTCGCCGTGGTCTTCTGGTATTAACAGATGGCAGATGGGGACGTTCTCAATCAATCTGCTTTGCTTTTCATCCTTGAAATATCCTCCTTTTGGCTACGCCATGGTTTTCTAGTATTAACGATAGGAAAGTTCTTAATCAATCTGTCTAGATTTTTATCCTCGAAATATCCTCCATTTTGGTTATTCTCGAAATATCCTCCTTTTGGCTTCGCCGTGGTCTTCTGGTATTAACAGATGGCAGATGGGGACGTTCTCAATCAATCTGCTTTGCTTTTCATCCTTGAAATATCCTCCTTTTATTTATCCTCGAAATAGCCTCCCTTTGGAATCGCCGTGGTCTTCTGGTATTAACAGATGCGAACTTCCTCAATCAATCAATCAGCCTAGCTTTTGCCCAACGACGTACATGTCGGCTTCTACTCTAACTGGACTATTCTGATTACCATTATTTAATATCGATCGACTGCCTATCTGACCTTCACAGCCTAGTAACTGGGTAAAACGATGGGTACCTATTTTTTAATTTATTTTTTAATGGCAATTGAGCCGGTTTTGACTAATCTACCAGTGTCACGTTGGGACGGCAGCACATTGAGGCGGGCCGTCGAACTTTGTTCTCTGTGGTAGGTGTTAGTCTAATCGCTTAACCCAAGACAAACAGAAGGAATAGTCTCGATCAAGTTTTACACACAAAATATTTACTAAAACCGTAGACAAAGATAGTAAAAAAGTTGCTCTTTTTCTTGTGTGAATGTGACATCCACAATACCTATGATCAGATTTCTTCTTAGTTTTTTGACTTCCCGTAGTCACACAAGTTCGTTTAACCACCATCTTTTGCACCAGTTGATCCTTGAAACTGTAAGAAGGTTTATAACAGGGATATTTGTAAAACAATCTTTCAGGAGGTGAAAGCACTCAAGTTTATAAACAGCTTTTAATAAGCAATATGCTGCAAGCTATTTCATACAATATGCAATATGAATATTTGTTGAAAATAAGAAATTCTCGATTTTTTTTTCACTCTTCTGGGTTGGTCACATAGTAAAAGTTGACTATTATTTTACCGCCTGAAAATTTGTTAGTGTATTAGGTTTTCTTCGGCATGAAATCAGGTTCAATATTAAATAAATAGTTTCATTAATAACAAATGTAAACATAATCTCTCGACGGCAGCCTCCAGGACAAACGCCATAAACGTGAGAACCGTGCTCATAAACGAACACCCGAAAACTATTTGTAAGTACCCACATCACATAAAACAAAAAGAAATAGACTTCGCTCTATTGTTCTAGAGATATCGACTCTATGCCGTCCAGATAAGTGCTACTGTCTGAATGACCTCCCACGCTTCGGATAGTCGATGAAAACTCACGCGCAGTTAGGGTTGCTAGAACCCAAGTTAAATCCTACAATATAAATGTGAAATTATGTATGTGCAGATGTTTGTTACAATCATGCTTCAAAGGCTGAATGGGTTTGGATGAAAGTTTGAACACGGATAGATCATGAACCAGCATTAGGGCAGGCTTATCTCGGTAGTACGTTCTTGTGGGATAATTTGGAAAGAAAGAAAGATAAAATATTTAAGCTTAACACAATACAACAAACAAAACAACAAATACAATTACAACAACAACAATAAAATACAAACAACTACAACACAAACAAACAAACAACAACACAACAATTGCCTACAATTTGAACTAAATATATAATAATTGAAATATCAGTTGACGAGGTAGATTCATTATTATATAGCCAGGAAAAAGTTGAAAGCGCTAGATATTAGAGGCATGTGCTAAGCGCTACAAGAGCTCTTAACTTGCTTCTGTATTTGCTTGTTTACCGACAGATAATTCGTAGAAACGCGCCACATTTACTAAAGCAATGACTAATACAATTCCAAAAACGGCTGACTCTTTTGATATTAAGTTTACTTGTTCCTTTATTTGCATACGAACTAATAACCAGACGTCACACAAAATCAAATGAAAATCAATAAGTATACCTTTGTACCTATTTTCTGTTCCTTCTTCTTCTTGACTGTTTAATGTGTGTATACATTATTCGACATGATTTGAATACATAGAAGAGTCCGACAACAACCATCCAGCAGCCCGGACCAAACGAAACACCCGTCTGGTCGGAAGATTCTCTCTTTTCAATGGAGTTTTGCGGGGTTTCGCATACCTCCAAATTTAGGACGTTACAATTCTGGCTGGCTCTAGAATGTCACTTGACATAATATGAACGTAACCATCGTTATAGCGATTGAAATGAAGTCAAAAATGTATGGGATTCCTAACCTTTTGGATTTTAAACTATCGACATCGCTGATAGAAAAACACTAAAGGGCTATCCACACATATCAGGGACGTGCCCGGGACGTGACATGGCCGGGCCCAGGCATTGAAGATTCGTCACTGGCCCGTGCACGGACGTGTGTGAACGAGTTCATATAAAATGTACACAGCGCTATTTTTTGAGCCCCTGACGGGGCACGGTCCGTCCACGTCCCGGACACGGCCCTGATATGTGTTGGTAGTCCATTAGTTTATAGCCTGAGGCCACTACAATACTCTTGATCATGGATGTTTTACCGTGTACTTGGTGTTTTACCGCGCGCCAGCCCTGCGCTTGCGCCGCACTGGCCGGAAGCTCGCGCATGCGCACGGTAGCCGCGAGCTGATACCTCAATTAGCGAGTAAATGTCAAAATTCTATGTGAACTACGCGCCACCATACAGAGTGTTGTGATCGCTTGAAAGTGGAATTTTTATACTTGTTGTTTTCTATACGGGGAATTTCATGTCACAGTCTAATTAACACCAAGCTCGGTAGACCTGGATCAAAGAGTGATAACATTTGATTGGACATTGGCTACACAGTTCTTTGCATTCTTGGAACCCTTTGTTAACATTAGAATGAGGTTCGAACATTGACCTCCTCCAATTGGCACCACACGAACTCGTCCTGAGTGTCTCGCATCCAGCGAGAATACATCCATTACAGGCTTTCTTTTTTCCACGGGGTTAGGCAGAAACTACAGAACACCACCTGCTACGATCCTTACATACCTACTTCTTTTGCTTCACTCACATTCATACATCTAGTCATACACACACGCCGGTTACGAGTACTGCGCACCTGGCCTTTCTGAAGAACATCACCAATAAGGTCTAGGTATGTCTTTCTAGGAGGTCCCCCTCTCGGCGTTTCCATTCACGTCTGCCTTGTAAATACCTTTCGTTAGTCACCTTTCATTCATCCTCTCAACATTTTTGATTCCAACATCTTCCTGCCCTTGTCCCATATTACTTGGGGTCGGTGCAACACGTTTACTTCTTCCATACCGTCCTGTCTCCCGTCACGCCATCACTGACTCCCTTTTCTTTCATATCACTGTTCACACAGTCCATCCATCTTTTCTTTGGCCGTCCCCTCCCTCTCCATCCGTCCACATTTATATTCATAAATCCATCAATCAAAAATCTTTTTAGTAGTATATCGCGAAGCTGACAAGTTCACCGCACTATTATGCCCAACAGCTGCACTAACTGAAAGCCAGAATTAACAGTGGCGACCACCAGTAAAGCGTCGAGGAAATGGAGTTCGACGAGTCCCAAAGAAATGATTCTTTTAACAAGCTTTATATTATCTTGCTCTCGTATGTGTTTCTGGCAACTAGTAGGTAATCCATTTTTCAAGCCCTGGCAGCTGATTAAGCAAAATCTTGGTTTGCTTATGTAACTTTGGAAACATTGAAATAATATGGTACTAAGAAGCTAGTCTCATAAGGAGCCTGGAGGTGGCTATAGCAACTCCTCAACCACACAAGATAAAACAATTGTATTTGGGTTCATTGGATGAGTATTGACAAGTTTAGTACCTGTAGCGACATCAACGCCGTCATTTACGAACTAATGACATGACGTCACACAAATCCTGCATCGCACAAGCAGTTTTCGGTTCGAACACATACAACAGTCCGACATCAACCGTCAGGCAGTTCCCCAGACACAACACCAGTCTGGTTGGAGGATCCTCCCTTTTCTATGGAGGTTTGTGGGACTTTACACCCTGTTCTGCATTCCTCCAAATACCTTTCAGTTAAAAAAACTTGTTTGGAAAATACTACTCTTCTGCTATTCCTTTCTGACTAATTGCGTTACGGGAGCCAAGACAGCTGAATAGTTTCTACCGAAGGTGAGTTGTAACTTATAAGCAACACGCTGTAGCTATACAAATGAGCAGCGCACGGCCGGCTGTTCACACGTCACGCGGAATATTACACGCTCCCCTCCACCGACACAGACCCGTCTGTGCTGCCCCTTAGGCCTTGGACAGGGTGAGGAGCGGGCGTGAGTACTGAAGCGAGCGCGAAGTATCGAACATATGAAACCGCTGTTTGCGTCCATACTGTAGTGGCTTTGGCAGACGCCTAGCGTGACGTCATGGAGCTATGGTCTATTGTTTCACCCTGAGGAACAACGTCTGGCCTCTGGTGCCCGCAGTCCGCTACAACAGCTTGCGATGCACTGTGCTTACCAGCTTACCTAAGATTCTATAGACATAGTGTAATTCTAAAAGCGATGGCGATTGTCAAAATGCCCCTTTTTAGGGTTCCGTAGCCAAATGGCATAAAACGGAACCCTTATAGATTCGTCATGTATGTCTGTCTGTCTGTCCGTCCGTATGTCACAGCAACTTTTTGCCGAAACTATAAGAACTATGCTGTTGAAACTTGGTAAGTAGATGTATTCTGTGAACCACTTTAAGATTTTCACTCAAAAATAGAAAAAAAACAATAAACTTTGGGGGTCCCCATACTTGAAACTGAAAATAAAAAATAAGAAAACCATCAAACCCATACGTGTGGGGTATCTATGGATAGGTCTTAAAAAATGATATTGAGGTTCCTAATATCATTTTTTTCTAAACTGAATAGTTTGCGCGAGAGACACTTCCAAAGTGGTAAAATGTGTGTCCCCTCTTCTGTAACTTCTAAAATAAGAGAATGATGAAACTAAAAAAAATATATGATGTACATTACCATGTAAACTACCACCGAAAATTGGTTTGAACGAGATCTACTAAGTAGTTTTTTTAACACGTCTTAAATCGTAAACCGCAATTTACCAAGTCCGACTCGCACTTGGCCGGTTTTTATTAGTATTTAACTCAACCAATCACATCACACTAATATTATAAAGACAATAGTTTGTGAGTTTGTGCGTGTGTGTTTGTATGTTTATTACTTCTTCACGCTCAAATGGCTGGACGGATCCGGATGAAATAGATTATAGTCTGGAATAGCACATAGGCTACTTTTCATCCCGGTATTATATTCCCTTGGGATAAGAATAAACTTTTCAAGCGGGCGAAGCTGCTGGTAGAAGTCAATGGTTTCAAAATATGGTAATATGCGTTTATTCGTCAATTATTAGTCTAACAATCTATCAAATAATTAAGTCTCCAAACTTATTTGACCATTTGTGAGGCTTACAACTGAAATAAATGGTGTTTTACCGGCATTTGCAACTATTTCGATTGTGCTTGTGAATTCCATACATTTTCGACTTCTTTCAATAGCTAGCACGAAGCTATCTTTGATACAATGTCATTTGTTTAGAGCTGTAATCGCACCCGCGCCTTTACAATGGACAAGGCCTTATATAATCTATCTCTCTACCTACTGATACAGTTACAAGTTGCTTCATACAATGGTATCGACACAGTTGCAGTTGCAACTGAAAACACCGATCACACATCTCGAAGACTGTTTGGGATCCTACTAAGGATAATAAGAAAGCTTGGCTTTTAATACCAAATCATGGCATAAAGGCCGATAAGATTGTTCTTTTAAGATGTGACTTTCACCAGTTTTATGTAATTATGCCATGCTACGCGAATTACATATTAATATATATTTTTCATACTATTCGTTAATTCATTTGAGGGAATAAAACAGTTATACATAATAATTTACAACAAGAATTACAAAATAATGCCACCAAATGTGCGACCAACCACATTTCCCAAAGAAAACAAAAAAATAAAAGAATTTCATGCGATTTAAACTTCATCCACACAATAATCAAAATAATAAAAAAAACATAAAATATCGAATTTATATAAAGCATTAAAAATCAGATAAAAAACAATAAAAAGAATAAAAACTACACATAATAAAAAAAAACACTTGAAATATCAGGTCAATAAACATTAAATACCAAAATAAGTCCAATTACATTAAAAATCACTATAAATCAATAAAAATAAAAAAATAACAAGTTACATCATCTAAAAACTTAAAAAAACATATGTCAAGTTACATTAAAAAACACTAAAAACATTTTAATAAAAGGTTTTTGCTTAGTTTTGAGGTAAACGTGTAGATAATATTATAAAATATAGAACATCCCAATACTTCAAAACTCCATGATAATGGACAAGATTGGCAAAAACGCTGTTTGAGATAAACAAAAGTGAGACTTTGTTAAGAACACTAAGTTAAGAAAAATGTAGATAGAATATATTTATAATAGAATATAGTTTAGTTGTGTTGCCTACTGACGACAGTGTTCAAGAACATATTACTACAATGTTTGAGATGAATTCATCTCGAACAGCGTTTTTGCCAATCTTGGATTCAACTAGTGACTTGCTAGTTGAACTAAAGATTAAGGAAGCAATATCTATTTCAATCAATCTACCTAGCCTTTGCTCAATCATATTATTATTTGGGTCGGCTTTCAGTGTAACCGGATGCAGGTTAGTACCAGTTTTTTACAAGCTGCGAGTGCCTACCTGACCACCACAACCCAGTAACTGGGTAATTCGGTACCCCTAGGACTGGTGGTAGATTGCCTGGCTTCTGACTACCCGTAACTCTTTGTAACCTATGTTTACAAATAAATAATTCTGATTCTGATTCTAATGACTGTCAAAGATTTACAAACAAAAAGAGCCTTCCGCCGCTTTAGTGCCGTAAAACGGTTACATTCTAAACCATACTCCTTAGTAACGGCTAGGGTAATAGATTTGAATAAAAAAAAACATTTAAATTATTTGTTAAACTTGTTTTTTTAACCCCCGCCGGAAAAAAGGGGTGTTATTAACCCCCGCCGGAAAAAAAGGGGTGTTATAAGTTTCACGTGTGTTGCTGTGTATCTGTGTGTCTGTCTGTGGCATCATAGCGCCTAAACGGCTGAACCGATTTTGATTTAGTTTTTTTTGTTTGACAGGTAATTTTGTCGAGAGTGTTCTTAGCTATGTTTGAATAAAATCGGTTCAGCCGTTTAAAAGTTATGGGCGTTTTACTGTTTGAATCGGGGTGTTTTCGCAAGATAAATGTGTCGGGGGTTTTTTAAATTTTGAATTGTTGGTATATTTAATAGTTTGCCTTTAAAAAATAATTAACAACATGATATTTTTTCGCTACTTTTGGATACTCTGAAATAACTTATGTAAATCAATGAATATTTTGCAAACAAAACTGTCTGAAAGGTTCAATATTGATATTCTGGCTCCGAGCGGCTGCACGGCCAGTACTGCGATAACATTAGGGAATATCATCATCATCATTTCAGCCGAAAGACGTCCACTGCTGGACATAGGCCTCCCCCAGGCGTCGCCACATTGACCGATCCCGTGCGTCTCGCATCCAGCGCCTTCCCGCAACCTTAACCAGGTCATCGGTCCACCTAGTGGGAGGCCTTCCAACGTATCGTCTTCCGATTCGCGGTCGCCATTCCAGAACTTTTCGGCCCCATCGGCCATCCGTTCTGCGAGCAATGTGCCCTGCCCACTGCCACTTAAGTTTGGCAATTCTTCGGGCTATGTCGGTAACTTTGGTTCTTCTGCGGATATCATCATTTCTGACGTGATCACGCAAGGAAATTCCGAGCATAGCCCTCTCCTTTGCCCTTTGGGTGACTTTAAGCTTTCTGATAAGGCCCATTGTGAGCGACCACGTCTCGGTCCCATAGGTGATCACTGGCAATACACACTGGTCATAGACTTTTGTCTTGAGACACTGCGGTAAATTGGATGAGAAGATACCACGCAACTTCCCGAACGCCGCCCAGCCGAGTCGGATTCGATGGTTGACCTCTTTTTCGAAGTTGGTCCTACCCAACTGGACCGTTTGTCCCAAGTAAACATAATCATCAACAACTTCGAGTGTAGAGTCTCCGATCTTGATAGGAGTGGGTGTTACATGGGCATTCACCATGACCTTGGTATTGTCCATGTTCATTTTAAGACCCACTCTTTCGGAAGCTCTACTGAGGTCATCGAGCATTTTACTGAGGCTCTCCATGGTCTCAGCCATTACCACTATGTCGTCGGCAAACCGAAGGTGAGTGATGTAATCGCCATTAACGTTGATGCCAAGCCCCTTGCAGTCCAGAACCTTGAAGACGTCTTCCAACGCAGCAGTGAACAGTTTCGGAGAAATGACGTCTCCCCGTCTTACGCCTTAGGGAATATATACGCCTTAAAATGCTTGCCGAGGCACGAAGGAATCGGTATGTTAAGATGGTCAGCATCCACGCACCGATCTCGACAAGAAAACCCGTACGGAGCATTATTTGTTTAAGAAACAAATCAGTAAGGGTCGCAAGACCACCCATAGGTGCGCTGCCACCATGCATAGTGCAGTAAGTCACTAGTTAAACCGAAGATTAGCGCCACACCGCGCCACCCCTCGCCTTATAAATCAGACCCTGTGATTTAATATTAATGATGTTTTAACCTTAGTGATTTATTGACGATGGTCCAAACTTTGAGAGGAGGCGACTCCATTCGTTTGTTGTGTCAACTTTATTTTATTTAAATTGTTAATTGTAAAAATTGCAAGTGATTAATATGGTGGCACCATTTGTATTAATTTTTGCCCAACCAGATCCTATTCAGTGTAAAGCTTTTGTAAATGCTAACTGACTTTCTTGTTTGGATCAAAATGTTGGTCCTCAAAAGGGATGCTTGAAAGACAATTGCGGAGATGAAAATGTTAAGAGGGACGTGTAAAAAAAACTGTTACGCGAACGTATAAATAAATGAGTACCTGTTTATGAGAAATTCGGATGTAGATGATATGTCTTGAATGAGGGTCAATACTAGGATGACGCGATTGTATGTACTTGCGTGTCAAAAACGGAGTAAAATTAGGATCAATGATCGTAATTTGAGCTTTTCATTTAGCATTATCGGCACCGGATATCCGACGAAAACTAGAAAATGCCTTTGTATGACATATTGAGCTGTAAAGACTGTATAGCAAAAGTTGGCCGAGACATTGGAAATGTTTTCTTTCATTGGTAAGTAAATTTGTTTTTAAATTGTGTGTCAAAAAGTGGCACGCTTGGTCTTTATTCAGATGGAGGTACTTGCGTTATCTAGTTAGATTTATATCTGTGATTCTAGTAGAGAAATACGGAAGAAGACATACATATCTTGCGATAACCTCATAAATTGTTATAACGGCAAGATGACGCATGAGATTACCTCTGAATGTTGCGAGAAAGTTCAAAATATTCAGAAAATTAACTCTTTCTATCTCTCTTTCCCTGCATGACGGGATATTCTTTGACTGTCCGTCCATCTGCATCCTTACACGTTATCAAATTTATTCATAGGCTCTTCCCCGCTACCTCGTACGACTTGCGCCCAGTGAGACGCGACCCGCGGGTGTCGGCCCCCACTTTTTGTTTATTGCTAATAAGCTATCGTAAGCTATCTACGGGAAAATTGCGTGCGCTGTGGGGGAATGTTCCACTTTTTCCTTACTTCCCTCTCTCTGACTTGCGACGACTCGCAAAAAATATTAGTTTACTAATAACGTTGTAAAAGCCAATTTTAAAATGTTTCAAGCTATCTTAAAAGTATCGTATTTTAAGTTAGCCACATCCTGCTAAGCTCAGAGATGATGGAGCCTGGTGTGATATTTTCTTGGGTCTAAAAACTAAGGTCCTTCTTTTTATAACCTTTTCATTATCTTATTACAGCGGTAGTCTGGTAGATATAGATATCACTATCAGCGATAAGATCGCCAGTTGTACCCAAAAAGTTAATTTCTTTTGTAAACGAGATTTTGTACTGTTTTGCTGTACATACAATAAAGTATTATTCTATTCTATTCTTGCTCAGTTTGTATGCGTCATTCTAATTAAGTAATACATGTGTATGCGGAGACGATGCATATGATACTTTGTAGTTGGTTTGTTGATGCAGCCGAGTGGCCATAGGAACTCCTCAACCAAAGATAGCATCGTCATTGGTATTGTTTTGTACTTTTTAGTTCATTAAGAAGCTTGTTTTAGTAGTGGATTGTTTATCTAGGGAGCAAACAACTATTTACCCGACTGCCGAAGGAGGGTAATGTGTTTATCAGTCTATGTATGTATGTATGTATGTTTGTTCCTATATGGCGTTCCAGAGACCAAACGCGTTGGCCGATTTTGATGATTCATACGTCAATCGATGCGTCTTAACCCTGCGAGTGTCATAAGCTACATTAAAATTGGACAATATAAAAAAAACTTAATTCAAAAAATCAAAAATCCCGACTGCTTCAAAAGCGAACTAAAAAGTCGTAAACATGGAAAAAATCATGCTGTGCAGGCGGAGGATACACCAGATTTTGGTCAGCCAGCCCGCGAATATGTATCCTCCGACTGCACAGCATGATTTTTTCCTTGTTTACGACTTTTTAGTTCGCTTTTGAAGCAGTCGGGTTTTTTTATTTCTTGAATGAAGTTTTTTTTTAAGACGAGAATGTTGTATTAATCCAGAGCGGAGCGGAGGATTCTAAAGTAGAATCCTGAGCGCAGCCAGGGATTCAAAGTACGTCACTCGAGCTTAAATATTAAATAGTGTTGCTCTCGAGGTGGACACTCTTTTGTCTCAACAAGAACGTTACATTTATTTGTTTACATACAATTAGGAATCATAAGACATAACATAGAACTAATTAGAGGCTAATGTTTATATTTGAACTATTATGGAAGTGAATCGAAACAATTTTATTAGTTCCATCCGTTACAGTTGTAGATTTATCTTTTAATTTGGCTCAGGCGTGGTTTTCCAGCCAGTCACATGTTCAATACAATGTTCCTGTGCGGTCCGAAATAGAATTATAATCGCTCATTAGCCATTCACTTCATAAATTCGTCGTAATCGATTTTAGAGAGCTATTTTTGAATATATGTGATAAAAAAAGGTTTTAACTTAAGTTATTCTTTTCTGTGCTCTTTACTGACCCTTCAAAATCTTCGTATTTCAATTCCGTGCAGGTGTTTTTTAATAACCTGTTTATGTTATAAGTTTCAGAGCGCTTCCTTGGCCCTAAAAAACATCGTATTCGATTTCAGTTCGGGGATCCAGCGATCTTTTACTGACCATAAGAAGATTTGAGAACGGTTGCTATGTGAGCAGTAGTACCTACTATCTATGGCTGTTAAGTGGTGCAGTGCTCCGGTTTTCGAGCAAACACCTTTTTATTTGAGTGTGTGGTTAGCACGCCGGCGTGACGCGGGAGTGCTAAAAGCCACAATGGCCACGACTCCTATCACGTCTCCATATTTTCAATAAGTATTAAATAAACATGGCGGAGCTTTTATGTGGTTCGAAGGGCAAGGTTTGTGGAGCGTTTTCTTGTGAAATAAGTAATTTCTCAGTTGCGGTCCCGAGTCTGGACTTCAGTTGCTGGCAAATATTACTGACGAAATGTGGAAGTGCTTTAGGTGCGTCTCCAACTTACCCTTCAAAGAATACAGGCGTGGTGGTATGTGTGTGTGTAAAGCGTGCTCACGGGGTCTAGACAATAGAACATTCTATTGGCGATAGTGATCGTCAAAATGTATGTAAGGGATTGATTGACATGCGCCAACAAAGTGTTGCGTGGTCCTAAAATACCTTTTATATGTACAAGGAAAACCATAATATTCATGTAGAATATTATATTGTGTGCTACATATAAATATCCTTTCATCATCAGCCTTATAATGTTGCCACTGCTGGGACACAGGCATCCTCTCTGAGAGAGAGGTGATGGGCCTTAATCGACCGAGCGGGCCCAGTGCGAGTTGGTGGATGTCACATGTCTTCGAATTTTTGGTTCTCGGACATGACGGTTTCCTCACGAAGTTTTCCTTCACCGTTTGCGTGGTTAATCCTAATAGAAATTTTTGGATAATTGTCGTTCAGAGGCTTACAGCTGGCAAAATTGTCCTTTGACGGAGAGGAGGCAGTCAGTCCTAACATTATACGCTGATTATTTTTTTCTAGCGAATTCAGAGGCTTGTGCGGTTCCCAGAGGCGGCATAATTAAGTCTGACACAAGAGGTAGCCACATCCACAAACGAAAAGAATAAGATTAATTGATACGTTACCAGCAGAGCCGTGGAGACGTTTACAAACCAATGCCTTTTCGTTTAACAATAAAGAGTGACTTTCTCGACAATGAAATATTTTAATTTTATAGTAATATTGTAGCGTTTTCCTCAAAGTTTCAGCATGTACCTCTAGCGTGAAAATGAGAACGACAAACTCACGTCGTCACGTCACGACGAACCTGCAAACACGGACATTGCTTCTAAAATCACGCAGACGAGACTCTTACGACAAACAAATGAAATAAATCACGGCAGAGTAAAAAGGAAAACTTCCGACTTTTCGCAATTATTTATTTATTTATATATATACTTTATTGTACATCAAGATAAAACAATACAAGAAAAAAGCTTTAAAAAAACATACAACGGTGGCCTTATCGTGTCATCCAGGCAACCAAGAATGGAAAGAGATAGCCTGGACACGACATAGGGTTGCACTTGATGCAAATTTTCAACAAATAATTACAGGCAATAAAAAAATGCAGCATAAACAAGAATAATATTACTGTAAAAAGTAGTGCTCCTTTACAAGTTTCTTAAAAAACAGGCAGTGATTGCGCGCGTTTTATAGTCACAGGCAATGCATTCCATAGACGAGTGGCCTGGACAGTAAAAGATTTGTCTAGGAAGGTAGTGGAATGCATTGGCATTTTAAGTTTCATGTTATCGAACAAATTAAACCATTTTATTTGGTATTGTCATGGATCGACTAGCTTTTGGCCGTGGCTTTGCTGGCGGATAACATTGCGTTACCGTCTTCGGGTCGATGATTCCATGTACTTAATTAACATATAATAAATATGTGCTTCGACCAGTACTCAGTTAGCTCTGACCTAAGGTGTCTCATGGTGCAGGTGAATTAGCACAAGGAGCAGGACAACAATTCAAAGACAAAGACAAAAGACAAAGACAAAAGATATTTATTTCAACTGGGCCACCAAGCGGCACTTTTGAATGTCACAATTTAAATTTAAATGGAATACAAGTTGATTCTACCGTGCATTCGGAAAGTAGCTAGTTATGGAGAAGAATGCACAAGAAACTCCATACTTTTTAAATTTACATGGAATAAAAGTTGATTCTACCGTGCATTCGGAAAGTAGCTTGTTATGGAGAAGAATGCACAAGAAACTCCATACTTACTCTTTTAAAAAAGAAAATGATTCTACCGTGCATTCGGAAAGTAGCTTGTTATGGAGAAGAATGCACAAGAAACTCCATACTTACTCTTTAAAAAAAAAAAGAAAGATTTTTACAATATTTAGGTACATGAGTACATACATTAATAAATTCACATATGTGAGGACAATGCACCCAGAATAGCACTACACACTATACTATGTAAAGGTATAAAGTATTAAAAGTACTCACACATGTCTGTGCAGTTATACAATAGGTACTAGAAAAACATCAACATCCGAAGCAGTTGAGTTATGACCAATCCCAACTGACGGCGCCCGTTCACGAACATGACGCATGAATCGGCACCACCCAGCTCAACCATCATGAAGGGAACCGAATGATCCAACACACGCGCCACCATCAGAGAGACATTTGAGAGAGCATGACACACTCAACTGCCAGGGCACACACAAGTCAACGAACGACACATAGGTATAGCAAATGGTAGATTTACAGTTGGGTACATAGTACCCACACACGTGCTGTGCAGCTATACAATACTAAAATAAATCGAGTCTATACAACACAAACATAAACATATCATTTGTTTTTGCGCCCTAGTGGTTGTGGAGCAGGACTAGCATTGAGCCAAGCATTTTTATCAGTGATATAATCCCCCAACTTATAATATGCCTGCCTGCATAGTGTGCGTTTTATACAATTTTTAAATTTAGTCTCATTCAGTTCTAGAATATGGGGAGGAATTTTATTGTAACATTTTGTACAGTACCCCATGAAAGATGAGGCCACTTTTGCCAGTCTGAAACCTGGTTGAACTAATTGGTCCCTATTTCTAGTAATGTAATTATGTCTGTCTCCGTTTTTACTAAAAAGATGTAAATTCTTTCTCACGTACATGATGTTTTCATAAATATATTGACAAGGAACCGTCATGATGTTAATGTCCTTAAACAGTTCCCTTAGAGAATCACGGCGGCGAAGATTGTAAATCGCTCTGATGGCTCGTTTTTGCAGAATAAAAATAGACTCAATGTCTGCAGCCCTTCCCCATAGTAAGATACCGTAAGACATTATACTATGAAAGTAACTAAAATAGACTAGCCTAGCGGTATCCACATCAGTAAATTGACGAATCTTTCTGACAGCATAAGCTGCCGAACTCAGCCGCCCCGCAAGTGATACTAAATGAGGACCCCATTGTAACCTTGAGTCTAGCGTGATCCCCAGGAAAACCGTTTTATCGACGAATTCGAGCTTCTCCTTGTTTAATATAATGTCACAATCAGCACTTTTGACATTTGGCAACGAAAATTTTACGCATTTGGTTTTTTTACCATTTAATACTAAATTATTGGCAGTGAACCAATCCTGAACCTGCCGTAGCGCGTTATTTACGTCGTCAACCTGACAAGTACGTCTATTTACTTTAAAAACTAAAGATGTGTCATCAGCAAATAACACCATATTTAGTTTGCCTTCGAATAAATGGGGTAAATCGTTTATGTATATTAAAAATAAGAAAGGACCTAAAATTGAGCCCTGGGGTACCCCCATTTTCACATTTAACCCCGACGAATTCACACCGTTTATTTGAACTAATTGTTGTCTATCACTCAAATAAGATTTAATCAAACTTAACGCTGATTGACCTAGCCCGTAATGCTCAAGTTTCAGAAGTAATGTTTCATGATTAACGCAATCAAACGCCTTCGACAGGTCGCAGAAGATACCTATGGCATCCTGCGACTCTTCCCACGCATTAAATATGTGTTTTAATAGGGTGACACCAGCGTCAGTTGTACAACGTCCTTTGGTGAAACCATACTGTTTATCATGTAAGATGTTATTCGTATTAAAATGAATGAGCATTTGATTTAGCATTATCTTCTCAAATACCTTGCTGAAAACCGGCAACACGGATACTGGTCTATAATTATTTGTGTCTTTACTGTCCCCGGATTTAAAAAGTGGTATAACCTTACTATATTTCATTAGATCCGGAAAGACTCCTTGATCCACACACAAATTGAAAATCAAAGCTAAGTACGGCGCTATAGTCTGAATAATGGAGGAACAAGCTTTGATGGACATTCCCCATAGATCTTCGGTCGGTTTTATCTTGATTTGCTTAAAAGCTTTTATTACTGTTAAGGGGTTTATATGTGAAAAGTTAAATTCATTGGGGCAGGCTGAAACGTTCGCGTTTAATAATCCAAAAGCTAGCGAGGGCGAAGAATTTAAGGTTTCAGTAGTTTTAATTGGGATGTTGGTAAAGAAATTTACAAACTCTTGAGCAACTGTTTTGTTATCTCTAATAAGTCCGTGTGTGGTCTCAAGTGTGTAATCATTATTATTTCTTTTATTCCTGTTCGTTTCATTGTTTATAATTTGCCAAACCGTCTTGATTTTATTTTCTGCTAATTTAACCTTATTGCTAATGTACAAGGCCTTAGCTGCCTTACATGTATTTTTAAAAATTCTTGAGTAAGTAGCAACATACTTATTAAACGTTTCAGTATTAATAAAAGGCTTAAGGCCGTAAAGTTCGTAAAGTCTTTCCCTACTTTTTCTAAGTCCTGTAGTCGCCCAGTCACTGAATAAAAACTTAGGGCATATAGTTTTAGTTTGCTTCTTAAAAATTTAATTGAAATCTTTTTGAACCACTGAAAAAACTTCATCATACAAAATATTACCATCATTCACTGTGAGGTCCTGATCTCTTAACTTATTGATTAAAGTGCTGTTAAATTTATTTAATTTACCGGATGTTATTGGTCTGGATTGAATCTGCACTTGTTGTTTTAGCATAATGGACTCAAAGGCCACCAGTAGCCCACTATGATCCGAAGGCAAATAATTAATAATGGCCTTGTCAAAGTAGTTGCAGCAACAAAAAACATTATCAATACATGTAGCAGAAGTCAATGTAGTTCGTGTTGGTTCCATAAATACATGTGACAAATTAAATGATTTAAAGAGATTTAATAACCTACTGCTATCTGAATTTTCTTCTAGAATATTAATATTAAAGTCACCACAGACAATTACTTGTTTATTACCAATTGCAAGTTTAGCCAAAACATCTTCCATTACTGACTCGAATATAGAGTAGTTTTTATAATCAGGGGGTCTGTAAACGCACACTATGACATGCTTATCCAACTCAACACAGGACAGTTCAACACTATGTTCAACTGATAGGTCTACTATATCTTTACGGGGTTTTGATTTAATACCATTTTTAATTAATATAAGTGAACCCCCATGCAACATAATATTTCTGTTAAAACAGCTGCCCACAGTATAATTTTCATAATTGATTAGCATTGCATAATCTTTCAGCCAATGCTCAGTAAAACAAACAATTTCGAACCTTGTTTTTTTCAAAAACAGTTCGATTTCTAATTGCTTCGAAGAAAAGCCCTGAATATTCTGATGGAATAATTTCAGAGAATTCTGCTCAGACCTTTTCTTGAAATTAAATTTTTGCGAGCAAGAAGGTACCTTTTTGATGGTGGATATACTCTTATTTATTCTGTTATTGGTACCCTCCCTTGTCCTATCAACTAGTTTAAAGAATAAATATTAATAGCATCTTTGCTAACGTTATTCAAGGTATTTACCACCTTTAAATTAGTACTATTACTAATATCAATAATTGTTGGATACTTCGACATACTACTTATGTCTGAGTTTATTGTATAAGATAATAGCCGAGCTATTTGATGTCTTACCCTAAGAGGCAGATACAAAGTATTGGCATCATTTGTATTGTGGCTTCACAGTGGCGTTGTCTAATAACAATACTTTTAGAGTAGTCGTTACAAACATCGAGCTGAACCCCATTTTCTATTGCATTAAGCTGTGACTGAATTTCCTAGGTAAAAAATCATAATTCCAGCTGTAGCTCTCACCTATTTCCATACATCCATAATTTATCCACAATAAGAATCCTAATATTCGGTGACCCTATGTTTTTAGAAGAGGAAACAGTCGAGAACCAGACCTCGAATTATGACTTTGAACTTAGGAAATTCAGTCGGAGCTCTCCGCCCACATTCCCTCTTAATATCCAAACCCCAAACTTCGTCTGGCGGTAAGGTGGTTGTTGAACAGACAGACGAAGTACAACTATTAGATATAGAAGATGATGTAGAAGCGGCGCAGGTTACCGTTGCTCGCCTTACAGGGTGCAGACAAACATCGCACAGAGGCGCTAAAACAATAGCCAGTGACATAGCCCTGATAATTGCGTGACGTCACACGTCGTGACACGACGCGCTCTTGATGCTGTGGGAGATGGATCTATGAGAACATGATCACTTCGAAATCAAAATCAAATCTATAGTTTTATTTGCATTCTTCTAGTCTAGTCATGTCTACTTCATGGTTTTCAAACTTTCTCTTTGGTGATCTCTTGCTCCTAATTTGAGCAACATGCACGTCTAAGACTTTAATGTTCAACAAGCTACGGATTTGGTCTGACCAGGACTTTTTGCTCTAGGTAATTTGCCCTAGACTTTGCCAGTAGGTTTTCACCTGTCATAAAGGTAATATACATCAAATATCTAGGTTCATTCTATGCTCCTTGTTCGTTCTGTGTACCGTTGACGAGACACGCAGCTGCCTTCCAGATTCCTGTTAAAGATAAAGATAAAGATAATTTATTTGCCATAACATGTGTTTACATACTTAGCTTATGCATGCAAGATGTTTACTTATTATTTGTGGCACATACATGTTTTGCCTAACGAGGCGTGCAAATATAAATTTTACAAAATTGTTTATTTAATTAAAATGACATAAACATTTAAATATAAATTTTAAAGAAAACACAATAAATTGATAGCGAGTTAATGAATCATATAAATATCATAAAAAATCAAGTTAAATTAAAATAATTAAATAAAATGTCAGAGAGGTATATTAAAAAATCATAATATGTCATAGAAAATTGTGGTTAGTAAAATAAAATAATGTCAAAAAAGCAAAGTAAAATCATAAAATGTTATAAAACTCAAGATTGATAAAAAATTGACACAAGATAATGTATCTATTTTATTTGTTTAAGACTGTTTCAAAATGGGGTTACAAAAGAATATCAGATACATTGTATTATAACATTATGGTGAATTTAAACATGGCAACGTCAAATTCAACGTGAGCTTTTCTCCAGAGGGTCTAGCTTGACAACTTTTCATTCTATGAGCTCGACTTACTCGAATTTGACAGTGCTTGTGAATACCTTCTTTTTTTGAATTTTTGACAATCGCAATCGCCTCGCTATCGCTGAATGCCGTGTCTAATATGTCTGCCATGCCAATGTCTTGCTATAGGCTCGGGTCAGATGCAACGGTTGATGAAACAGTCCTTGCCGAATTTATTTGTTTAACACAATTACTTATATTTGAGTCTACGACCTAACTAGCGTAAAAAAGCTGGTAGATGCTGGTTTGCCAGGTTTTAAAAGCTTGTCGGCACTGGCAGTTTTGATACGTTTTGAAGCTTGAATAAAAAAAATTGAATCGACTTCCGTGCGCTTTCTATGTCAACATTGTCTAATCATTGACGTAGAACTCTTCGTAACATTGATGATGATAATAAAGAATGAAAGGATTCTCAAAGATTATGTTAAGCTAGAGCAGATCAGGATAAATTAGTCTATTTTTAAAGCTTTTACAAATAAAGCACTTGACTCGGTATATGTGCAAGTACTGAGATATTGTAGGTATTTGAAAATAATATAAATAATTAACTATATCTCAAGTCAGGTCTCTGGAACGACACAGCGGCTAATGAAATTTCCATGTAGCTATAAGTTGCACGACAGTGTACGCCCGCGCCTCGGAGACGCAAATGAAACGTCCTAATCTCGGGGGCATTCATTACTCTATCATCTGTAGGGTGCGCGCTTACAAGTTCCTCAATCATTTTACTAGTATCTTGGCAAACAGGGTTTAGTGGTAATTTATTTACTTATTTAACAAACAATATAATCCACACTGCAACATAAAAATACTTAAAGGATGCTAGTAACAAAATAGCTTATAACATAATGAGATTTTACCAATAGAGACGTCATACTCATTATAAAGAAATAAAAAACACTGCGATATTTTACTGTAGCCACCTACATAAAACCTATGCAAATTTATTTCTATCACTGAGTAGGTTAGAAGACGACAGAGATACATAGAATCCCGTTTGTGAGAAAGATTCTGTTTACTCCCGCTTAAACCTAAGGTTACGTCGCAGGACGGACTTAGTTCACTCAAGCTGGTCAGCTTGTGTTTGTATTGCCACGCAGACGTCGGTAAAACGCATCTACCGATCGATGAGAACGCGTTCTGGTGAGAAGAGACGGACACTTCTTGCGCACGACTGTTGAGAAGCTGTCAATTCTAGCTTGAACAAACATCTCAGATGCACTGCAATAATGTGGTGAGTGCATCAGTGTCCTACTAGGGCTCTTGGCGGTTTAGTACTTTTGAAAGTTTTAGAAAATGTTAAAAGATACTAGATCTTAACGCTCCCATAAACTTAATTAATTCCTTATCAGTTACTCCACGTAAAAATATGGAGCATCTGCCTATTGTAATGTGATCCGTTGTCGGTGGTGTGTTTGGTACTCGTATGCTTTGGATTGCACAGTTTGTCGCATTTTTACCCGACTGCCGATGGAGGGTAATGTGTTTATCAGTCTATGTATGTATGTATGTATGTTTGTTCCTTTATGGCGTTCTAGAGACCAAACGGGTTGGCCGATTTTATTGATTCTTACGTAAATCGTTCCTGCGAGTGTCACTGGCTACATTAAAATTGGCAATGAAAAAAGTGGCGACTAATGGGCGCCATTTTGTGGGGGATTTTTTTTTTTCTTCTACCCCCATCGTGTGGGGTATCAAAATAAAAGGTTTTAAGAGGTGATTTCAAAAATATAACACTAATATGTTTAAATGTACCAAATATGGAAAAAAATAGAAAGATGTAAATAAAAAAAGTTAGTCTAAAAACCCTACCGCTTAAAAAGCGAACTAAAAAGACGTAAACAAGGAGAAAATCATGTTGTGCAGTCGGAGGATAAATCTGGTTTTGGTCAGCCAACTCGCGAATATGTATCCTCCGACTGCACAACATTATTTTCTCCATGTTTACGTCTTTTTAGTTCGCTTTTTAAGCGGTCGGGTTTTTAGATTTTTTAAATTAACTTTTTCTCTATATATCTTCTGTGTGCCGAAGCACTTAACGCAGATAAAAGTGTACTGCGCGCTGATGTCAAACCGTCGATTGTATGTTTCAAAATTCATATAATAATAATAATAAACATCACGCTGAAGCGGTTTGATTTAAATTACCAACGCATTCAGCAATTCATCATCATCCTTTTAATGTTCCCGCTGCTGGGACACAAGCCTCCAGCAACCAGCAAACAGCAATTGATGCCTAGTTAATAATAGTACGACGAAACATAAGTTTTGGTAGGTACCGTACTAGGTGGATTGCGACGTCAATAAGAAGCAGGTGAAGAAAGGTTTCTTTTTTCTAGTTGGTAACTATATTTTTTTAGTATCTATTTTATCTTCAATTTGTTACATTGATTTAATTTACTTTTCATACATCTTTTTTTGTACTCACAGTATTATAAGAGTGCCAACCCTGGAGGCCGCACGCCCGCGGAGGGCGCGGTCCCCTGGGTGTCGCCGGACACGACTCCGCCATTATGACGTCAGCAGCGGCAGGAGTGACGAGCTGCCTCTGTTGGAAGACACGGACGTGTAGGGAGAGGTGTTAGAAAATAAATAAATAAATACGAAATTAGAACGTTTGCTTTATTATTTTTACACTATAAAATGTTCTTTAACATTTAAATACCAAAACTGAGAAAAGGGAAATTAGGAGGGGAGTAAAAGGAAATAATAAAAAAATAATGCAATTAAATGTACAAAAACACTGTATTTGCAGCGTTGGCGTTGTACCGATTTTTTGTTATCGGGTGAAAGCTTCTAAAAGTGCCTGGACTTTTTGGGGAAAAGACAAGTTAGATTTTTACCTGTAGAACTATCACGGGCTCTCACAGAATGAGGTCATTCTCCTCCAGTTTTCTTTCTATGCCAACATAGACCTCGCTACGCTACTGCTGGCAGAGACAGATTGCTTGATCCTGGCGATCCGCCGAGAGGCTCACTACTGTAGGTACTAACTGCATGAACTGCGGTCTAATCCTAGAAATAACTATAAGTTGGCAGTAGCTGCCAACTACCTTTATGGATTTCGCACTACATCTGAAATATATAGACTGAATATAGAATTTGGTTGGGACTGGGATATCTGAAGTATATTTGTAGCGGATACAGTGATATAACGCTTTTACACAATTAAAGCTTATACCTACAAAACGAATAGCCATTTTGCATTGAGATTTAACAGTTATGAAGTTTAGGTGTCCAACTGTAGCGTATCCGAACGCAACACAAACTTCGCGCCCGCATCACAAGCGCCGCCTCCCGGCCGGCAAAGGCACAGCTATCTGTCAGTCAATGAGCGCCGCGGCATCAAGGACTCTAACAAAACTTTAATTAATGTTAAAATGCCAATTTTCTTATTGTTAACAGTTGTAATTGTGTGTGTTGTGATTTATAAATAAACAGTCCAACGATATTTGTGTTTTAAATGAATATTTCCCCATACAACCTTATTTTAATGTCGAAGTTTGATAGGATTTTAGACTGTTTTTTTCTTAAATGAGGGGTTGATTATCATCCAATAAGTGAAAATGTCGAAGACTCCATAGCTATGTGATTTAAAGATAAAAAAATAAAGACCGACTGATCAAATAACGTTTTCTTTATTTTTCCCTCAAAACATGATTCTTGTAACAGTTTCAGCAAAAGTTTCAGTTTCGAAACTGAGACTTTTGCTGAAATTCGGTTTCGGTTTCAGTTCCGTTCGTTAAAAAAAATGCAGGGTTCTGGCTTGCGTTAACTTTAAACAGATGCGTTTCCATCCTGTTATTACACATCCATACATTCCTATAGACCGGAATACAAACGCTGCTTGGTGATAGTTATAAGGGCAGTCAGAGTTACGAGCTGAAAGCCCGACTTTTGGGCAGCTGTCGTCCTAGGTCAGACTCCCAGCACTTGGCAAGAAGAGAAAGCCCATTTATCGATGCTGGATGTTGTTTTTAATAACGATTAAACATCAGGTTTCAGCACCAGAGCAGTCACAAATCGCAAAATACTAGACAAGAATAGAAAAAAAAATCATACTGAAGTTTTAGGTTTTCAAAAGTATTACCGTAAACCTAACCAAAACCTTATCATAGGGGCTCTCAGCTCAGTTAGAAAACAAAAAAAAACTTAGTCTATCGTGGTGTCATCTGTCGACACTCGTATACGACTGATTACTTTAAGACAGCGCCATCTATCATTTAATGGACGAAGTAGTAAGAACTTATCTTCACTACTTTGTATAGAAGTTCTGCTACTCGACAGTAGATGGCACTAAATTAAACTTTTGTCAGATTCGAAAAATAGTTGCTTTTGAAATACTTATACTTAAGAAATTCATGCAAATGATTTATATTTACCGATTCAATAAATAGCATCTATAGAACCCTCTAGGTCCTAGAAGAATCCCTCATCAAAACAATTCAATAAAAATAATTTTCTCATTTTTCTATTCGCCGATAGATGGCAGTTATTTATAGATTTTAATTATAGTGTATCGTCGGGTTAGGAAATAATTATGTACCTAGAAGACGCTACCTGTATGACGTTGCGCGACAATACGGCGCCCTCATTCGGAAAAATAATCGTCTCGTGGAATAATCGTGAATAAGGCTGCAGTTCCACTGACGCGGAGCTGGGCGGAGAGGAGCGGTAACGTGCAGGAATCGTCCAATCACAGACGAGACGAGTGGCGCGATGAGGATTTCAACCATTGTAATTGGTCGCTTCCGCTCGTCTCCGCTCCTCTCCGCCCAGCTCCGCGTCAGTGGAACCGCGGCCTAAGGCCTATTTTTTTTTTGTTCTGTGATGGTGGCCATAATCAGAGGTTTTTAACGTACTTGATCGTGTCAACGTAAACGACCTCCTACTAGGGCAATTTGAATACAAAAAAGGGGTTTCCTCTTATTGTCACCAGACGGCGCTTAACCAGTTTCAATAAAATTAAAGTAAACGTTAACGCGATCGAGAATGAGTAAAAATTGCACTGGCCAGTCTGCCCACATGTGACAATAGCAAGCAGGAGCCGTGATGATTCACTCACTCGGAGATGGTGTCTTCTACTTCTTCGCGTCGCTGGCGGAACAGTTTTTTTTTTTTTGGCCTTTGTAACTTTGCCACTTTCACGGCATTGTCGGTGCCAGCGCATATTATGTCACTTTGGCTGCAAGTTTTGGGGTACGATGGCAAGATAGGTCGTGGAGCATGATTTGCGACTCGGCTCCACATCCACACCCAGCTGCCGTTCCGTCAAGATAGCCCCCACATGCTAGTAGGTATCTATTAATATTTTTTATTTTATTTTTATTGACCACTATCTCACCTGATGGGAAGCGATGATGTGGTCGACGGTGTAACACGCTTGCCTAGAAGTAACCTATTCACTCTTGACATAAAGACCCCGAGGTTGTAGCTATCCGGAAACAAAGCCTCAGGCAGGGAATTCCACTTTTAGCTGTACGCATAATGAAAGTATTTCCAAAACGTTTAGTGCGTATGGCTGGGATGTCCACCCTGTACCGATGGCGCATCGCCGTACGTCTTGTAGTCCGATGATGAAGCGGGCTAGGCGGAATTAGATCATGCAATTCCATCGCACACTCCCCGAAATGTAACCGATAAAAAGCGATAAGCTGGCAACTCGACGACGATGTTCAAGGCTCTGGAGCTTTGACTCGACCAGTGCCTCATTGCCGATGAGCCTCTATATCTTCATTCTGTGGCCCCTCTTTGGGAGGATGGAGTTACACCTTTCTACTTAGATTGTGAGGCGATTCGGACGCTTCCAAGTAGACCAAGGAAGGGTAGATAGGGAAGATGTTCGCTTATAATAAATAATGAGTGGGTGGGGGAAAAGTATCCTGCCACTTGTGGCGCCTTTTTATGATACTACTATTAGTATAAGTGGTGAAGTAGTATGGTTTCTATGTACCATCGAATAAAGATATACAAGGTTCATATACGATAGGATAGGCTCCCAAGTTTTCCCTTGTCGTGCTTTCTAGACGAAAACTTAATTAGCTGAAAAGTTTAACAAGATTGAACCATAAATGAAGCGCACGACAATCAGTCTTTTCCTTAAAGGTAAGTGTCTGTTTAGTTGATGGTCGACAGCGCGTGATCTGAATTCTGATTCGGATGTTATGGCATCCAGTGTGAACCTCACGTAATAATGTTACGATACGTTGTGTACTTGTCGCGTCAATTACGACCAGTGTGCGCCGCATCTTAATTCTGCACCAGTTTCGTTTGTATGTAATAATGTTAAGTCAAATTAGGCGACTTTGCCAAATTTCCATCGCATTAATCTTGTAATAAATAACACCTGTGCCGTTGGCTAGTCCCAGTTGAGATTGATGCCGTGCCCGTAATTTCGGTCTGGACTATTATTATAAAATCAAACCTTGGTTGCAAGCCTGACACTGATGTACGATTCCTGAAACCCAACTGTTAGTACTGTAGTCGAACTTTCAAGTAATGCTTACCTATCTGTAAATATATTTTCCAATTAAAAAAATCTTGTTTTAAACAAGTTTTTTAGTTAACCGTGCATTGTCATCTAAACCAAACGTGCATGCAAAATTGCATCTTAATCGGTTGAGCATAAGTGCTTTAAAATTCAGTTGCAAGATTTGACCCGAACAAAAAACCTTGTAAAAAGCTCAATGGCGCATTATACCTATATGCATGAAGTTTTAAATAAATAAATCCCCTACGCTCAAACATTCGCGTTCTTAATCACTAGACCCGGACCCGGCAAACTAATGCAGATAATAATATTGTACCTTCTTATTTAATAAACCAACTCCGCACTTAAGTCGGCCGCAGCAAAGACAACCAGCACGGGTAGGGGTTTTCGGATGGTTCCCATCTCCAGAGCTTTTGCGGCGTCTCTCCGCAGACAATGGCCCACCTTTCGTCCTGTACCGCATGCTCTGTCACCTGTACATGTGTGGACCTGTCAGCGAATGGTGTTACCGTAGCTGAATACTGGGCCAAAATATTTGCCATCATCACACTAAGAAGAATAAAATTACCTACTTATTTCATGAAAGCAAAATGATGTAGATGAGTTTGTTTTCCTAATTATCAAGTTAACAAGATCTCACGGCGTTCGCGCGTTTTGCGCAAATGTCGGTGGTTCCTCACAAGATTTCGAAAGTGGTGCACACACCATACACTCACATGTTGAGCGTGTCTAGGCCCTCGCTTCGTAAATATGGTCATAACTTGGCTTGTGCACGGATTCACCGGCAGAACGACCAGGATAATTTGACCCGTCACTCATGGCAAAGCTGATCGCTTAGTTGGACGCCAACAATATCAAAATTTCATTATTTACTTGAAGTAAGTAGTGGTGGCCCAGTGGTTATATACCGCTCTGACCTACGAGTTGAAGGTTGTGAGTTCAAACTCAGGTAGGCGACTTTGTGTAATTTGTTTCATCACCACTGCTTTCCAAACGGTGAAGCAAAACATCGTGAGAATTTACCATTTACCGATCCGTGCTGGTGGATAAGACCCATTTCATTAATGTCCTGTTTATGTAAAATCTTTCATTCTGCTATTAATAAGAGAATTGAGTGGTACTTAGAAAGTAGAGGTTTTTTTTCTGAAGAGACTATAGGTTTCAGGAAAGCACGTTCATGCTTAGATAACTTAAATTTTCTGATCTCAAAAATACAAATTGGTTACTCAAAAAAACTTGTTACGATCGGATGTTTCGTTGATATTGATAACGCTTACAATAACGTTGACGTCACTACTCTTCTTTTAACCTTGGACCAACTTGGTGTGGGAGCACAATACTGTGTATATTTATGGGAATTTCTCAAAGAAAGATATTTAACGATTGACGGATTAGATAATACCGTCACTAGAATTGCCAGAAGGGGCTTGGCACAAGGTGACCCCTTGTCACCACTACTATTTAATATTGCGACCATTCATATTTGTAAAGCAATACCTAGCTCCGTATCTATCTCACAGTACGCCGATGACTACGTACTTTATATAACTTCTCATAACACTGATGAGTCAGCCGCCGAGTTGCAGGAAGCGTTAAATGTCTTATGTAATCTATTCGACTCGCTTAACCTAAATATTTCATCAAATAAAAGCAAAATTTGTATTTTTAACAGAGGCTATAGAAAACTGTCAGTTAACCTGTCAATTGGAACTGATAGATTGGAGGTTGTTGACACGGTTCGATATCTTGGTATGTGGTTGGACCGTTCCCTCCGGTGGGGAAAACATATCAATGAGGTTTGCCAAAAAGTTCTTAAATTCATAAAAATTATTAAAGTGCTAGCAGGATCAAGTTGGGGTGTGCACCCAAAGTTCTTAAGAAGGATTTATATATCCCTAATTAGAAGCCGTGTTGACTATGGAAGCTTTTTCTATGACAACAGTGCAAAAACTCACTTGGAAAAATTAAATAAAATACAAAACCAAGCAATGAGAGTAGTGGGTAGTTTTATAAAAACTACGCCCATTCACGTGATGGAGAGCGAGTTATGCTTACAACCGCTATACCTACGTCGACGATTCTTGGCTAGCAAATTCTGGCTTAAAACGAAAGCCTTGCAGGCAAATACGAGAGGAATTAACTTGCTTTCTGAACTATCCACATTGTGTAATAACTCTTCATATTGGCAAAACAAAAGAATTCCCCTACTAGTCTTAGTTCACCAGTCACTACATAATTTAAAAGTTCATTGCAGTAATAAGTTAGATATGTTTTCTCTGAATACATGGGTCAGTAGTATTGATAGCAACAATTTAATAAAACACGAAGTTAGCTTTGTGACCAAACCAAAACGGCAATACAATCCTGTCAGCTTAAGTAACTTATTTATCGATTACATTAACTCGGAATACTCGACCTATTTTAAAATATTTACAGATGGATCTAAAGAGGGTGACGGTACGGGAGCCGCCTTTTATGAGTCTGAAGGACATTCAATGAAATTCCAAATTAATGTCAGTGTGTGTATAATGGAAGCTGAACTGATTGCGATCGCAGAAGCTCTGTCGTATGCAGAATCAATCCGTCAAAACAAGATTGTTATTCTCACAGACTCAAGAAGTTCGCTACAACACTTGGCTCGATGTACCTCGACATTTCGAGGAACACCGATAGCCTACACTATACTGAAAATTATCTTGCAGTTACAATTTTCTGGAAGGCATATAGTCCTTCAATGGATTCCATCACATATCGGAATAAAAGGCAACGAAATTGTTGATAAACTAGCCAAGCAGGCCATATATGATGGTATTCCCATTAACTTTTTTCCTTACTTCACTAATTGTATACCTCATATAAAACAGGTTTGTTATTCCCTCTGGAAGGAGTACTTTGATAAAAGATCACAAGAAAAAGGAATCTGGTACAAAACGATCCAACCGCATCCTTTGAAGTCACCGTGGATAGATAATCAGCTGTTGAATAGATGTGATACTGTTATCGCGCTAAGGCTTCGATCCGGACACATTCCGTGCAATAAGTTCTTACAGGTAATGGCAAAATCAGCAACAGATAAATGTGATTTCTGTATTCATTCCGTTGATGATGTTTATCACATATTAACCGAATGTGTTCGCAACGAGGAATTTAGAAATAGCTTAGATTGTAGGTTTAGAGAGGTAGGTTACTGTAATAGTGTTCTAGCTGTGCCAATTTCCGACGCAGCTAGGGCACTTTACAAACTAGCTATCCTTAGATTAAGTTAAATGTTACATCTATTTTGTTAAGCTAACCAGGGCGGCATAATCGCATGTGCGACAAAGCCCTTTCATATTGAATAAAAAAAAAAAAAAAAAAAATACCTGAAGGCAAAGTAGGATAGGACTAGTGCCCCACATCTCCGTCAGTCATGTTTGGCTACAGTAACTAGCACGCAATGTTCAGATATATTCAGTGTCCTGTATAAAACATAACATGTTGATGATGCTAGAGATGTTTATCCTCATACACATTTCCCGATTGTTGCGAAGACACTACAACTACGTGATAACGAAATGCCGAAAACCTTCGACCAGCAGTGCGACAGCAATGGTTAGCAATCTACACACTGCAAAGTGTGGACACAGAGGGAAATATTTATTTATTTATTTAAACTTCGTGCACAAAGGTACAATGGCGGACTTAATGCCTTAGGCATTCTCTACCAGTCAACCAAGGGTGGTGAAGAGATAACATGGTGAAGAGATAACAATCTTTTGGGGAAACTGTACTCTACGAGAACAGGTGTTCAAGGCCCAAAAGCGATGCTTAAGGGCAATGCTTAATATGAAAGTGACGGATAGTTGCGTTCCTGTGTTTAAGTCCCTCAAACTATTAACTTTCCCGGCTATGTACATTTTGGAAGTTGCTATTTTCGTTAAATGTAATATTAACCTTTTCACTGCAGTGTCAAAAGATAGAAAGAGACCTTTAAGAAGTCAGTATAAATATCTACTACATGTTGAGAGTTGTAATACTGCTTTACAGAAAAAAAGTGTTATTAGTATGGGCCCAATAATATATAATAAAATACCTAACATAATAAAAAATGACACAATGAGAAACTTTAAAAAGAAACTGACAGAATTATTAATTGCAAAATGCTACTTTTCTCAAAAATGGTATGTAATGTTGACATAACATCTCTAAAAAGTATCCAGAAAGTGAACTCTACCGGAGACTATTCACAACTGTCCGGTAAGAAGCGAGATTTTAAATTTGGAATCTCCTACTGTCCAGTAAGTAAGTATGTAATTTACTTACTGGACACTTGGTCATCCTTCATCCCTTTTTTTTTTTATGGCTTCGCACGGTTTAGGTCATCCTCTTTAGATCTGCTTAGAAAAAAAAAACATAGTACCAGACACAGATTAGAGTTTAGCCATTATAACATGGTTAGAGGGAGGCTCCAAATATATATCTATCTCTTTTTGGTATGACATTTTATGAGATACATAATATATTTTGGAGCCTTAAACATCCATTTTATTGTCTGTGACACTTTTTTTTTTTTTTTTTTTATGGGTCTGTGACACATAACGCGACGCAGAAAAAGTATGCACGTTGCGTTTTGTACTTAGTAATGTTGTAGAAGTATAGTGTGGGATTTTATGTTTGTATTTAGTCATTTCAGTTTATAAATCATGTTGGATTAAAGAGTCCGTTAATCAAGATGTACAACAAACAAATATAAATGCCCCCGGTAAATCGATCACAATATCTATCAGTAATTGCCCTAATATGAATGTAACCTTCAATATTAATTAAACGAATTTGTTGTTAAACTTTCTTTCATTTTTGAGAAAAGCATTATACAAACCTCAACCAGTAAGAAAGCCATCCTGGCCTCGTATATAACCGGACCTCACCTGCGGTTCGGTCCGGTTAACTCATACTCGGCCAGGAAGGCTTACTTACTGGATTCTGCTGTAATGTACTATTGAAGTTTGTGAACTTATGTGTATTTTATTTTTCTGAGAATTCAATGTAAAATTTAAGAGCAAGTTATGAGTATTATTGCAAAAAAAAATATTGTTTAACAACTTTAAATACTCAGGTGCAGACAATAACACACTTTAGTTTATTTTTTCATTAATTTACAAAGAGAAACACTGAACGAACAAAATTTTTGTAAACATAATAAATTTGAATAATAACTGAGCATCTAACTGAAATACCAATACTTACGTGAGTAAAAAGATCAACCACGAGTTTGTGATACTATTGTCCTACATGATATTTATAACATGTATAGATAGATAGGTATAGGATACCTTTATATAAACAATTTAAAGGTAACCTGCAAATCAACTTGAGGAATTTCTTACGTCGCCCTTTGAACCTCGCCGAACAGAAAAAGAAATAAATCAACAGTCATCTGCTCAGAATAGATGAAATTAAATAAATTGAGATACAATACTTCAAACAATTTCTCAATTTGAATATTTTGTTTTATATTACTGAATATATCTGCGAATTTTATGTTTTATAGTTTAAATAACCTTGGTTTTCAAGGCTTCATTCAGACGGTAATAAAAGTGAGAAATAAAATTCTAAGTATAAAATCGTAAAACTACTATGTTGGTCCTTAGAGTGATATACAATGAAGCGGAATGAGAACCTAGGGTGTTCCTCAAGAAGAATATTATTTTCATGGATATATACCACCCTTACTACACTTTATAATTCATGGCTACTGATCATTTAAAAGGTAGGTAAAACCTAACAAGGGTGCTACATTGTGTCATTTGATCCTCAATTAAGACCAGGGTAAAGTATCTCTGGTTCCCGCTTAACAATTAATAATGACACCAAACGAAGGGACAGCGTACCAAAACTTTCTCTCTGACAAAAAGACTAATATAGCCGCAAGAAGGTGTCAATCAAAAGATGATGAAAATTTGCTGTTTGCCCGAAAGGCAATCAATCCGAATTAATTCGGCGCGTGATTTGCTTGATAAACAGATTTTGTGCAATATGACTCCACTCGACTTGCGAATTAATTGAAAGAGGGTGACCACAGCTTTCATTCGACTCCCTCGTACTGTCCAAGTGAGGACATTAAAGCGAATAGCTGACTTGAAAAGTACTTTGGAAAAACTGTGACAATATTTAGATATTCTTCACATCAAGTATATTATACGTAATTACTAGATTTTTTTTTATTAAAAAGTGCATCCTGTCTTTGGCTCTCTTTTCTAGTGCCAATCCCCACGTTATCTATCTTTTTTTACCCAACTACGGTGAAGCTTAAAGGCTATGATTTTAGCAGTCTGATGTGTTTTTGTATTTAAGTATGTTCTTCCGTAGCGCCTCAACTATTCATCCAATTTTGATTAATAAGGTCAATGTCAATCGATTCGTTATTACGACTTGGGTAGTTTAGGTTAAAAATAACCGTAATCGGGTTACAGTTTTTAATTAAACTCTTTGCTTGTTTTTATCTATTTTGAAAGGGTCAATAAGGATAAATTAAATATATAAAATTATAGCTACGAGTTTTAGCTGTAGTAGTGCTGAGTATTACGAGTGTTACTTGTCTAACCAAAGCATTTAAGGTCACATATCTACTAATACAACCATTATATGTATTAGAATCTATTTCCTTTCAAATAACTGAATAAAGTCCGTGAAATATAAATTCATTTTGGTAATATTGACCGATCAATCAGTTTAAAAGTCTGCCCTTAAGCCATTTTCCCACGGAAATAGGTAAAAACAATAGAACGCCACCTGCTACGACCCTTTCATATCCTATTTCCTTCATTTACAGTTATACGGTCATACTCGCACGCCGGTTGAGAGTACTAGGCTCCTGGCCTTTCTGAAGAACATCACCGATAAGATCTGTGTATGTCAGCGTCCTTTGCCAGTGGTTCCACTCACATCTGCCGTGTAAACACCACGCTTTTTACTCATCACTTAGTCTAAAGTCCTGAAGTCCGTATTCCATTTCACGGGTGATTTCCCCGGACGCTCCTTATAGGCTGTTACCTACTACAGGTAAAAGCGTTTCCAACATCATAAATACTGCCTCTTTAATTATTCGATTACCTTTTGCCGTACAATCGGTAAATCGATGTTTTGGAGTGGAAAGGGGTAAGTGAAATTTAGCATTACCTGCATGAAAATTTAATGTAAACGAATCACATTTTGGTCTTTCCTTTTTGAAACTTTATTTTATGCTGCTCGAAAATTAGTAAGTGATGAGTTTTTTCTGATTAAAAGGCAACTAAAGTAACATATTTCTAAAATATAGGTCAGTGTTTTCTTATTAACTCCGAGTTAGTCGCTAACACGTAGACATTAAGTATGTAATATATTTTTCTCAAAAATGGTATGTAATGTTGACATAACATCTCTAAAAAGTATCCAGAAAGTGAACTCTACCGGAGACTATTCACAACTGTCCGGTAAGAAGCGAGATTTTAAATTTGGAATCTCCTACTGTCCAGTAAGTAAGTATGTAATTTACTTACTGGACACTTGGTCATCCTTCATCCCTTTTTTTTTTTATGGCTTCGCACGGTTTAGGTCATCCTCTTTAGATCTGCTTAGAAAAAAAAAACATAGTACCAGACACAGATTAGAGTTTAGCCATTATAACATGGTTAGAGGGAGGCTCCAAATATATATCTATCTCTTTTTGGTATGACATTTTATGAGATACATAATATATTTTGGAGCCTTAAACATCCATTTTATTGTCTGTGACACTTTTTTTTTTTTTTTTTTTATGGGTCTGTGACACATAACGCGACGCAGAAAAAGTATGCACGTTGCGTTTTGTACTTAGTAATGTTGTAGAAGTATAGTGTGGGATTTTATGTTTGTATTTAGTCATTTCAGTTTATAAATCATGTTGGATTAAAGAGTCCGTTAATCAAGATGTACAACAAACAAATATAAATGCCCCCGGTAAATCGATCACAATATCTATCAGTAATTGCCCTAATATGAATGTAACCTTCAATATTAATTAAACGAATTTGTTGTTAAACTTTCTTTCATTTTTGAGAAAAGCATTATACAAACCTCAACCAGTAAGAAAGCCATCCTGGCCTCGTATATAACCGGACCTCACCTGCGGTTCGGTCCGGTTAACTCATACTCGGCCAGGAAGGCTTACTTACTGGATTCTGCTGTAATGTACTAATTCTGTAAATGAATTTCTAAATGACACTGACATATTATTTTGTAATCTATAACTTGCTATTATTTAATTAACATTCTTAACTAAGACATTTTTCGAGTTTATTCATTCTTTTCCTATACTGTACTTAGACATTAAAATTAAAATATTGTTATGTGAATGCACCATGCCGACTATTGTTATTTAAAAAATAATCTAATTATAATATCATTGCATCTCTTTAAATAATGTTTGCATGCCTAATATATGGTAGATTGTACAAGGATCACCCATGTTTTAACTGTCACATCTTATTTACTGTACCTACAATCTATGCAAATAAACGTTTACTTTACTTTACTTTACTTTACTTTACTTTACATGGCAGGTGCATTGTTTAAACCGTGGAATACCAACAACAAAACAAAAAATAACAATATTAAACCGCTTCAATATATATTTTACATTTATATCTTATACACATTATAATACATACCTATATAAATATATATATATATTGGTAAAGTAACGAAAAGAAGTTATAGAGATGACCCGTCTCCCCGCTGAAAGTAAAACCGCAGTACCCGCTTGAAAGCATACCGACTGGTGGCCGTCCTGATTTCGAGAGGAAGCGCGTTCCAGAGAAGAATAGACTGAATATGAAAGGAAGAATGAACAAAATCAGTAGTATGAGAAGGACAGAGTAGGAGAAGATTATTGGAGGAACGCAGATCAAATACTGGGTCGCGGTTAAATTTGAAAGACAGTTACCGGAGAGGACCCTGGCTTAAGCAACAGAAGAAACAAGGGTGGGTTTAGTCAGTAAAAGTCTGACTCTTCCTCCCGCTTAACCCTGAGCGGGAGAAGTCATTGGATGATACCTAAATCCAAAAAAAAATAAGCTGGAAATGCTACAGCTAACATAACTTAACGACATCTCAATACAGCTTATAACACCTTGTTTAAGTAAGCCCAGCCTAGACAGAAAGCGGTGTTTAGTTTTATTTACCAACTAAATCTGAACACTGCAAACATTTTAAGTTATTTACAGAAAGTAATTAGACAAACGTCCGTACACTCTCACATGACCGGCTTCAAACTATACGTATGCCTTCCTCCTCGATCATAGAGGAGAGGGGGTTACAGCAATGGATGGGATCGGCCCAGAATACGGATACCCTTTCGTACTTTCTATTTAACTATTACCTACTAAGTTTTATTTGGTATTTGATATGTATACAACTGTCAATGAAGTTTATTGATGTGAAAGGTAATATTGATTAATAGCAAATTTTACGATGCTCTAGTTAAATGGAATCATCTATCGGCTGAATGTTATATAATTCTATGGTGTTTGGTGTAAAGGTATGTAGAAGGTGATTCAAACAACAAGCTCCAGTAATGACTGCCATCTTTAATAGTTCGATCTTCTTCCACCACCAACATTATCAAAGTACCCACTTATCAATATCATCACATCTTCCTCCCTTAACAAAATTATATTTAAAAAAAAATAACAGTAATAAAAACGAAAACTTAAATTTCCATAACAAATAATAATATATGTATGTTCATTAATATCATGCATGTACATAACAATATCAATTGAACAAGCATAATCAGCTAGTGAGTACTCATAAAATTAACTTAATAACGAATTAATCTCAAAATTTACATTGATCAGTAACATCATTATTACTGTATCCTAAACATGAGATATTTAATTAGATTATAGTATTTCATTATTAATTAATTTAATACGTTTTCTTTATAATATACCTATTGTATAGTAAGAAAGAAATTACGTATACAATATTCCTACATCATTTATTTAATGGATATATACATTTTATTCTCATACAAACTCATATAGTAATTTATAATTATTATCTTGTTATTTAACTTGATTATACATTTCTATTTATTTATAATAATATTTTTGTATATATGATATATTTTATTATATATCAATATTACTATGCCGTTGATATTTCGGATGACGATTACATTGTGGTTGGTGCATTCATCATTTCACGGATACCCCCATCTATTCGGCGGTCGCACCGTCCTGCCAGAACGAGTAACATAATTATTATTAAAATTTGATGATGACTCACAATGTTTATTACTATGACACAATGAATTTTCACAATCATAATCAAACTCATAGTCTCGAAGGGGGCTGTGTCTGTGCGAGTGGTCTGCTATCATGTGCCTTCTATTCCGTACAACTACTTTGCCATTATGCAACCGAACAGCATATGACCTATTTCTTAGAATTCGCTCAACTACACCTGATACCCAATATTTTTTAATTGTATCGAAATATCTTACATTTTGACCGACTTGTAACGGAGTTAAGTTCTTACTACTTTTATCATAATATTCCTTTTGCTTATTTTGCCTGTTTAATAATTTCTCTTTTATGTTATAATGTACCTTTGGTACCAATAATTTTATGGGTGTAGGCATAAACTTCTTAACTTTCGACTTTGTAAAATTTCAGCTGGTGATGCTAGATCACTTCCCAGCGGTGTATTCAAGCATTCTAACAATGCCAGACGAAAGTCCGTGTTGTCTTCTGTTGACTTTTTAATAATATTTTTTACTGTTTGAACTGTTCGTTTAATTTGCCCATTCGACTGAGGATAGTAAGGTGATGACGTTATATGAATAAAATTCCAATCTAGTGCAAATTTCCTAAATTCTACTGATGAAAATTGTGGGCCACAGTCTGACATTATAGTATTAGGTATACCTTGTCGGCTAAATATGTTTTTTAAATGATTAATTACGCTACCAGAAGTTGTACTACGTAATTTGATTAGCTCGAAATATTTACTATAATAATCCACTAGTAACAAGTAGTCCGTACCTTTATATTGAAATAAATCTACACCAACTTTAGCCCATGGTCTATCTGGAACCTCGTGACAATTCAGCTCTTCTTTCTGATTATTTTTTCTATACGTTAAACAAATGTTACAGCTTTCAATCATGTTTTCTATGTCATTATTAATACCGGGCCAAAATATTATTTCTCTGGCTCTTAGTTTGCATTTTTCTATTCCCATATGCCCAATATGAATCTTTTTTAACATCTCTTTTCTCATTATTTTAGGTATTATTATTTTATCCAATTTCCAGATTAACCCATTAGCTACAGTTATATCTTCCTTAAATTTCCAGTATGGTTTTATATTATCTTTTATTTTGTCTTTATTTTCTGGCCACCCTTGTAATACATGTTTGTTTAATTCAATCATTTCTTCATCTATTTCTACCTGCTTCTGAATGTTTATGAATTGTGCGTCCGTAAGATATTCGCATTTATTTTTCACACTATCGGTCAATACGCATATTTCATCCTTCTCTATATCTATACTAGTGTGTGACGTTCCTTCGCTCACATGCGGTAACGTCTCGTAAGCACGAGATAACGCGTCAGCAATGTACAAGTGTTTTCCCGGTCTGTAAACTAACGTAAACGTACAGCGCTGTAATCTCAATAGCATCCTCTGTAAGCGGGACGGAGCATCTACAATTGGTTTTTTAATAATGCTGATTAACGGTTTATGATCCGTTTCTATTGTTATATCCGAACGTCCAAAAATATATGCATAAAATCGCTCACAGGCGAAGACGGAAGCATACAATTCTTTTTCAATCTGCGCATATCTTTGTTCTGTGATAGTTAAAGCTTTCGAAGCATAACACACTGGAAGCCCATTTTGCATTAAGCACGCACCTAACCCTGTGGAACTGGCATCCACGGATATGACTATTGGCTTATCCAAACTATAATATTGAAGAACAGGCCGTTTCGTTAAACACGTTTTTAAATAAGTAAAACAGTGCTCATGTCGGTCATCCCAGTGCCATTCTATTTCTTTTTTAAGTAACTCTCGTAATGGCAATGTTTTATCTGAAAGGTTCGGAACAAATGAGCCTACGTACGTAATTAATCCTAAAAATCGTTCGACATCTTTTCTATTCTTTGGTACTTGCATGTTTTTTATTGCTGACAAATGAGAATCATCTGGGCTCAACCCATCTTTTGTAATGCGATGACCTAAATATTTTATGTCCTGTAAACCAAATTTGCACTTATTTATATTTAATTTTAAATTAATTTTTCTACATCTTTCTAGTAGGTACTTTCTTTAAAATCTCGTCATGTCTGTTTTGATCTGAGGCATTTAATAATAAATCGTCAATATACATACACACACTTTCTATATCATCAAAATGTTCGTATATTTTCTTATGAAAGATCTCTGAGGCCGAGCATATCCCATATGGCATTCGTAAAAATTTAAATCTACCAAATGGTGTATTAAATGTACAGAACTTGCTATTTTCTCCTAATTTCACGTTCCAAAGCCCTGAAGAAGCATCTAATGTGCTGAAATACCTAGCCCCTGCTAATTTTGACACAATTTCGTCTATCGTTGGTAGCTTGAAATATTCTCTCCTAATAGCTTGATTTAATTCTTTCGGATCCAAGCAAATTCTTAAATCACCGTTCGATTTTTTTACCACAGTTATACTGCTAACCCAGTCAGAGGGACCCTCTACCTTTGCTATAATACCTTGTGACTCCATTTCCAATAACATTTTCTTAACGTCCTCGCTGATCGCAAACGGTAATTTGCGAGGCGCATGTACGACGGGGACTACGTCGTCCCTCAATTGAATATTATATTCCCCCGGTAGACAACCTATATACCTTCAAAAACATCTTTAAAATCTTTATGTATCTTGGACTTAATATCAGACCCGTGCACAGACATAACCCTCTTAATTAAGTTCATTTCTACACAGGCATGACGTCCCAATATAGGCGTGCTATTAACATCTGCAATTTTAAACTGTAATAAATACAACTTGCTCTTATAATATACTTTTAGATGTGTTTTTCCTAAGTCAGTAATTAAATCACCCGATTAACCGCTCAATTTAGTATTCGTTTGCAATAACTTATCTACAGATATTCCTAATCTGGCCAAGTAACACATCGGTAGCACATTGACATTGTTCATTAATTACCCGACTGCCGAAGGAGGGTAATGTGTTTATCAATCTATGTATGTATTTATGTAAGTATGTATGTATGTATGTTTGTTCCTATATGGCGTTCCAGAGACCAAACGCGTTGGCCGATTTTGATGATTCATACGTCAATCGATGCGTCTTAACCCTGCGAGTGTCATAGGCTACATTTAAATTGGATAATAGAAAAATGGCGGATTTTGGGTACCATATTGTGGGGGCCTAAATTTTTTTTTCTTCCAAACCCATCGTGTGGGGTATCAAAATAAAGGGTTTCAAGAGGTGATTTCAAAAATATAAAAAACTTATATGTTTACATGTATCTAATTCGAAAAAAACTAACTAAAAAGTTATAAATAAAAAAACTTAATTCAAAAAATCAAAAAACCCGACTGCTTCAAAAGTGAACTAAAAAGTCGTAAACAAGGAACAAATCATGCTGTGCAGGCGGAGGATACACCAGATTTTGGTCAGCCAGCCCGCGAATATGTATCCTCCGACTGCACAGCATGATTTGTTCCTTGTTTACGACTTTTTAGTTCGCTTTTGAAGCAGTCGGGTTTTTTGTTTTTTTTTTCAAATCTAAAGTCCAATCACTCAAGTCTTTATTTAATGCAAATATTACCTTTTCGTCTGATTCCTCCACAAAGTACACACCACACACTTTTGCGAAATGGTTCATTTTTGAGCAGCGTAGATATCTCTTACCATATGCCAAGACACAAGTAGTGACAAGCATTCCTTCCGTGCATACTACCACATCTGCTACACTGCTGGGCTGTCGTGCGCGGTCTGTTTGTCGGCTGCAGCATCGGCCGAGCGGCGCCTGCGATGACCCCGCGCCCGCCTCGCCAGCCTGCGCCTCCTCGCTCGTATCCACTGCGTGATCGCATTGCTCCTTTCATGTTGCCGTCGCATGTTTTTGTAGGCGCTGATACTCCATATCCTACTTTATTATGATGCCGTAATGCCCATATTTCGTTCTTTTCTTCTTGCATATTACTGTCCTGTGTAATACTGTGAACTGCTTCATTCTCCTTCTTTATGTTCTCTGAGTACATTCTTGAAACTACCGCTGCTCGACATATCTCCGAGGCTTTATTTAATGTTAGGTCCCCTTCTCGTAGTAATCTTTCTCTAATTGCTGGGCTTGTCACTCCACACACAAGTCGGTCTTTTATTAGATCATCATTTAACTCTCCGAACTCACATGTCTTAGATAATTTCCGCAAATCAAACACATATTGATCTATCGACTCATTTTGCTGCTGACCTCGTGTAAAAAACTTGTGCCGTTCCACCGTTAAATTTTTCTTTGTTTTAAAGTGTTCATCTAACTTTTTACACGCACCGTCTAAAGTTGTTTCTTTGCTTTGTTCTAATATTTCGCGGCATTGCTCGCCTACTATGTGCAGAAAAATGTTGAACTGTATCACTGATGTTTTTTTAGATAGCTCACACGCGTTGAAATATATCTTGAAGCCCTTCTTCCATCGTTCCCAGCTATCACTCAGCTTGCCCGACGCCACATCAATCGAGTTCTCATCAAATTGGAACGCTGACGGTGGTGTTAACACTGTTTCCATTTTTGTTATTATTTTATTTTTACTATTTTATTGTCTTTATATCAGTCACAGCTAACTTAATTCGATTATATTTTCAATATTTTATTAATTACCGGCTGCGCCATGTAAAGGTATGTAGAAGGTGATTCAAACAACAAGCTCCAGTAATGACTGCCATCTTTAATAGTTCGATCTTCTTCCACCACCAACATTATCAAAGTACCCACTTATCAATATCATCACATTTGGTATATATGTCGTCGTGATATGATGAAAACAGGGAATTGATCAAATCTCTAAGCGATTTGATCAAATCACGGAGGATGTTAAAATAATAACACGTTTTTATCATTTCCCTAAACAAATCTGGTGATTTGACAAATCCCAATAAAAATCTAGTGATTTGAACAAACCCCTAAATTGATTCAGTGAAAAGATAATAAAACATGTAACAAAGTCGACGTAGCCCCGCTGCGCGGGGCTCCTATTTCTGTCTGCAGGGTCAAAAGTAACCTAACACGAACGAGATGACGGGAGCTGCGTTCGCTCGCTTTGCTCGCTCACTTCAGCTCCCGTCATCTCGTTCGAACCTAACCTGTCCGTGTCGGGGTGCCCTAAGTTCCCGAGCTCGCTTCGCTCGCTCTTGGACTGATTCTTTGACCATATAACATAACGCAGCCGATTACCTCGGAAAGCAAAGTACAAAATAAACCTTTAAATTACTACAGAAAAGTTATTTTTGTCATTTCACTGAACCAATTTTGAGATTTGTTCAACGCACTAGATTTCTTTATTGGGATTTGTCAAATCACCAGATTTGTTTAGGGAAATGATAAAAACGTGTTATTATTTTAACATCCTCCGTGATTTGATCAAATCGCTTAGAGATTTGATCAATTCCCTGTTTTCATCATATCCCTGCGACATATATATTATGTTATAATTAAACATCGAAGCGCTGGCGCTCATTGACTATAAGCTGTTAGAGTAAGGTTACTTTGAGAGTGTGGAAGGGACAGATGTATATGGCGTGTATACATCTGTCACTTACGTGATCTCAAAATTACCTTACTCTAAAATTACCTTGCTTATGCTCACCTCACTGACATGAAGTCTTAGTCAAAATCCAAACTTGTAGCGTGTTTTGTTTGATTCGTTTATTTCTAATCCTATACTCTATTCGATGGAGCAAAAAATAAAAGTTAAACAAGCCATTAAAAAAGGTTTTTACAGTGTCTTCCTTGCTGTCACTAAAATCTAAAATAAAAAGTATCATGAGAACATGTTTATTTCAAACAAAAACAAATACACAAATGCACCAATATGTCAAAGCCAGCTCGAGAACTTAGGGCCCCCTCGTCAAAGACTAATAAAATTAGTTCAGGAGCTGTTAGGGTCGAGTTGTAATTGTAACCCACAATATTGAAAGTATGCAACAGTAGGTACCTATCGCATAGGCTGAGTATCAGCTACTTTTTAGGGTTCCGTAGCCAAATGGCAAAAAACGGAAAGGAAGGAGGAACCCTTATAGATTCGTCATCTCTGTCTGTATGTCTGTCTGTCTGTCCTTCCGTATGTCACAGCCACTTTTCTCCGAAACTATAAGAACTATGCTGTTGAAACTTGGTAAGTAGATGTATTCTGTTAACCGCATTAAGATTTTCACACAAAATAGAAAAAAAAAACAATAAGTTTTGGGGGTTCCCATACTTGACACTGAAACCAAAAAAAAAATTTAACATCAAGCCCATACGTGTGGGGTATCTATGGATAGGTCTTCAAAAATGATATTGAGGTTTCTAATAAAAAAAATCTAAACTGAATAGTTTGCGCGAGATACACTTCCAAAGTGGTAAAATGTGTGTCCCCCCCCCCTGTAACTTCTAAAATAAGAGAATGATTAAACTAAAAAAATATACATGATGTACATTAACCATGTAATCTGCCACCGAAAATTGGTTTGAACGAGATCTAGTAAGTAGTTTTGTTTTTAATACGTCATAAATCGTAAACCGCAATTTACCAAGTACGGAACCCTTCGTGCGTGAGTCCCACTCGCACTTGGCCGGTTTTTTTAACGCAAGCTATCGTCTGCTACCGTCTCTTTACATACATGAGATATGTATGTTTGTGTGGAAGCATATTAAGGCATTATTTACAAAAGCAGACGATGTACATCCTCGAATCCGGCGCGACCCTCACAGGTTCGTACTAGATGTCATTCCAAGGCTTATTAAATATAATATATGCTGTTTGTATATATATATGTGTGTAGAAATATTTAACATACTCGTAGTCTCGTACCTAGCGACCTAAACATTCTAAATACCAGATTATTTAATTGTAAATTGTATAACTGGCCGTACACTAATAGTTCTTATAGTGTAAATGATTTTTTGACAAAAAAATTAAATGGCAATATTGTATGCACGAAAAATTTGCACAGTTATAACATGTATGTTCTGTATTAATTTTGTACCATCTTCTATACCATGTTTATGCAAATGAAAATTCTTAAATATTTTTGACTTTTCCAGTCGCTTTCGTGGCGCTATTGGTGATAGAATGCCACTTGTCTTGTCTATGAAATGTAATCTAAGTAGGTACAGCAATTACTACGCCTACTAGTGAGAAGCTACTTACATTACGTTTCATAGTAGTTACAACCGTCTCAATGTTGCGTCATTATTGTAGCACAGGTGTGGAGGCTTTCATGCCCTCCGGCAAGAAAGTACAATCCATTGACACTCTATATCAGTACCTAGTAGTAAGTACCTAAGGAGAGAGGATTATGTTACCAAGGAATTTGAGAAGAAATTTGGTCAAAATCAATCAACCTAGCCTTTTTACCCGACTGCCTGCTGCCTGTGTATTTTGTTCCTATGTGGCGATCTAGAGAACAAACGCGTTGGCCGATTTTGATTATTCTTGTGTCAATCGATTCGTATTAACCTTGCGAGTGTCACTGGCTACATTAAAATTAGAAAATAGAAAAATGGCGCCATATTGTGGGGGCCCAATTTCTTTTTCTTGCAAACCTCGTGTGGAGTACTTTCAAAAATATATAACACTTTAAATATATTTAAATAATATTTTTTTTATCATTTCAAAAAATTTTACATAATTAATAAGATATAAATAAAAAAGTTAATTCAATTAAAAGATGTAAACAAGAAGAAAATCATTCTTTGCAGTCGGAGGAGACATATTCGCGAGCTGGCTGACCAAAACCAGATGTATCCTCTGACTGCATAGCATGACTTGTAAATACGAAACGATTTTTTTTAGATTTAGTATTTTTTTTATTTTTTTTTTGTTTTGTAAATGTGTGAACATTGTAGGCCTTCCAGATGCTTGTTAACATTTGTTAACTTTCTAACTCGTTTTATTTTCTTTTGTTTAATTAATATCACAAAATAGTAAGTATACAGAAGGGCCACTCCCGCCGTTTAGAAAATTGACAGCTGAACTTGACAGATTCACTAGGGTTGCTACTACATTGATTCCGAATTAAAAAAAAGAGTAGGTTGCCCAAGTTACAAACATAAATACATAGATTCGTCTAAACATACATCATATCATGCTTACATGCCTTAAAGGGTAGACAGGGCATCAAATATCCATTTAATATCACGAAACATTTAATATTACGCCACATACGATGAATATTGGAGAGTAAAAAGACGTAGTAATAGTGTAATAATGATCCCACTTAAAAAAATAAATTGTAAAAAGCTCCAAGCTCAACAAAAATATAAATGTGAAAAACAGGTAACTAATAAAATCAAAAAACCAAAGATGATCTTAAACAAGAAGAAAATTATGCTGTGCAGTCGGAGGAAACATATTTGTATGCTGTATGACTTGAATCTTATTATTTATGACAAGTTCCCAATTTCATCTATAGGCTTAAAATAATTTATTATAATCTTAGATAATGAATTTCTAATTTGTAATCTTGAAAGATTAATGACCTTTATAACTTAAAAATAATTGAAAGAAAGAATTAAAAACAAAAAAGTCAATTCGGTCTGTAAGAAATAATAAAGGTAACCCATCCAATGCAACCAACCTCGTTACAGTACTTAATGTATGATTTATGAATGACGTGACAAACGCCTGCACAAAGCAATCATGACAGCCGCGACTGAGCTCGGTCCAATATTGCCCAATATTCCCTGTAAAACCGAAATGTCAAAGTGAGAGTGGCCCCTCTGTCTGCGGCGCGCCGCCGCTTACGTACTTTGTGTTAATATGTAACCTTTTTTTTTTTTTTTTTGTTTTTCTTACGACTTATTGTCGGGCCTACGTTGTCCCCACATATCTAAGTACTAATGCTGTAACAAGGAAATATTGTAAAACCAAACCATTTTTTAAAAGAGTAACCATGGAGTTTCTTGCCGGTTCTTCTCCATAGGAAACGACCAACCCGAACCGTGCACCTTTTGTCGACGTTTTATAAGTGCCCATGTAAGCCTAATGAAATAAAAAAAATGATTTTGATTTTGATTTTGATTGACGTAAGAATCATCAAAATCTGCCAATGCGTTTGGCCTCTAAATCGCCACATAGGAACAAACATACATACATAGACTGATACACATATTACCCTACTTCGACAGTCGGGTAAATAGCAATTTATATAAGCTACTAGACACCGCACGCGACTTCCGCGGAATTCTCGCGATTCTCGAGAATTCCTGTAGCTACTGGCTCGTAGTTAGTTTGAACGTTACACAATTGACATAAAGTTCATTATGCTTTGTACAATTTCGTTGCAAAAATTCGCTTCCATTCCGTTTCGCGGCAATGTAAATTGAGCCTAAGGTATAATGTTGCTTTCCTTAGGTGAAAAAATTTTTTGAATCGGTTAATTAGTTTTTGAGTTTATCCATCATAAACAATTTTACAATAATTTGATTGTAATCAAATATTTCCTCTATATATAGTGTAGATTTGATAAAAACCGTTTTTTGTATCTTTATCTACTTGAACTATGAATAATATATTAAAAGTTTTCCAAAGGCATTTCACTTAATTTAACGTGAAACTTCTGTACAAAGCTACAAGGACACTCATTTTTAACCGACTTTAAAAAGAAGGAGGTTATCAATTCGATTGTATTTTTTTTATATTCAATCAGTTAACTAAAACTAAAACTAGATGAACTGATTTTGATACTTCTTTTTATTTGAAATCTGGTGCTTCTCATGTGGTCCCACTTAAATTGGGTGAAGATCTATTGAAGAACTTAGGAGATATACAACAGAACTCTTCAATAATGAACGGCAAATTTCTCCGGATTCCTGCAATCGCATGTCAGCTCACTGTTTAAGCCATTTCATAACATAAAGGGGAACGCAGATTTGTAGAGTTCACGATCAAGTTTATGTTATTCGGGTAATCTATTCTGGTATAACTTTGTGCATTATAGTTACCTTACTATAGAACTTGCTCATCAGGTAGGTACCACTACCAAAAAGTAAAAAGTAAAAAAAACTACAATGGACTTCCAAAAAAATCATTACAAAGTGAAAAATAACTTCAATTTCGGATGCTGGTGTCAAAAAACGAAGAAACAAATACAGGAACACCGACTTCCGAAAATTTTTCCCTGAATGAAGTTATTCCTTCATAGTTGTAGTGATACTTTGCAGTGTTTTTTTTGGAAGTCGGTTGTATTTTATTTGTAAAAAAGTTTTTTTATTATAAGAAGAAGATCTATAGGAAAAAGTTGAAAAACCGGCCAAGTGCGAGTCAGACTCGCACACGAAGGCCATAGTAGTTCCATACCATTTTCGTAAAACACGGCAAAAAAATTACGTTTGTTGTATGGGAGCCCCCCTTAAATATTTATTTTATTTTGTTTTTAGTATTTGTTGTTGTAGCGGCAACAGATATACATCACCTGTGAAAACTTAAACTGTCTAGCTATCACGGTTCATGGGATACAGCCTGGTGACAGACAGACAGACAGACAGACGGACCCCTCGGGTCCCATTTTTACCCTTTGGGTACGGAACCCTAAAAACATTAGTGTTATTTTGGTAAGTAACTACTCCCACAATCATGAACTCTTTGACACTCACGACTTCGCTACACGATATTGTATTCGCGTGAATTGATATTATTTAATTGTATTCCAAATTTAATCTTACACCGATCTACATATAACCGGATACACAGATGACCGATAGATCGAAATTCAAACTCCATAGAATGTGTTGTGTCCATTCTTTCATTGAAGCTTGTTGGGTGACGTCACACGCTGGCTGGTTACGCAAGGAAGGCGTGCCGAAGAAAGTTGGACCGCCATGTGTTTACACATAAGTGGCCACTAGCAGCCTGGCCGGCTCGGACATAGTAAATAATCTTACAACATACTTAATAATATCACATTTCTCTTCTGAGGGCCGGTTGATGGGCTGTACGTAGGGTTGCCAGATGGTCGAGAATCGTCTGGATCCGCCCGACTTTTTAAAGGACTCCCGGCAAAACTCAAAATCTCCGGACAAACAAATTCGTTTAAAGTTCTTTCTTTCAGATCATTTGTGTTACCAATTTCTGTAAGCATTACTGTGAATAGATTTAAGTTTGCTTAATAATTTACTTAAAGCTGTTTTATCTCACGATGAGGGATGAATCGTAGCAAAATGAATCTTATTTCGGCGTTATAAAAGTCACAACGTAACCCTTCTTCGTGAGATACAACAATTATACCGAAGAGAGAAATTGTAAAGCTTTTGATATAGTTCAAGCTGAGTTTGTAAATAGACTGAACTTTGAAGTAAATTGTTTGAATTTAAAATATTTTCTAAATTGGTAGTAAAGTTTAATGCCAAATACATGTGTGGCAACCTTAAAATTAAGTGTAGTTAAATTAGTTATGTTTCATCAATATGTAGCCAAATAATAATAAAAAAAAACATACATTTAATTTTTTCTCCCGACAACAACGTCAAAATCCCGACATTTTCAAATTTTGTCCAGATATTTTCGTTTTTCGATCTGACAACCCTAGCTGTACGAGCCGTCACGCTTTTGTGCAAGGAACGGCACAAATGTACTTACTGGAACCATCGCATCGTTTGTTAATAATGGTTTTATGGTTTAAGTGACAGGAACACGTCCTAGAAAAACTTATTCAATTTCAACCTGCATAGCTATTCAAAAGCATTTGATTCCATCCCGGAACAACAATGTGGTTTTGTAAGGTTTGTTTAAGGCTTAGCACGCACTGCGGTTTTATTCGCGCGATTTTTTATCGCACATTCTGCTAACTATGGAATTGTATGATGCTGCACGCAATGCGGTAAAAAATTCGCGAGGTAATAATACCGCAAGAAAGCCGTGTTTTGCCACAGATGACGGAACCCACCGCACCACGGCGCGTTAAACCGCGAATATTTTGAACAGGTGACAGCTAGGAGACAAAATCGCGCGAAATTTTATCCGCGGTGCGTGTTAGTTAAATACGTGCTAAGCCTTAGGTGGATAGTGACAATGGCGTAGGTGCCAGGAGGGGAGTACAATGGGTCGCACTTGCAACCCCATTTTAATTTTAACTTTATTTATTTATTTATGTACACACAAAACACTTAAAAGAGAAAGTAATACATATAAAGAAAGAATAGCACAAAGGTGCTGCTTATTTCTAAAGAAATTTCTTCCAGCAGACCTACGATAGGAGAATTTGATAAGACACATAGACACAGTGTGTATAAGTACAAGAAAAGATAATAAAACTAAACTAATACGAACATAATATATAAAATAACATTACATGACAAAACATTATTATAAATTATATAAAAAAAACATAACTACTATAAAATAAATAAAAACCTATAATATATAAGATTACGGGATAGAAGAAAGATAGTGTTCTTTGACTTGCTTTTTAAATATAGAGATACTTTTTGCGTCACGGATTTTAGGTGGAAGTGAGTTCCACAGTCGCACTGCATGAACAGAGAAGGAGTGGGAATAGAAACGAGATTTATGGGATGGGAAATTGAGATGGAGTTTAAGGCGGGATCTACACAGCAGGGCGAGTAAACGAAAAACGGTCGCGTAGGTAGCTAGGGTATGCGGGGTTAAAAAGAGTGTTGAACAGGAGACATAATATGCGAGTGTTCCTGCGAAGACGGATAGGAAGCCACTTGAGATCCTTGCGGAACTGAGAGACATGATCGTATTTCCTAAGACCAAACACAAAACGAATAAAAAAGAACACGAAAACACAGGTTTTGCAAGCGCTCAAGCTTATTTAAGACGGTACCCTGAGCAAAAAATCGCCATGAGATATGAGCATTCCTATTGGTCTAGCGGCACTGGTGGCGCATGAATTACAGTAGTGAATGCGTCCATATTTTAGAAAAAAATCTTTATAAAATCGAATTTAGGTCTTTTGAAAAAAAAAAATCTACAAAAATGTTCGTTATTAAATTGTCTATCCATTAGTGTTAGTACAAAAAATAATTAATGAACACTTTACGAGGAGATGCATAATATCAATAATTATTTCTCATTTTTATGTTTTTTTGGAAGGTGATTAGTGAAATATATACAACATTAAAAAAAAAACTAAATCTACCATTTTAGAATCAATATTATGTAGAATTTTAATGTATTTTTATTAATTGACATTTCTTTTTTAATAACGAGTAGATAGCTCCTAAAAACAGCACAAAAAACGGCTTGCGCGGCGATTTGCTCGGGGTACCGCCTTAAGAGCTCCTCAGTAGCATCCAGATAGCAGGCATCGGCGTAGTCTATGATCGGCTGAATTAAGGTTTGGGCTAAATAAATTATCTTTATTAGCTTTATTTTGTGGTGTGAAATTATTCAATGACTTTGCCTACTATAAGTGAAGCGGGAAGGCGTGCCACCATTGTTCCTTCAGTTGCTTGTGCCAGGGCCGTGGTAACTCTCTATCAAATTGAGCCGCTCTTTAGTTTAATCGCAAAATAAAATATACATTATTAATCTATATCTATACATATAATAAATCTGTAGAAAAGTAATTTTTGTACATTGAAGAAATTGAAACAAAAAATAGCCAGCGTGTGAAAAGATAAGTAACAGAACCCATTTCCATCATTTTTGAAATTTTTGTCTGTTTGTCTGTTTGTCTGTTTGTCTGTTTGTTTGTGCGCACATCACGTAAAATCTACGAATTCAATGCTGACAATGTTTATATACAAAAATTATACGCAACTTGAGGTTTAACTTAGTTTTTGTTTCATCGAAATCGGTTCACTCTATCAAAAGATATGATTAATTTAGTGAGTTCAAGAAGTAAAATATTACGTTACGCAATTAAGTATAGTACTTGCAACGACATCTTAAGACTAAAAATAGAACTAATGTTGATAGTTGAAATCTAAATCCGATAGATGGCGTTGTGCAAATGACGTCATTTTCTGAATCGCGGTGTTAAGATTTTCCGCGCGAGGATGACGTCCACCGTGTTTACTAGGCAAATTGGGTTTCGTTAGGTGTCTTAAAAGTTCTTGCGTGTGTCGTAAAAGTTCTTTGGTTGCTTGGTTTATCGATTTTCTAAATTGGTCGAAAAAAAAGTATTTGCTTATCTTATTGGTTTCGTTTGGTCAACTTTGGTCATTGGTTTGAAGTACGAAGTTAAGATTGTATTTGATTTACTTCGTAGTTTGAATCCAATAGTGCCAATCGTTATACAGTAAGTTAGTGTTGCCAATTCGTTGAGTCACGACCACGAACAGACGATACGTTGTCACACTAGACTGTTCGACGCACCGTTCTTTTAAGTTTGTAGGCTATTCAGTCATAAGTGTTGTTAGTTTTGTTTATTGCTTTAATTTTCCTTGAAAATGCCTCAAAGAAAAAAAACTAACCTTTCGCTGCGTAGCCGAAATGCGAAAAGGATGAGACTTTGTAGGTCTCAGGAATCGGAAGAAGATCGTGAAGCACGGTTATCTGCTAACCGAGAGCACATCGCTCTTTCACGTGAATCGGAAACGTTCACCGAAAGGGAGTCACGTTTAAGTTCACAAAGAACACGGACCGCGACTTTGCGGTCTCAAGAGAGTATCCAGGAACGCGAAGACCGGCTGTCTGCTGATCGGGAGCGCCACTCTCTCTCACGTGAGTCAGAGACATTCACAGAAAGAGAGTCGCGCTTAAGTTCGCAAAGAACTCGGACCGCGACTTTGCGTTCTCAAGAGAATATCCAGGAACGCGAAGTTCGGCTGTCTGCTGATCGGGAGCGCCACTCTCTCTCACGTGAGTCAGAGACATTCACAGAAAGGGAGTCGCGCTTAAGTTCGCAAAGAACTCGGACCGCGACTTTGCGTTCTCAAGAGAATATCCAGGAACGCGAAGTTCGGCTGTCTGCTGATCGGGAGCGCCAGTCTCTCTCACGCGAGTCAGAGACTTTCACAGAAAGGGAGTCGCGCTTAAGTTCGCAAAGAACTCGGACCGCGACTTTGCGTTCTCAAGAGAGTATCGAGGAACGCCAAGCACGTCTGTCATCTGACCGAGAGCGACACGCTCTCTCGCGCGAGTCTGAATCTCTCTCCCAAAGAGAAGAACGATTAGAAATAGCTAGACATAACTATGTAGGTGTACAAAGAAACAATGAAAGTTATCTTGCATCTGAAAGGGAAAGAATAGATGAACTAAGACGAGCAGAAACAGCAGAACAACGTCAATCTCGCCTAGAAATAGAACGAGCTCGATACCATATGAATAGAGAAACAAATAGCGGAGCTGATGAGTCCATGGAAAATGACGATGCAAATATTTTATTACCTTGGGACAATAGGGAAAAATCAGGGTTCACATATTCGTCTAGAATTAATTATGCTGGCTTTACTTTCGTGGGTGACATGAGAGAAATTTGTAATTTTTGTCATGCTTTGAAATGGAGGAAAGAGACAGATGGAATGTGCTGCTCAAATGGAAAAATTGTTCTTCCAAATTTCCAAGATCCACCACACTTACTTATAAGTCTCCTGAATGGCGATCATCCCCAGTCGAACCGTTTTTTGGATAATATTCGTTTATATAACAGTGCTTTCCAAATGACTTCCTTTGGGGCAAAACAAATAACGGAAGGACCGTTCATGCCAACCTTCAAAGTACAAGGTCAAGTTTATCACCTTATTGGATCTTTGCTGCCAGAAAATGAACCCAAATTTCTCCAAATTTATTTTGTATCCGATTACACGCAACAGCTCAATGTTAGAAATCACAATTTTCCCCAGCTCAATGCTGAGCTTTTGGGTCAACTTCAAGAATTGCTGCATCGCGTTAACCAGTACGTTCGTGAATTCAAAGCTGCATTGGAGTCAATTCCACAAGGCAGCAATGATTTCAAAATTGTTATAAGTGCCGATAGACGTCCTGTGGGTGAACACCGTGGAAGACACAATGCACCCGTCGCAGATGAAGTTGCAGTTGTTTTAGTCGACCAGGAGTGTGAGAGACGTGATATCGTGTTGCGTACACGCGACGATCGCCTTCAACGCATTTTGGAAACCCACCGAGCTTACGACGCCCTGCAATATCCACTAATCTATTGTCATGGTGAAGATGGGTACAATTTTGGGCTGTACCAAGTGAACCCTACTACGAGAGTCACTAATTATCAAAAAAAAATATCTGCTCAACAATACTATTCCTACCTTTTACAAATAAGGCAAAACAGTTTCGTATATTTGCAACGATTTCGTGGTTTGTTCAGCCAATTTATTGTGGACATGTACGCAAAAATAGAAACTGAACGTTTAGTGTATATTCGCACTAACCAGCGACGGTTACGCGCTGAAGAATACGTGCACTTGCGGGACGCCATGCAATCAGATAATAACGTCGAAAACTTGGGTCGATTGGTTATTTTGCCATCCAGTTTCACAGGCGGTCCGCGGTATATGCACGAACGAACGCAAGATGCTTTTTGTTACGTCCGTAAATACGGCCGGCCGGACCTTTTTATAACATTTACAACAAATCCAAAGTGGACGGAGATTTGCCAGGCACTTCTCACAGGACAGGCGTCATACGACAGACATGACATTATTGCTAGGATTTTTCATTTAAAACTCAAAGTCTTGATTAATCTACTTACAAAGGAGAAAGTTTTCGGTTCAACTCTTTGTTTTATGTATAGCGTCGAGTGGCAAAAGCGTGGTTTACCCCACGCGCACATTCTTCTGTGGCTGGAAGAAAAAATTCGTCCCGATGCTATAGACAGTGTCATAAGTGCAGAATTTCCGGACTATAATGCAGATCCGATTTTGCATGACATAGTAAAAACACATATGGTTCACGGGCCATGTGGCCTCTTAAACAGGGAATCACCGTGCATGAAAGATGGTCAATGCTCAAAAAAATACCCCAGAGCACTGAAAGAACTAACTATGGCTGGGGAAAATGGGTATCCGCAATACCGGCGAAGATCACCGTCACAAGGTGGTTTCACAGCTACTGTCAGATTCCGTGGACAAGAAATAATTCTAAATAATAGTTGGGTGGTACCGTATTCTCCAGTTTTGTCAAACGCTTTTCAAGCACACATTAATGTTGAAATTTGTAATAGCGTCGAATCTATAAAATATATATGTAAATATGTTAATAAAGGTAGTGATCAAGCCATGATAGCACTAAGAAATAACAACCAATTTGATGAAGTGACAAGGTATCAATCTGGCCGATACATAAGCTCTTCGGAGGCAGTTTGGCGCATTTTGAGTTTCCCTATTCATGAAAGGTATCCGCCAGTCATCCATCTTGACGTGCACCTGGAAGGCGGGCAGCGAGTTTACTTTCAGCCAGAAAATGTGGCAGAAAGAATGAACAACCCAAGACAAACCACCTTGCTCGCATTCTTTCGCCTTTGCGAAAGAGACAATTTCGCTAAGTCTCTGTTGTACAATGAAGTGCCACATTATTATACTTATAACAAGCAGCAAGGTGTTTTTAATCGCAGGAGACGTGGAACTGCTGTAGAAGGCGAGTCCGGCATTTTTAAAGAACACGTGATTGGAAGAGTATACACGGTGCACCCAAATAATGCAGAGTGTTATTATTTACGCCTTCTTCTTCACACAGTGCGAGGACCTACTTCTTTTGCTGAGCTCCGCAAAGTGGACGATATAGAATATCCCACATTTCAAGCTGCTTGCCGCGCACGGCATTTATTAGATGGCGATCAGCATTGGGATGATGCTTTAGCCGAAGCATGCGTCAGTGATAGTCCACATCGTTTGCGCCATTTATTTGCCATTTTGTTGACATTTTGTGGCCTATCGGACGCTGGGCAGTTGTGGCAAAAATATAAAGACGCGTTTGCCGAAGATTTTTTGAGACAGCAAAATATAAATAGTGAAACTTCTGACCAAGTACGTGAAAGCTGCCATAATAGGGCTTTGCTGGCTATACAAGATATAGTTACAAGTATAGGAGGGAACCCCCTCAGTCAATACGGCTTGCCGACACCGACAGTTGGTGGGGAACGAATTAATAGGGAGTATACATCTGAAATAAATTACAACCCCGAAGAGTTAGCAGAAATATTGCGAAATGGCTGTTCAAATTTGACGTCAGAACAACGTCAAATCTTTGATAGAGTATGCTGTAGTGTAGAACATTCATTAGGAGAAATGCTGTTTTTAGATGCACCTGGTGGAACAGGTAAAACTTTCCTCACTAAAGTTATCTTGGCTCAAATAAGGAGCCAAAACAAAATTGCCCTTGCCGTCGCTTCCTCAGGAATAGCTGCCACTTTATTACCAGGAGGAAAAACTGCACATACAACATTTAAAATACCAATCGACTTGGACCGCACAGAAAACCCTGTTTGCAACGTGTCTCGCAATAGTGATAAAGCAAGGGTTTTACGCGATTGCGCCCTTATCGTTTGGGACGAGTGTACGATGGCAAATCGTAAAGCTGTGGAAGCTGTAGATAGAACGTTGCGAGATATAAGACAAAATGACCGACCGATGGGAGGCTTAACGGTGCTATTCTGTGGAGACTTCAGGCAGACACTCCCTATAATACCCAGAGGAACGAGGGCCGATGAAATAGGTGCCTGTTTAAAGAGCTCTATTTTATGGCGTAGTGTCATATTAACTAATTTGAGCTTTAATATGCGAGCATATTTGGGAGGTGACGCAAACGCGCAGGTTTTCTCAAATTTACTACTTCAAATTGGTAACGGCACATACCCGACTCAAGAAGGAGGTAAAGTAACTTTAGTCGAAAGCCTGTGTTCTTCTGTTGCCTCACAGCAGGAACTCATTTCCTCTGTATACGGAGATCCATCAGAGATCTCGAACCATGACGCTGCTTGGCTATGCCAACGAGCTATTTTGGCACCTCGCAACGACCAAGCAGCAGCAATAAATTCTCAAATATTGGTACATGTTTCTGGAGAAAGTAGGGAATATTTATCTATTAACACGGTTTTAGAAGAAGGAGATGCCACCCACTATCCAGTAGAGTTTTTAGACTCTCTAAATACACCAGGTCTTCCAGCACACAAAATTTATTTAAAAGTCGGAGTACCAATCATTCTACTCAGAAATTTAAGCCCACCAAAACTATGCAATGGAACTCGGTTGAGAGTAACAAATCTCCAACGAAATGTCATCGAAGCCGAAATCTTAACAGGTTGCGGCTCCGGTGATGTTGTTTTCATTCCCAGGATACCCATTATCCCCAATAATTTTCCGTTTACTTTCAAACGTGTGCAATTTCCTGTAAGCCTCTGTTACGCTATGACTATTAATAAAGCCCAAGGCCAGACGTTATCCGTTGCGGGTGTAGACCTTACTTTTGATTGTTTTTCACACGGCCAACTCTATGTTTCTCTATCACGTGTTAGCAACCCAAACAACCTTTTTGTATATGCTCCGGGTAATTCCACCGCTAACATAGTATATAGAGAAGCATTAACGTAATCAACTATACCAAAGTCAGGACTCTTATCTAAATCATCAAAAAGGTGATATACTCTTATCTAAACGACGTTGTTTTGCTCTCGACAACCACGCGAACGAAGTCGCGGGCACAGCTAGTTAAAAATAAAAAAGTCTCATATAAGAGATATCTATCATATACGAGGCGAGGTGCTTTTTGCATGTCCGAGCTCGCTTCGCTCGCTCTTGAATTTGTCTCCTTTACTTCTCAAGCTTTTATGCATATGCTTAAGTCGACAAAGATATTTTATTAGATATTTTTATTAAGATATTTTATTTTATTAGTTATTTTATGTTTTAAGTAGGTATCTATACCAATATTATAAAGAGGAAAGATTTTTTTATTTGTATGTTTGTTTGTTTGTACCGAATAGGCTCCGAAACTACTCTACCGAATTTAAAAATTCTTTCACCTATGGCAAGCTACATTATTCCCGAGTAACATAGACTATAATTTTGACGGGAGCGAAGCCGCGGGGGTCAGCTAGTATTCTATGAAAACATCATACTCGAGGATGGCGGGGTGTTGACGATACTACTCCTAGAAAATAGCCGGCGGCCATATAATGATGGTCAATCTTGCAATCAATAAATCTAATAATGCCAAATTCGGTATTTAAACGCCTGATTTGTATTGCAAGATTTTAAAATATGCTTCCAACAAAAATGCACAAAAAATGGCGGATTATTCGCATAAACTTACAAACAGAATGAAAGCAATCATATCGTTTAACACTATGCGATTAATTAAATACATATGTGTCTAACATACTAATGACATGCACGTCTTGATGCTAATGAGACGAACTGAACTTTCCTCAACAACTGAGAGAGACGGTCAATGCCGTGACGTACCCTGTGATATTGACCTCTACGCCTCGTCCATTCCGAATTCATGCATTAATTTGGTGATTTTCATTGATGAGAAACATGAGAGAGACGAAATTAATTCAAGAATTATGCAGTATCTCATAGAGAGTGAGAGATTTGTAAGCGTAGTTTGGGATTTCCGTAAATGCAAGTCAGTAATCGGACGTGGTGAGTTGAAGAGTATTGAGAATGATTGAAGTTAAATAGTTTTATGAAAATGTAGAAATTGTACTTTGTTTGAAAGGTGACTTTATCGAGAGTGTTTTTAGCTATGCTTGATGAAAATCGGTTCAGCCGTTCGAAAGTTATGGACGTTTTATTGTTTGAATCGGGGTATTTGCGCAAGATTTCGTGTAAGAAAAACTTTTAAACAAAAAAAATTAACCGACTTCCAAAGCAAAACACTGCAAAGCAAAATTTTTTTTTTTTTTTGCCGAATTCGGTGTCTTTGGTACCAATTGTTTTCAGTTTTTCGACACCCCCTCCTTTTTTGAAGTCGGTTGATAAAAAGTAGTTCAAAAACATTTTGAGAATCTGACTTTTTGCTGTATAGATGTTCTGCTATACAGACCAACTGATAGTTGGACAAATGATAAATGATTTTATTTCTGTAAGTTGGTTTGTACAAACACTTTCACATGTCGATCATATTTTTTTAACCCGACTGCCGAAGGAGGGTAATGTGTTTATCAGTCTATATATATATGTATGTATGTTTATTCTTATATGGCGTTTTAGAGACCAAATGCGTTTGTCGATTTTGATGATTCTTACGTCAATCGATTTGTCATAACCCTGCGAGTGTCACTGGCTACGTTAAAATTGGAAAAGAAAAAAATGGCGGATTTCGGGCGCTATTTTGTGGGGAGAAAGGCTGAAACAAACTCAGAGGTCACAGTCTCTACATTTGACATGTTGGACGTTTTGCTACATGGACATTTTGCTAATTAGACTTACTGCTCATTAGACATTTCGCGCTTTTGGACATTTTGCTACTTAGACCTTCTGATCGTGTGGGAACTAAAAATGTGTCGGGGGTTTTTTAATTTCACTTGGTCTAACTATGTTGGTTGGTCGTCTCCGAGTCTAACTGTTTGCAGCTCAATACTCGCTGTTTTACTTAGAACGACTTCCTATGTGACCTCTGCAACACAATTATTGGGTAACACAATACTCATTGGTAACACTGATAGTCGTCAGATATTGGGCTTCAAACTACCCGTTACGACTGTCAAAGATGCAAGACAGCTGGGACCAACATGATCGGCAAAACAGCAGTAATGGCGGCAACAAACTTAGGGTCGATTTTACCAATTATATTAATCACAATTAGTTCAGTTAAACTCAGTTTACGCAAATACAGCGTTCTGATTGGTGGAGACCGCTGAGAAAATCCCAATCAGAACGCTGTATTTGCGTAAACTGAGTTTAGTTAAACTAATCGCGATTAATATGATTGATGAAATTGACCCTTACGCGTCGTGGCGTGGCATCTTCTGACGCAGTTGATTGGCTACAAAACTCATTGTGTTATAATTATAAAGTATGCTGGAACAGAGTCGTTTGATTGCTGGATCCCGCGCCACGCCACGCCACGATATGTTAGTATGTTACCGACTTTATATTGCTTAGCAATCGAACTACGAATAGTTGGTAGGGGAAACTAAGTTACCTACTAAAAATTAAAGGCATTGAAGTAATGCAAGAAACAATTTATTCCAACAAAACTACTATAGCGACTTGGCAGTTTACGTAGCGACCGTAAACTTTTGACCTAAGAAAGTAAGATAAAATGTTCATATTACATCCTGGGTTATAAACGTGAAAGTTGCTGTCTTTTGCCGCATAAGTTTTGTGAAGATTTACTTATGGCGAAAAACATATATCTATGTTCCTTTACTCTCTTCTGTTATTAAAGCAAATATATAAAATTGCTTCCACCCGCGGTTTCGCCTGCGTGAATAGTATTTTATTATCGCTATGGAACTTACTATTGGGATACATGGCCACAAAATAGTAAGTATACAGAAGGGCCACTCCCGCCGTTTATAAAATTGACAGCTAAACTTGACTGATTCACTAGGGTTGCTACTATATTAATGCCGAATTAAAAAAGAGTAGGTTGTATAAGTTACAAACATAAATACATCGATTTGTTTAAACATACATCATATCATGCTTACATGCCTTAGAGGGTAGACAAGGCATCAAATATCCATTTAATATTACGCCACATACGACGAAGATTGGAGAGTAACAAGACGTAGTAACAGTGTAATAATGATCCCACTTAAAAAATTAAATTGTGAAAAGCACCAAGCTCAACAAAAATATAACTGTGGAAAAACAGGTACCTAATAAAATCAAAAACCAAAGATGATCTTTAAACAAGAAGAAAATTATGCTGTGCAGTCGGAGGTAACATATTTGTAAGATGGATGACTTGAACCTTATTATGACAAGTTCCCAATTTCCTCTATGGACTTAAAATAATTTATTATAATCCTAGATAATGAATTTCTAATTTGTCATCTTGAATGATTTAATGCCCTTTATAACTTAAAAAATATTGAAAGAAAGAATCAAAAACAAAAAAGTAAATTCAGTCTGTAACAATTAATAAAGGTAACCCATCCAATGCAACCAACCTCGTTACAGTACTTAATGTATGTATGAATGCCGTGACAAACGCCCGCACATGAGTGCTTCATGACAGCCGCGACTGAGCTCGGTCCAATATTGCCCAATATTCCCTGTAAAACCGCAATGTCAAAGTGTGTATGCAACATTACTTTTGTTCGTAGTGGCCCCTCTGTCTGCGGCGCGCCGCCGCTTACGTACTTTGTGCTATGGCCTAAACTAGAGTATAATGTATGCCTGTGCCAAAAATCATAAATATACACTTAGTGGTTTAGACGTGAAGATGACAGACAGACCAAATTTCGCATTTCATAGTATTAGGATAAATTCAATCGATAAGACTTCGCAAAAACAGAAGACATAACGATGGAAAAGCAATTCAAATACAAGATTAAAACAAGTAAAATTGTAAAAAAAAAACCCCGACACATTTTTATTTCATCCGTTTTGAACTACATAATTTATTTTATCTACACCCATGCTATAAATCTTCTATAAAAGTTCTTGAAACAGTTAGCTTATTGCCAACATTAAAACCGATTATTCCCGATGTCCACCACTTGGTTGGCCACCACTGGGGGACAGCGGGAAAACTTTTAAAAAATATTCTCGCTGTCCACCACTGGGGGACAGAGACACGGGTTTTGAAATTATTCTCGTTGTCCTCCACGGGGGTCTGTGACACTGATTTTTAAACATTCCCTATGGCCACCGCTGGGAGACATTGTTACAATTCTGTTTCATTTTGTTTGTTTATTTGCTTTTTTTTTCTTTTTTCCTTTTTTTTTGTCAAAAATGCAAATAACTCAAAACAAAGAAAATTACAAAAAACGCAAAAAATGTACGTTTACAGCGATCACTTTATTCAAGAAACCCAATTGGAACTTGTAAACGGCCAAATATCTGTGAGTCAATTTCTAGGAATTATAATAAATGAATACTGTTTTTTTTACATGGTTTTGTTCTTAAATCGTCAGAGGTGACAGAGATAGAGTCGACGATAGGGTGAGCTTATCCAGAAGAAGCCTGTTCACTCTTACTTTGAAGAGATTCGGGTTGAATGCGTTTGGAAACACAGATGCAGGTAGTGAGTTCCATTCATTCGCAGTGCGCATTATGAAGGATGTTCGGAATTGCTTGGTGCGAATTGGTGGCATGGCAACCATGTAAGGATACTGACCATTGTACACTTATCTTTATAAATGTTTTGTCCTGTAATTATTTAAGCGGTGTACAATTAAGTATATAATAAATAAATAAATAAGGATAGTAACTTTCAGAATGTATAGATGTTCGATGATAGAAGGGGGCTGGTGGGATAAGGCCGTGGAGCTCTTGAGCACACTCACCAAAGTACAGTCTGTAGAAGTCTGTTATCGCTGTGCAAATATTATGTCGGTTAAATTACTCAATTTAATAAAAAATAAGCAATCACACTTTTAATAAGTAATAGGAAGATGTTTTTTTTAAATATTTAAGTGAAACATAAAAAAAAAGAAAAATAAAGCAAATAAACAAACAAAATGAAACAGAATTGTGACATTGTCTCCCAGCGTTGGCCATAGGGAATGAAAAATCCGTGTCACTGGCCCCAGTGGAGGACATCAAGAATAATTTAAAAATCCGTGTCGCTGTCCCCCAGAGGTGGACAACGAGAATAATTTTTAAAAGTTTTCCCGCTGTCCCCCAGTGGTGGCCAACCAAGTGGTGGACATCGGGAATAATCGCATTAAAACAGCCAGTGACATAATAATCATCCAAACGGGTGTTATAATGTTGTACTAAATTTCAAAATGCAACTTCTTTTTTACTCATCGAACAGCCACATTCTCATGGCATCTTTATGAATTTCAAAAAATAGTTATTTGTTATACAAGTAAGGATTCAAAATTAGAATCCTGAGCATTAGCGAGGGAATCAAAAGAGCACGAGGTGAAAAATCTTTGCACTCGAGTGCAACACGTAACTTTTCATTCCACCTCAGCGAGGAAATGACTAAATGCAAAAAAAAAAACGTTTACAATCACAAGATAGGTACACTTTTATTTCAGTTAAGGTATTAATTACTACATTATGACAGGCAAGTATTACAGAATAATCTTTAAATTATAACAAAATAATACTAAGGTATAATTAAGAAAATTTTAAAGTAACGTTGCTACAGTTATTTAAATTGAGTGTAATATTTTTGTTTGGTACTGTAATATTGGTGTTAGTCACTTGTGTACTGTTTTTCGGTAAACAATCTGTCATACTTAATAGTTGTACCGATTCATCGGATTCCCTTGGCGTGAATGTTGGAGAGAGAGGGAGATGGTTAGAACCGCGTACAAAGCAAATTGAAAAAAGAACACCAAGAAGGTTCCGAGTCTGAGTTTTAACAAATTAAAAAAAAGTTGTATGATATATTCGGCACCATAGAGGTAGCAGTAAATAGGTTTAATGTTTTTTTTTAATTCACAAACTTAGTGCACACGATGTTCTAAATTCAATTTACTTTATCCTCTAGTGAATAAAAACGGCTTTTCCACTCAGATATTGAAGATTAAAAATACTCTTTCCGAGATGGTGGGATGAAAAGAACATTGTCATGCACGCGCGTTTCACTACCACAGCACCGTAATTTAAAAACAACTTATTCGAATTTTCGAATTGACGTCGTGTTCCGCCATTTTTGTTCAATAATAGTATTGAAAAAAAAAAAAGTTTTTTACAAAAATGAGTGATACAAGCTTTGATACCAGATATTTATAATGCAGCAAAGGATATTTCTAATCAATTATTACCAGAAAAGTCGAGAAAACATTATGAAAAGACGTACCAAAATTTCATGAATTGGAAAATATCAAAGAGTAGTACATCATTTTCTGAAAAGAATTATCAGAAAAATTCAAATCTTCATCCCTATGGACCTTCTATTCAATACTGAAAAGTACGCTAAATATTAATACCCTATGGTTTCAGAGCCTTTATAGAGGATTCATATCATGGTTGTAGCTAAAGTCTTGTATGCAACTGTTATAATAAGGTATTAAAACACTTATGTGATACTATTATCACACTCGGCTTCACCTTGTGTGATAAACCCACATTCGTGTTTCAATAACCCTTATTATACAACAGTTGCATAAATAACTATAGTTATGCTTCGATCGACAATCTATCGAACACGTAATTATGACACGATAACTTGCGAAAATAACTCGATTCAAACAAAAAAAAGCCCATAACTTTTGAACGGCTGAATCGATTTTCATCAAACATAGCAATCTCGTTAAAATCAACTTCCAAAAAAAAAAAAAACGAAATCGGTTTATCCGGTTAGGAGCTGTGATGCCACAGACAGATACACAAACACACAGTTACACACGTCAAACTTATAAAACCCGTCTTTTTCCGTCGAGGGTTAATAAAGCAAAAATAAGATGTTTTACTGTTTCTGCCTTAAGATTTAAATGCCAGTATGACATAGCTTCAATGCTCATCAGGCTGTACTAGACGTGACGGTTTTGATATGTCAGTCAGAGTAATGCCCCTGGACGTTGACGTGCTTATCGGAGACTACCGCATAGCGCGACTGAGTTTGCCGCTAGGGGCGCTGGTGTAGACTGAGGTCTTCAAAATGACAAATTTAGTTCTTTGGCTTTTGGCGCGTTTGCTTATGGCAGATTAAAATAGGTACGGGATTTACCAACCACTGCTTTATTAGTTTTATATTTCGGAAAATGTTGTATCCTTTTTTTTCGATAAAAAGGAGCTGCGCAAAATGCGGCATATTTGATTTTGTATTTAATCGCACTTTTACGGCTTTAAAAATGAATTTTAATTCAAACTTTGCTTCCGTGCGCGTTATAACAACGTATTTTTATAAACATTAGTTAACAGTAGCGCCAACTGGTGAGCAATAAAACGTTAGCAACCATTGCATCAAAACCGACCTACTAAGCGAATGTTTTTACTTAAGGTTACACTAGTCGAAAATTCTTCCATACAAGCGTAGTCTAGAGATTACTCCACTGTTTGACGATGTACGTTCAAAATAAAAAAATAAATAAATTTATCTCATCATTATCTAGTCCTGCATGGAAACAAAAATGTAAAAAATAATATATTTGAAAGTTATGAGCGTCGAAAGTTCCATATTTCAACACTAATTTTAACGCATCTTTGGGCGGAAATAAATACCATAAGACGAAGGAAAATTGCAGAACGGTCTCCATACAGGGATAGATTAGTAATTCAACAATGCAAATAATTTTATTTTGATAATATAGATTTAGTAGTTTTTTCATGATATCTACTCGTAGACTCCCAAATGTCTGTTTATAAAGAATCGCGCGCTCGTTTTCGTCATAAATCATCATCCATTTCGCTACAAACATGCAAAAGTGCTAATTCGTACACGAACTAGCTTCTTACTGCTCATCACAGAATATATTTCTTTCGGAAGTGTTGTTGGATAAGATAGCATGCATTTTAACCCCGCGCACAAAATAGTTCGTGCCGTCGATTAGTTCAACCTTAACTTTAGCAAACTCGATCTCTTCAACTAGTAAACCTAAATACAAATATGCTTTTCTTGTAAAGGGCTTGCTTAAAACATTTAAAAATATTCACAAGTTACTATGCCCATCATTATGTAGGTACCTACTTGTGACACTTAAAACAATGCACTACTGTCTTATCCCTTAAACTGGTTCAGAACAACTTTTAGGTACGCTTTGTATGGCAATAGTAAGTACATACGACAACGTGAATAGAAATATGACTGTCCATGACTTTCACGGATCTGTCGGTCCGGCTGCATGTACAAATTGTTAAGAAAACCATGATCTCGAAGGAGCTAAGTGAGTTGCGTCAGATTTTCACCGGTACCACAGTGAAGGCAAATACAGAAGATCCACTCGCTTTCTAGCAAAGTTCGACTCTGATAGATGGCATGGATCATTGAGAATAAGCTCAGCTTTTGGGCGCACTATCTTGGTTACAAATATGCAGTTGGTATGCTATGAGGCCCTGACTTCGATCCTCAGTTCGGGTAAAGTGAGATTACATAAGTGGTAAAAATTTGGGTGTGCCTACGGATGATTATACGAATGGTGAATCCCTAGAAACATACTTATAAGCATAGGAGTGGTTATGAAATGCATCTGAGAAATGTAAGCGTGATATTCATGACTAGCTTTTACCCAGGGCTTCACTCACTGGAACCATCAACGAAGAAGCTAAACGTGAACGTTAACGTTATCATCGTTGACGTTCATTTATCTATACTTCTATATCTATACTATTATAGTATAAAGAGGAAAGATTTGTATTTTTGTATGTAACTAATAAACTATTGCGATTTCAAAAATTCTTTCACCGTTGGGAAGCGACGCTATCCCCGGGTGACATAGGCTACTTTTTATCCCTGTATTCCCACGGGAACGGGCAATACGCGGGTGAAACCGCGAGGCGTCCGATGGTTTGGGATAAAAGAATATGACAGTCAGCAACAGTGTAGCTTCTTTTGAATCAAAGAATTTACTTAATTGTATAGCTCGTGGCTAAATAATAACAGCCGCACTGATCGATCTTTGAGGTTAAGCAACGCTTGACATTGTCGGTCCGTGGATGGGTGACCATTTCAACATGCCGAGTTTCCTCCGTGCCTCGGCAAGCACGTTAAGCCGTTGGTCCCGGCTGCCATTTGAAGATCTTTGACAGTCGTTACGAATAGTCAGACGCTTGAGATCTGACACCAGTCTAGCCAAGGGGTACCGCTGTTACCCAGTTACTGGGTTGTGGAGGTCAGATAGGCAGTCGCTCCATGTAAAACACCGGTACTCAGCTAAAATCCGGTTAGACTGGAAGCCGACCCCAACATAGTTGGGAAAAGGCTAGGCAGATGATGATGTATCAGAACTTTCAGACTTTGACAAACATGCACTTAATAAAACTAAGAATCATCTCACTCACTCGCTCATCATCGCTTACCATCAGGTGAGATTGTGGTCAAGCGCGAGCCTATAGGTTATAAAAAAAAAAGAATATTACCTTTTAACTGACTTTCCAAAATATAGGAGGTTATATGTTCGATTTTGTTTTGTTTGAAAAAGTATATTCTTAAATTAGTCCCATTTAAATTTGACGAAGATCTGATGAAGAACTTCGGAGATATATTACAGATAGTTGTTCCGGGTCCGGCTGTTTGTGTATGTGAGAAATTAATGTGTGGCAAAGTTTTACAAAAGAAAAAAAATATGAATATCAATTTGGATGTGGTATGAAGTGGGTTTTCTTCCACTGAACTTCTTAGTGAGACGCGACAGGCCGTGTTCGAAGTGCCGCTAACGATCCAGCCACACAGCGGCGTGTAACTCAATTTGACTAGGAAAGTTATGACATTTTCACACTTTTACTTTTTATCACCATATTTGCTTTGTCATTCTCCACATCGGTCAAAGCCCTCAATCAGGAGATAGTAGAAACGTTTCTTAATTTTTTGTTTAGTTTATGAATATTTATAAGTTATTTACTAAGTTTTGCGAAAGGTTTTACAAATCAAAACAAGCAAAGGAGAAGATCAATGTTAAGGCGCCTCCCCGAGCAAAACGCCGCGCTAGCCGTTTTTGTGCAGTTTTTAGGAGCTATCTACTCGTTATTTAAAAAGAAATATCAACTTATAAAAATACATTAAATTTCTACATAATAATTCCAAAATGGTAGATTGCATTTTTTTATGAAGTATATGTTGCACTAATCTCCTTCCAACAAAAACATAAAAATGAGAAATAATGATTGATAGCATGCATCTCCTCGTAAAATGTTCATTAATTAATGTTTGTACTAACACTAATGGATAGTATTAAATAACGAACATTTTCTAAGTTTTTTTTTCAAAGGCCAGAATTCGATTTTATTCTAAAATCTGGACGTAACTCATGCGCCACCAGTGTGCCGCTAGGGCACTAGGAATGCTCACGGCGGTGTTTTGGTCAGGGTACGGCCTTAATGAGATGGAAGAATGTTTGCTTGCGAGTTGCGAAGAATTTCATTCATACTTTTATACTTGTATAATTTAACGTAGTTAGTTATTCATCTAAGCGGCTTCACGTTCTTTTTGAAACTAACTGAAAGCTCTATCTAAAGACCAACAGGGAAAAGGTTACTTACTCTTCTCTTGTTGTTCGGTAATCTGGGGGCACGGCAGTCCTCAACAAGTCAAGCAAACAAAGGTATAACCGTACCATCCTTTTCTCGAAGCCATTCAGGATGTTTTCGATCCTCCTGTTACTATGTTGTAAAAGTAAGAAAAGAAAGAAAAAGTGTTTATTCGCCATAAAAACGACATACAATTTTTTTTTTTTTTTTGTAGATAAATCTAGGTGCCTAAATACGCTACATACTACATATAATTAGGCAGAATTTCATTAAATTTGAACTTGTAGTTTAGGAATTTTGCAAGTCAAAATTCCTTAATTTCGTCACAAACTGACTCACTCACCGATCATCAAAACTCTAAGGTAAACTTCTAGTAGACTCACAAGCTTCAATTTTGAACACAATTAGTGTTTAGCCTATAAAGCAAGGAAAAACTAAAACACCCCGCAATTTCTATACCGTCTCCAATATAAATAGTCATCCAATATAAGGGGTTCAAATGTTACTTTTACAATTTCAACTTGAAGGATTTTGTTTTAAATAAAGCCCATAAAAAACATAACATGTAAAAAGAACACACGTCTCGCGGCGCAGTTCTTATTTATTTATTTTTTATTTGTTATAGGTTCGCGTTTGACCACTATCTCGCCTGATGTTAAGTGATGATGTGGTCGAAGGTGAAGCACGCTTGCCTAGAAGTAACCTATTCACTCTTGACTTGAAGACCCCTAGGTTGTAGCTATCAGGAAACAAAGACGCCGGCAGGGAATTCCACTCCTTAGCTGTACGCACAATGAAAGTATTTTCAAAACGCTTTGTGCGTATGGGTGGAATATCCACCATGTACCGATGGCGCATTGCCGTACGTCTTGTAGTACGATGATGGAAAGGGCTAGGTGGAATTAAATCTTATAACGCAAAAGAGATCGAATCGAACGAACGAAATTTAGAAGAACACAATAATGTCGAACCCTGTAAAAGTAAAACCAAGTTGGTTAATGTGTTTGTTTGTAACCTAATTAATAAGGTACCTGATTAAATTATCCGACTTGGTTTTACAATCGATTTCACTACTTTTTGCGGAAGAACTGCGCCGTGAGTCATGTGTTTTTTTATATTTTATGTTTTTGGTGAGATTTATTTAAAAAAAAATCCTACAAGTTGAAATTGTAACATTGTGTTGTTGTTGTTGTAGTGGCTATAGTAATAGTTTGTGACTATAGTGAAGAGAAAGAACGCAAATGCCTAAACATTAATAATGTCGACGTATGTAGAGGGAGTTTTAAGAAAAGGAATAATGGGAGTGATAATGATTAAAAGGACGGAATGAAAGAAGATACTGAGTTGCGCCCAAGTAACATGGGGCAAGGTGAAAAGGTGATGACTATATTGATATAATAGGGCTATTATTATTCGCACTTATCTTCTATGATGTATGCACAAATGTTAGCAGTTGATAGATTTTATCTTCTTGACGGACATCACGAACATGATGAAAAAATTCACCCCGATCAAGTATGTATATTGATTGCGTACATATCTTGAGACAAGTGTCTCGGCTACCTGAGCTTCTAAGGTAAAACTATCACCCGGGAGCGGGTCCCGTGTACAGGAAACAAAAAAAGTTATCCCGACATCAAATAAATTACACGATAAAAAAAATATCATGTAACTTGTAGGCGCGGGGATACAGGGCCGGATTGCAACAGCGAGTCCGCCTTGGCCGGGCATTTTATTTTCCAGTCTTACAGGATGCAGTTGAATATCAGTATTTTACATGAAGCGTATGCCTATATCTACCGCAACCCAGTAACTGGGTATTTCTTGGTAAGACCGGTTTCAGATTTTATTTTATTTATTTGGCTCACCAACAATTGTATACACTGATACAAAGATATGAGATACATCCAATATACGTATAGACTAGTGTACCAATTTCTTACAGGTAAGCACATCATGCATTACTTATTTGCCGATTTACACTGGCCGCCTACTTACTATTATATGAGTTCTTATACTCACCCAATTTCAAACAGGCACACTTGATTATGCTTTCGACCAACTTCCAGATTAAAATCGAAATCAAGATCACATTATATCAAATGAAAATCAAAGTTAAAACAAAAAAAATAATCAAAGTACTAGTAAATTAAATTAACAATCAAATCAAAATTAAAATACCAGTAATATCAAAATTAAAATGTATGAATGAAATGATAATGCAATCGACCACACTTCAGATTAAAATCAAAATCAAGATCACAATTATATCAAATCAAAATCAAAGTTAAAACAAAAGTCAAAATACAATTAAAACAAAAATTAAAATCACAATTAAAATCAAAATACCAGTAAAATTAAAATTGAAATAACAATCAAATCAAAATTAAAATCAAAATTAAATTGAATGATATAAAATTGAATGATATTTAAAACAAAAATATATTCTATTCTACACTAAAATGACTCTACAAATTTTTGTACATAATACTTCGGAAACTACCAAGTAAGTCGCAGTGCACATCAGATTGTTTGCTCCGGTACCCGAAACGATTGTAAACATTGCCTTTTTTCGAACACGCTTTAATGGATGGTCACCCATCCAGAGACTGACCTCAGCAAGCGTTGCTAGGTCCACCCGCGGTACATGAAATAGTTACTGCGCAGCGACTTGTCTCGAGTTTAGAGTTGGTATAAAGTTTGCATTGGACAGTTTCAGTGACCACATTTTGTTTTTATCAAAACGTTCGCAGATTTTCACATAACTAAAATTTGGCTTCTTCATAAAGTTTTCAGTATATCAAGCTAGATAGATTATTTTTACTACAATTACTAAAGGATTTTATGGCAAATTTTGTTAGTCATTCGGAGCAATATACTCCAGATATATTTGTTATGCCAACCAAAACAGCTTCCAAAACTTACTATGTATGTCGGCCTTGGTAACAGATCCGGAGACCGCTGCTTCGGACCTTTTATGTAATCCTAAAATTCCGTTGACAACATGCTCAAATATAATGTCTAAATAAAACTTTCACCAGCAAGCCCAGTCCTTTCGTGAGGATAGATTTAATGTTGCCAATAAAAATCATCAACTGTCAATAAAATCATATTTTATCAAAAAATAAAAGTTTTGCTATAACAGTTCGACCAGAATTGAGTAAAAGTTGGTCAAAAGCCAAAAGCAGGATAAATAACACAAATTAAGTAATCAATTAATTTTGAAAGCACTAATCATAGCTCGTAACTCAAAAACTAATTTGTGAAGTTCATCTTAAAGCTCTGATTCACGCATTAATTATAACGTAAAAGTTAACGATTGCGGCCCTGGCGGGTGATAGTTAAGTTGCACTCAAGCTACGGAGTTTCGGAGACAGTGCGCGCGCGCCGGCCGACGTGGTAACACGCAACTTACACTTAACATAAAACTCTATTCCTTTTTCAAAAGTTAAGTAAAGTCGGAGAGTGATGTTGAACCATTTTTGAATTTCGAAAAATGTGATTCAGTCAACGAACCGGTTCGGTTTTTGAATTGTTTTTTATTTTTATTTTATTTGGGATTTTGAAAGTGTACGAACTATAAAGGAGGTTTTATTTGGAATTGAAGTGTCGTTCTTTTAATAAGGTAAGTTTTATTTATTTAATTTCTAATAAGCCATGAGCCCGATAAAATTTCTTTTCGGCAAAAATTACGAACTTTCATTCCCTATTTAACTACTTTGGGGGTTGAAGTTTTAGAAATATTTCCTTAGCTCACCCTTAAGACCCAGTAAGTACCAGTACAAGGTGTAGGATCTGTCTGTGCGTTTTTAATAGTGAAAAAAATATTTATCGAATAATCGTATACCTAATCAATGTTGCAATTTTATTTAATACACAGAAAAAAACAAAAATATTATTGTTCTTACTTTTATCAAAACCTAAACTGCACTAGTACGAATTGTACACTTTTCTCTTAACAAAAATGTCTCATAATTTTTCCCAATAGCATTGATAACAACACAATTTGTGAAACTATATATATTTGTTCGATAAGTACTTAATAGATACCACAATGTCGCACAAGCAAAAGAATTTTCAAACGAATGTCCGAACGGGACCTTCATTTCAGATTTACTGAATTTTTCACAGCCCTCGCTGTACGCCGATATGCTATAAACTTCTAAAAACTTTAGATCAGTACATCAATATAGAGAAGCTACTAATACTCCTGAACTTTAATTCTCAATCACAACTCTGCAGATTTTAGTAGAGTTATTGTACCAACTAAAAACACATTTGCTAGTAAGACAATAACTATAGTATAGTAAATGAAATAATTACAACTTTTCCATTCATATATTTTGAGATATAAAAATATTGTTTGTCCTATAGCAATTACAGATTATAAATCATCATCTTCCTGCCATAGCAACGACAGGTAGTCAGCTAAAGTTGTGAGCCGAGTCGTATACCTAAATGATCCTTTAGAACTTTTCTCAAAATACTGACAAGAGACGATTTCAATGAACCCTAAAGGTACTTCAATAAGCCAACTGTCTAGGACGATTTAAAGCAGTAACTACATCATTATGTTCCTGGCCGTACAGAATAATGAGACCCCAGTTATTATGTCTCGTTAGTAAGATGTTATAATGTCCGAAAGCAGACACATTCATCCATCGGTGACAGGTTACTTTCTCTCTCAGTTCAAGGGCGTAAAACTGACTATGCATCATGCGACTGCACGCACGTTTTTTAAAAGCTGTTGTAAAATAGTAAAGACGTTTGATTTGCAATCACTAAAATCAATATTCAAAGAACAATACAAAACAAATCATCATCATCACGACATAGTATAAGACAAAGGCCTTTCTGCGTCTGTCTGTATATCCCTCCTAAACCACGCAACGGACTTTGATGCGGTTTTCAGTAATAGAAAGAGCGATAAATAAGGAAGGTTTTTGTATATAATTTGTCCCGAGCGAAGCCGGGGCGGATCGCTAGTAAATAATACATTTTCATTATTATTTTATCAAAAGATACGTTTTATTTGACACCTAAGCCAGCTCAACAGCAAGGGAATATATTTTGAGTTATTGCTACAAAAAACTACAAATGAAGTAACGCAAACATTTGCTTCTCAGAAACATATGCTTGGCTAGCGAATACCATACTTTCTACGTTTTTCTACGACATATTCTGCAAAATATCAAAATCTAAAATTCCATTCCGAATAGGTACTTTCTCAAAGCTATTTCGTCCGTATAAATCATTTTTAAATCTTATAAACTGCATATTTTACAATCGCATTAACATTATACATATCAAATTGTCTGAGAGTTAATGGGTTTCTTTAGATTCGGAAAAAATAAAAATAAAGGAGTCGATTTCGCTCATTGTCGGAACGATAATAGCAAATACCGATTTCTTATTAGCCGTTATTAAATAGAAAGTCTTGTGGGATGAGTGTTGGACATCATGGCGATCTTTGCTTTTCTCTTCACGGAGACACTCTATTATATCCGCACAAAGTATTCTGTGATTGGTATTGTAAGGTCACAATACTGACAGATAAAGTTTCGAACATACAGTCAAGTACCGCCACAAATCATGTGGGAAACAGGGTAAATAAAAAAGTAGTTAGTATATTAATAAGTAAATCCTTGCGTTAGTAATAATTATGAAACAAATAAATCAGTATCCATCAGAACATTATTTCATTGTTCCCGCAGTGCCATATACAAATAGACGCCAATAAATTTGAATAAAATGACTGTAGGCTGTTTGGCAGCATGCTACTTTTATTATTTCTAAGGGCCGAGTTTTCAATAGTCTGATAACATTTAAATGAGGAATAAAAATGGCGCTTTGAAAGTTTTTGTATTCAAAATATGTCAACCGGCCATTTTTATTCAAAAATCGGTCCTAAGAATTTTAAGTTTAACAACTGTTTAGCAGACTCTTTATTCAAATTCTCTATAGAAAATTTTAATTTCGAATGTTCTAAGCAATCGCACATTGTCGAATTATAAATAATTTTATTTTTATTATTAATGGGTTGAATACCGTAATTAGCTGAAACAATTAAAAAGCCCAAGTCTCGCGTGGATCTGTTTCCTGCAGTCAAGAGGTTAATAATTAATAATAAGGGTGTATAATATTAATTAGATATGTGTAAAAATAATATATGGGTTTTAATTCCTAAAAAAGCGATATATTTTTTGAGTAACATCAGCGATTTTTTTTTTTAATTCGATAGAATTTCTCATAATTGTTATTTTATTATTTTCTCTCTTGGCGGAAGAGTAGCAGCTGCTCTTAATCTTCAATTTATCGCGTCCATCGCATCGCATTTCCTACCACAAGCCGCGGTCGCCGGTCGGCGCGAGCTCCACTTTCGCACTCGGATTCCGGAATCGAACGAGACCAGGGCCTGCAGTCTCGACATAGCTAACGATCGTTACGCTAGCTAACATTCGTTAACTCTTACCACAAAATAGTAAGTATACAGAAGGGCCACTCCCGCCATTTGGAAAATTGACAGCTAAACTTGACAGATTCAAAAAAAAGAAGAATTAAAAAAAAGGGTAGGTTGCCCAAGTTACAAACATAAATACATAGATTCGTCTAAACATACATCATATCATGCTTACATGCCTTAGAGGGTAAACAGGGCATCAAATATCCATTTAATATCACGAACACTACAACCCTAGTGAATCTGTCAAGTTTAGCTGTCAATTTTCCAAACGGCGGGAGTGGCCCTTCTGTATACTTACTATTTTGTGATAAGAGTTAACGAATGTTAGGTAACGTAACGATCGTTAGCTATGTCGAGACTGCAGGCCCAGACCAGAATAGCCCACCTGAGGTAAATGTAACGATAACATATCTCAAGATAAATCCATGTTCAATAAAGTAGTACTGGTAGAAATTGCAACTGCAGATTCCCGTAGCCAACCTTTGCTTTATTAGAAGCGATATATTTGTACAACAAGGTAGATAGGCAGTAGCTCCAAATTAAATTCTAGTATTCAGTTGCATAAGGTTATATATGATGAAGTAGGTAAATAAATTTTATCTTATTTTTATTTCGTTACCCACGTATGTATGTCGCTACCATGAAGGTATAGATAAAGATGGAGAATACCTACTTGAAGCAAAACCTATGTTCACTATATCGCTCTCTGTGGGCAGACCCTCTCTGTCTAAGTAGGGTACTATAGTCCACACTAGAAAGAGAGGTCGGCCCACAGAAAGACGTAGGTATTTGCCTCAAGATTTTGGTCCAAGTGTGGCCTCCATCTTTACCTATAACTTCATGGTCGCTACGGACTAAACCAATTGCGAACTGAAAACCAGCGCAGAGTTGGCAACCCTTTCGGTAGGGGAACGCTCATCGCAAGTTGTGATTGTACGTTTTTACTATTCTTCTCTTTTTAAGGTTCCGTTCCTCAAAAGGAAAAAAAGAACCCTTATAGGATCACTTCGTTGTCTGTCCGTCAAGACCTTTTTCTCTGGCAAGCTCCAGGTATCAAGTTGAAATTAATATCTTATACTCAAGTCTCCAACCTCTTGCAACTGTGAAAAATCAAAGTTCTGGATCAACGAAAAAGATATCGCCGTTTATGTCGCAAATTCGCAAGGGAAACAAACCTATAGAGTACATAGCTACGGGTGACAGAAAATCATGACATTTCGCAAAAGGCAACGCCTTATAGCACAAGTAAAGGCAAACATTCGAAAACCGTAAATTTGTACCTACATATAAAAAAACAATATTCAGTTTGTCACGACATTATTTAGGAATGCGTGAATATATCAAGTTAAAATTAATATTTTATACTCAAGTCTACAACCTCCTGGAAACTGTGAAAAAATCAAACTTCTAGATCAAAGGAATAAAAAGATATCGCCGTTTGTGTCGCAAATTTGACGATTCGCAAGTTAATCATGAAATTTTGCAAGAAGCCAAGCCTTATAGCACAAGTAAAGGAAAAAGCCGAAATCCGAATTTGCAGGTACCTAAATTTAAAAAAAAACTTGTTTACTGTTGGTAAAGTAACCGGGACTTATGTCGATTTAAGGGGACAACAGTTTTCAAACGGCAGAGTTAATTTTGTCCCTCAATCCACTTTATATTTTCGTTAGAGTAATATTCGGAGCTTTCATTGTTTATGAACTTTAGTTATGCTACCTTACTACTTTTGTAAATGGGGCTATTTGAACGGAACCCTCGGTGCACGAATCCGACTCGCACTTGGCCGGTTTTTTTTTATTACTTCTGTGTCTGTGTTGAATAAATGTTTTCTATTCTATTGTATTCTTTACAGAAATAAGATCTTAACACAATAAGTAAATCACTAGATAGATTGATTGTTTTTTTTTTTATTGTAAACAATACATATATAAGATACGGGTAGATATAAATATAGAGCCTTGCAAAACACCGGTGATATTCAGGATAATAAAACGAGCTACTTACAACAAACATTCGCAAAGAATGGCGGAAATCGCGCCATATTACAGCGATTAGCGAATATAAATTACTCAGGTATATTGCATCAATATACCGGCACGTAAATATGATAATAACAACTGAAAGTCGGAAAGTTCCTGAGTAACACTAAGTTTTATAGTAATACTTATACCAATAAAGACATAATAATCGTGACAATCTAAGAAGTGATATATGACGTTTCTCATTTTACATGCTGCGATAACTTTTTGGATGCAGGTGGAACAGGGTAAAGTCCCACAAACCTCCATAGAAAATGGAGGATCCTCCATTTTCTATGGAGCAGACGAAAGGAGGGACCAGACGAATGTTGTGTCTGGTCCGGGCAACTTGTCGGACTGTTGTAAACTTTGATTTCGCGATGCAGGATTTGTGTGACGTCATGTCATTAGTTCGTAAGTGGCGGCGTCGGTGCTGCTACAACTTTGTACGTAAGAAATTGAAAAATCTTTTTCATAGTATCCATTCGTAAGCACCAAATTTAATCATTAATATTAAGTATTTTTTTAACAGACAAATCCGACTTCTTAGATTGTTACAGGTATAGATATAAATTTCGTGTTTAGATTTAAGATTGTGAAGAAGGGATGAAACGAGGGGAATATCGAGATGAAGTCAAACAGTTATGTATGAAAGAGAAGACAAATGCTACGCAGACCCCAAACTAATAGAGGGACTTAGGTTCTCAGATTGTTGCAAAATGATTTGAGGACCTTAAGCTTGCCCTAGTCGACGGCACGAACTATTTTGTGCACGGGGTTAAAATGAAAGATATCTCATCCAACAACACGTGCAAAAGAGATAGGTGCTGCGATGAGTAGCAAGAAGCTAGTTCGCGTACGAATACACACTTTTGAAAATTTGAAGCGAAATGGATGATGATTTAGGACTAAAACGAACGCGCGAAATTTTTTAAACAGACCTTTGGGAGTCTAGATATCATGGTAAAACGACTATTTGTATATTTTCAATATAAAATAATTTGCATTTTTGAATTACTAATCTATACCTGTATTGAGGCCGTTTTGCAATTTTCCTTCTTCCTAAGGTACTTATTTGCGCCCAAAGATGCGTTAAAATTAGTGTTGAAATATGGAACTTTCGACGCTCATTACTTTCAAATATACTTATTTTTACTTTTTAGTTTCCATACAGGGCTAGATAATGATGAAACAAATTGATATCATTTTTTATTTTGAATGTACACCGTCAAACAGTGGAGTAATCGCCAGACTACGTTTGTATGGAAGAATGATCAACTAGGGCAACCTTAAAGGGGAACCCCTAATTTCATAATTTGGCTCTCGACAGTTTATCTACCAGCTAGCTAGCTATTCTGTTTTTCTCCACTGTGGTTAAATATAAAAATCATTCTTAGAAATTTTCTGATAATAACTATCTATCTATTCAGGTTCCGGTTCCAAATCTGTCTTCCATTAAATATTAATTTAGCATTCTACAAGTTCTATAATGTCATGGTTGGCTATGTCTGCTTACATCAACACGCGTCAAGTGGCCGACATAACGACGTCTCTGAGCTTCGGTTACCACGTAAGGGCAAATCAGACACTTTTACTGAACCTGACGTAACCCAAGAATGTTGAACTCCACAACAATATGGGCAGGTGTCACCATAGTAACCTGTCGTTAACGCCCATCACTTTCTCACATTAAGAAAGTTGTCACCATAAGATTGGGCCGCCCAATATGCTAAACTAGAGAAATCCGGAAACGATACGGCTTTGGCTCCCAATTAAGTGCTTTAATCGGAGTTTGATCACTCGTTAAGGTTGAATCTATCTTTGATCTGCTATAATTAATGAGTTATGTAACAATGTGTATTGTTGTTTGGGTTTCGATTGAAGAACGCCTGCGGAGATAGGATACAATCGTTGCCATTGTGAGCGTTATAGTTGAAAACGAAGTAGTGCAATATAATTAAAAAGATGATATAAAAATGAAAAGGTATTAGAAGGAAAATGAATTCTAAACATCAGTCAGCAATCCGTGGAAGAATTAGACGGAAAATTGGTGACCCAGTAGTAGGGACAGCGAAATTGAAAATATTCACTTATTTGTTAGACACGAACCGCCTGTTTATTTGACAAGCCACAACATCAGGAAAACAAACGCTTTTTTAAATTTTTTGTCTATTTAGTCCGTTCAGTCAGCTTTTTTGTTTAAAAAAACGTTGCTCCACATTAGGAATTACTACTGTATCGTGGATGCGTTTAAAAACATTACATATACAAACTCACATATACAAACAACCACACCCGGAACAACTATCTGTAGGTCATATAAATATTTGTTCTGTACGGGATTCGAGACACGGAGTGCAGCATCCAATCGCGAATTTTAAGAGGAATGCAGGCAAAGAGCTCCAACTGAAATTCCTTAGTAAAAAGTAATAATTAGAGGTTTGGTTCTCGTCTATTTCCTCCTCCAGTATTGGACAAATTTAAAAGATATTCCATAAATTGAATAAAAGAGATATATGTTGTGCTTCTATGTTTTTATTTTTTTATTTATAGTTGTCAAATTTGTACACTAGGCCTCTTGACAGCGCAATTTTGAGCCCTTTTTTAAGGGTTCTAGTGCTTCTAAAGATAATGTATCATCAAAAAGGAAAACATAGGGCCACAGTATAGATATATCTGTCTTACTCATCATCATCATCATCATTTCAGCCGAAAGACGTCCACTGCTGGACATAGGCCTCCCCCAGGCGTCGCCACATTGACCGATCCCGTGCGTCTCGCATCCAGCGCCTTCCCGCAACCTTAACCAGGTCATCGGTCCACCTAGTGGGAGGCCTTCCAACGTATCGTCTTCCAGTTCGCGGTCGCCACTCCAGAACTTTTCGGCCCCATCGGCCATCCGTTCTGCGAGCAATGTGCCCTGCCCACTGCCACTTAAGTTTGGCAATTCTTCGGGCTATGTCGGTAACTTTGGTTCTCCTGCGGATATCATCATTTCTGACGTGATCACGCAAGGAAATTCCGAGCATAGCCCTCTCCATTGCCCTTTGGGTGACTTTAAGCTTTCTGATAAGGCCCATTGTGAGCGACCACGTCTCGGACCCATAGGTGATCACTGGCAACACACACTGGTCATAGACTTTTGTCTTGAGACTCTGCGGCAAATTGGACGAGAAGATACCACGCAACTTCCCGAACGCCGCCCAGCCGAGTCGGATTCGACGGTTGACCTCTTTCTCGAAGTTGGACCTACCCAACTGGACATGGGCGTTCACCATGACCTTGGTTTTGTCCATGTTCATTTTAAGACCCACTCTTTCGGAAGCTCCACTAAGGTCATCGAGCATTTTACTGAGGCTCTCCATGGTCTCAGCCATGATCACTATGTCGTCGGCAAACCGAAGGTGAGTGATGTACTCGCCATTAACGTTGATGCCAAGCCCCTTCCAGTCCAGAACCTTGAAGACGTCCTCCAGCGCAGCAGTGAACAGTTTCGGAGAAATTACGTCTCCCTGTCTTACGCCGCGCTGGAGAAGGATAGGTTTCGAGGTCTGATCCTGAAGACGGACTGACATGGTAGCGTTTTTGTACAGACACTTCAACACCTCAATGTAGCGGTAGTCGATCTGGCACCGTTGGAGAGACTGTAGTACAGCCCACGTCACGATCGAATCGAAGGCTTTCTCGTAGTCCACAAACGCTAAACAGAGAGGCAAGTTATACTCTTCGGTCTTCTGTATAACCTGCCGCAGCGTATGTATGTGGTCTACGGTGCTAAAGCCTTTTCGGAATCCGGCTTGTTCGGGAGGCTGGAAATCGTCAAACCTGCGCGCGAGACGATTCGTGATGACTCTTGAAAACAACTTGTAAACATGGCTAAGAAGCGAGATGGGCCTATAGTTCTTCAGCCGGGCATTGTCGCCCTTCTTGAAGAAGAGTACCACCACACCCCTGCACCATGCCTGTGGCGTTTTGCCCTCGAGTATGACGGAATCAAAAAGCTTCTGAAGGGCCTTGAGGACCGGTTTTCCACCCGCCTTCAGGAGTTCAGCCGTGATTCCGTCATCACCCGGCGCCTTGTTGTTTTTAAGCTGTTTCAGAGCCATCCTAATCTCGTACAGGCTGACGTCCGGGATATCTTCGGTATAGTGTCGGGTCAATCTAGCTCTTGGGTCGTTTGCTAAATTCGCAACGGGTTTACTGGTTGACGTGTACAACTGCCCATAGAAACTCTCGATCTCCCTCAGAAGCTCCGGTTTGGCGGATACAATCCTGCCATCATCGGTCTTCAGTTTCGTGAGCTGGCTCTGCCCAATAGACAGATCCCTTGAAAACACCTTGGAGCCTTTATTTCGCTCAATCGCGTCTTTAATACGCTCGGTATTAAAGCGGCGGAGGTCTCTTTTCAAGGATTTAGAGATCTGTCTATTGATCTGCCGGTATTTGCACGCCTCATCTGAAGACTGCAGGATCATCTCACGCCTCTCCTTTTTAAGCTTGAGGGTATGATCAGAGAGCTTTTTGTTTCTATCTGTACGACGGGTCTTGAAAAACTTAGACCCGACCGTATGGACAGCTTCCACGAACCCGTCGCTGTATTCGTCCACGGAGCTCCCCAGGCACTCGAAACGATTCTGGAGTTCGAGCTGAAAGCTCTCGGGGTTTGGTCTCCTGGACCTGTGCTGGACGGAGCGTGGACTTCATCAGTCGAGACCTTTCAAGCTTAATATTAATGTTCAATGTGCCTCTTACCATGCGGTGATCGCTCCCGGTTTTTACCGAATTGATCACAGAGACATCATTGAACATTTGCTTCATGGTTGACATGATGAAGTCGATCTATTTTTTGTTGCACCATCGGGGCTCTGCCAGGTCCACTTCCGGTGTTCACGCTTTTTGAAGAAGGAGTTCATCATATAGAGGCCCTCCTTCTCCATAAAACCGGCCAGTAGGTGACCCCGGTGGTTCCGTCGTCCAATTCCACATTGCCCCACTTGCAGCTCATCCTCGTCTCGTTTGCCCAGTTTCGCGTTGAAGTCCCCCATGACAACGGTGAAGTGAGTTTTGAAACCATGCATGGCTCTGGAGATATCCTCATACAATGGTCTCTACCTCGTCGTCGGGGTGTGCCGAGGTTGGGGCGTAGACCTGTATGACCTTCAGCGAATATCTAGAGGATATTCTGAGTATAAGGTACGCCACCCTGGTCGACACACTCTCGATCTTCACCACGTTGTTCACAAGGGACCTGTGGACGATAAACCCGACACCACCTTGGGACTGCCGGTCACCCTCTCGGAAATAGAGCAGGTTACCGGATTTGAGGATTATCGAGTCCTCCCCCTCTCTTCGGACTTCAGATAACCCTATAATGCTCCATCGCAACCTGCTCAATTCCTCTTCGAGCTCGGTGATCTTCTCGTCGGTCCGAAGTGTGCGCGTGTTGTACGTTGCCAGGTCCAGTCGTCGGTGATTGTTGGGGTAGCCGGATCTTGTCCGGAGATTCTTAGCACCCCTTGCCATGCCGTAACCTCGACCGCTACCGTAGTCGAGGGTAGGCGGGCTGCCGGGCACTAGGGGCCATTTTTTATTTGTGCTATTCATAGGGGGGGTTTTGTCATAATCGCCACGCTTGGCAAGCGGATTGGCGATCGCAGTATGGTTGTTATAGGAGCACAGAGAACGCTGCTGCCCATTCTCTGGTTTGTCCCTTAGTCGCCTTTTACGACACCCACGGGAAGACATGGGATGGTGAAATTCTTAACGTCCGGCACCATACGGAACTGTCTTACTCAGTTTATGCAATATCTTTCAAATTGGTTCTATATTGGGGGAGGCAATAAGCGAGAGCTAAACCTCGAATTATGACTTTTTACTTAGGATATTCAGTCGGATGTCTGCGACCGCATTTCCTCTTAACTTCTTCATCATCACGTATTGCCGTGGGAGCCGTGGAAGGTGCCATAACAACCACTTACATAAGCTCTCTTGTCCAGTATATAAATAACCACAATTTCCCAATAAACGAGTCCTTTCTAAGCTCATTAACCAGTTATGGTGTAAAAATGTAAATAGTGGGCTCGCGCATGCGCGGTCGCGTGTTGCGCGCGCGCCGCACATCTAGCGCAGTGGGCCGACGACGCCGCCGCCGGTGCCCATTGCACATGCGATTTACATTCGTTGCCAGTTCTGTTAGAATTAACATCTGATTAGAATAGATTTGGAGGTAAATGGATTTGTAATTGTTGTATTATGACGGCTAAGTAGAGGTTTTAAGTTTGTAATGGTTTGCGAAAGAGAAAAAGTTCTGCATTGTGCCAGCAGATGGGCTCAATCGTAGAATTTAATGTGCTTGTTATTGTTTACCGGTCTATGATATAATGCTTACTAAAATTGTAAGGTCTTTGTGCAAGCAAACTATTTATTTATTTATTTATTATATACTTTATTGTACACCAAGATAATAACATTACATACGGAAACCTTAAAATAACAACAACATACAAAAGGCGGCCTTATCGCGATCTGCGATCTCTTCCAGGCAACCCTGAATGGAGAGAGATAGCCTGGACACGACATGGGGTTGCACTTGGTGCAATATCAAAATTAAATAATAAGTTATAACAGAAGCACTAAATATAAAATACCAAAATAGATACATAAATACATACATACATTTATAAATATACAGGCAAGAAAACAATACAGCTCCAACAAGAACATGATTACAGTGACAAACTAGAACAATAATAGCAATTTGAGGAATAAGTTCCCTGCATTTTTCTATAGTGTCTCTTTCCCACTTATCTGATTCGTAGATAATTTATCCAAACCTTAGCAACCACGATTTAATACTTGTACGTATTTGGTATTGTTAATACTATATACTCTTTCATTAAAATTTTCCTTTGTAATTCAATTACAAGTGCTGTTAGAACTAGTACTGGCAGCTGTCAACTGTCTTTTTAGACGTCAAATTAATTATTTAACTAGTTTATCTTTATTAAATGCTTTGTTGCTCTAGCTAACGAGTGAGGAATGAGGAGAGTGACGATTAATAACCAATCGTATGGTGTTAAAGGCGTGTGCTATGTATGATGAGCATTTTCCCATACCGTGTGCCGTACTGTACAACTTGCTGTATGTCGTGCTGTACGCCGTTTAGAAACATTTTTTTTGGGACAATCTCACCGAACTGTTCCCAAACCACTGCAACTCCTGAAAGCCAGAATCAACAGTGGCGATCACCAGAAAAGCGCCGAGGCAATGAAGCTCGACGAAGTCCCGGCGAATGAATTTAACTGTCTTGGATCCCGCAATGAAATTAATCAGAAAAGAATAACGGCGGAGTAGAAAAAAATACAAATGTAGAAACACGGTAACACCGTATGACGTGTGCAAGCGTAATTCCCGTGCCGTATTTGCGCTTGGGCACGGCGTGAGAATGCGTGGGGACGACGACCGGCGCTTTTCCGTGCTATCTAGACCGATCGGAACCATTTCACTTGATCACGTAACTATTCCATCTGGTAAGCGTCTCAGGAATCGCTTCTCAAATCCGGGAATACTGATGCAGAATTACTTTGTAATGTAGCGAGCTATTGGCCGAGGTGAGACCATTTCAGACATCAATCTACATGGTCTTCACATGACCTAACCAAGATTTTGTCTGGACTTTAAAAGAGACTTTGACCTCTGAGTTTGTTTCGGTCTTTCTTCTCAGAGTAGTCAGATAGGAAACGCCGACCTCATCTATTTTTAAAATATGATCGACATGTAAAAGTGTTTGTACAAAACAACTTACAGAAATAAAATCATTTATCATTGGAATTTTGGTGGATATACATTGGAAAGTGAGGCAAACATTTCATAAAAAAAACTTAATTCAAAAAATCAATAAAACCCGACTGCTTCAAAAACTTTTTAAGTCGGAGGATACATATTTGCGGGCTTGCTGACCAAAATCTGGTGTATCCTCCGCCTGCACAGCATGATTTGTTCCTTGTTTAAGACTTTTTAGTTCGCTTTTGAAGCAGTCGGGTTTTTTTGATTTTTTGAATTAAGTTTTTTTTTATTTATAACTTTTTAGTTAGTTTTATACTTACTTTATGTTTAAATGTATCGAATTCGAAAAAAACTCGATACATTTAAACATAAAGTAAGTATTATACATTTTTGAAATCACCTCTTAAAACCCTATATTTTGATAACCCACACGATGGGTATAGAAGAAAAAAAAAATTTGGGCCCCCACAATTTGGCACCCAAAATCCGCCATTTTTCTCTTGTCCAATTTTAATGTAGCCTATGACACTTGCAGGGTTAAGACGAATCGATTGACGTATGTATCATCAAAATCGGCCAACGCGTTTGGTCTCTGGAACGCCATATAGGAACAAACATACATACATACATACTTACATACATACATACATACATAAACAGTTAAACACATTACCCTCCTTCGGCAATCGGGTAAAAAATAAACATAACTGCTAATGGTCTCTTAGTTAAATATGCTGCATTAAAGATTCACCTACGTCCCATAAATCTGTAAACTGGGCTTCATAAATTATGTGTGGAGTTACCACACGTGTGGTCCACAGTAAAAAGTCCAATACAGATTTCGATTAAAACACGTAAGCTGCGGTGTGCCTCGTGTCGATCGAATCAAATTGTCTTGAATAAGAAGTTGCAAAAGAAAGCAACAATTTTGATGAAATTAAATTGAGTAATCTTAGATATTAATATGTGAAGAAAGTAAATAAATCTCAGACAATAAAACAAATAGCTATTGGATCAATTTAGGATATTAATTCTGTTAAGGTTTGAAAAAATACTTACGGAGCGAAAGAAGTTAAATTTTATGGATAAATTTCTGGGTAAAAAGATTACAGATTACCTTCCCTTGGGAGGTAATCTGTGCTAAAAAGTCAGCGCTCAGGCTTGAATCGATTTTGATTTAGTTTTTTTTTTTATTATTATGGCGTTTTACCACAGATTACATATTAGTTACTACGTAAGTTTTACTGTCTGAATCGGGGTATTTGCGCAAGGTATCGTGTCAGCTGCCTTTAAATTTTAAATGTTACTTGTCATTTTGGTATTTCTAACATCGCTATCGCTGACATCAAATGACAGTTGCCTAAAGCCTCTGGTAGCAGGCCACATATGTAAAGTTAATTAGTGAAATACACTAGAACAAATAATATTCTAAATTCGAACCGAAAAATCTCAGAATTTCGAACCAAATCTCAATATTGTTCGCGAACGGAAAATGTTACAACAGCACAAAAACAATAGTTCCCAAGCGACGACAATTCGTTACTCACTATTACCGAAATTCCGCATTTCGTTTATTTGTATTTTTCAACTTTCGCCGAAAACCCGTCGAGGTAACGCGGTCGACGACTTTCTTCTCGCGTAACGTTAACCGATGCGTTTACGTTATCTTTTGTTTTGTGCCGTCATACTAATTATTGGATTACGCAAACTTAGATGTAATAGTTGGTTATTGCTTTTTTTGCTTATTTGTCGTACTTTAGTTTTATTTGAGAAAATCTACTTAAGAAATGTTCCTACCTTTTTAAGCACCATATTATATATGTACTTATAAGCTTCTTGTCTCAATGTACATGTGAGAAATTGTGTTTATTGTCGTGTTAGTGAACAATTAACCAAGAACCTAGGATTACTAATAGACAATTATCCGCTAATCTGTATACTTCGCGCGTTAATGTAAGCGGCGAAATAGTGACGTGAAAGGTTAAATTTGTACTCGTCCTACAAACAAACGGGTCGGCTTCTAGCGTTATTTTTTTTTAAATATCGCTGGACATACTGAGATAGGAGCCTTTTTGGTTTCGCACGGGGTTATTATTTATTTTAATATTTTATTATTGTTTTATTTTGTTTATCTCGTATCTCATGTGGGTCACAATTAAAAAATAATCTTTCTTTCTTTCTCTTTCTCAATTTCTTTCTTTCTAGTCCAAACGGATGCAGCTGAGTTGGTTCCTAATTAAACTAAAAATGTATTTTACGTGGAGCGATTGCCTATCAGACCTCCACAACCCAATAACTGGGTAACACGACACCCCTTGACGGTACTGGTGTCAGATTTCCTGCCTTCTTGACTCTCCGAAATGACTGTCGAAGATCTACAAAAGACAGTCGGGTGCAACAGTTTTACGCTTGCCTAGGTGCGGAGAAATCTCGCTATTTAAAGATGGTCACCCATCGACGGACCAACCTCGGCAAGCGTTGCTTAACCTTGGCAATCTGCCCGTGCGGCTGTTACTATTTAGCCACCAGGTTAACAATCTACAATCGATAACGCTAGTAAAAAACGAATCAATGTATGGGAATGACACATCCGTTAAATCACGTGACCAGACCATGCAAATAGAAGGCGTTAACGATTGTAGAAAGAGATTCGATACGAAACGTAACATGGCTAGGGGGACTGCACCATGTAGCTAAGTTGACAATCTACAATCGATAACGCTAGTAGAAAACGAATCAATGTATGGGAATGACACTTCTGCAAGTGTACGTGGACCATACAAATAAAAGGCGTTAACGATTGTAGAAAGAGATTCGATACGAAACGTAACATGGCTAGGGGGACTGCACCATGTAGCTAAGTTGACAATCTACAATCGATAACGCTAGTAGAAAACGAATCAATGTATGGGAATGACACTTCTGCAAGTGTACGTGGACCATACAAATAAAAGGCGTTAACGATTGTAGAAAGAGATTCCATACGAAACGTAACTTGGCTAAGGGGACATATCTTTATCGCAACTAAGTACTTCGCTACCGACTTCAAACAATTAAATAGCTCTATAAATCAACAAAACAAATCGGTCGACACCCTGATACTAATCTTAATCGAATTAAAATTATGTGTTGAATTAACTCCACTTCCCTCATCGAAGGATATTGCCAGTGCATAAACTGTCGATCGTCGTTTTCCTAAGTGTGGCAACACTGTCTTTCACACGGTTCAACGCACGCGCTGATTGCCACATCCACAATTGTAACATACTCGAGCGGGATTTGACCGGAACTAGACGTGTTTAATTTTTATTAATTTTGACATTAATGTAGGTACTCTAATGTATTTAATAAGGTGCTAATCTTTATTTAATAGTGCATTGATACAATCATATTCTTTTATGTTCACATTTAGGGTTGCGTTTCGATTTTTGTGAATGAGAACTAAAAAAACGTTCTTCACAGCTCTCTGAGAATTCTCATCAAATACACAACAGAAATTTTGATAAATAGTTCTCGCTTTTAATAAAAAGATGCTCCGTCTTTGATTAATAGTTAAGCATAAGGATATCCAAAACTTCGTTGTTCGGTTCTTAAGACGAGGACTGCCGCCAACGTTCTTTAGGGACCAAAACTCGCACTCATTTCACTCCCACGCGACCCAAAATTTTTTTTTTTTGGTTCTTCCCTTATTATTCTATGACATTAAAAAAAAGCCGCAGATCAAAATGTAGATACATAAATTGTTTTTGAGATGGTGACAATTTCATTAAAATACGCCCGGCGGTTTTAGTGCGATTGTCGTTTTTTGCCCGTGTTAATATAACAAACTAATTATGCTATTAGTCTAAGATCCCGTTATAAAACGACCTTCACCGAGATGCTTATTTAATGAAACGTATTTTATATTTAATTTAATATGTCAAGAAATATAATCCATATGGGTTGCCTAGCAAATTTCAGTCCAGAGTATGTTTAATTAATAATTAAAAAATATTTTTTTTTTAAACATTTCACCGGTATGATTATTAGATAAATTCTATACCAATCGAAAGTATGAAGCCCATAGAATATGCAAACGTTAGGTTGCCTATTCTTTTCCGGTCACAACTGTCGGGTTGCCAGGTATAAACAGGTAAATCTGTACTAGCATTTTGCAACGGTCTGTTTATTGAATGAAATTTAAATGAAATTAAAGATTATTTTATTCTGAACACGGTGGTATAGGGTTGCCTGCGAAAAATCAGTCCAGAATTGCGGTTGTCGAATTTAAAAAAGTAAAATATTGCTCCGAGTGAATGTGTGCGACTACGACGACGAAGAGGACACAGCATAGCAGCTGTTTAAAGTCCGCTCACTTAAAGAAAGAGAGTGCGCATGCTTTTTGGGCTTGGAAAAGAAAAGGATAGCGATAGACTCGTATATACTATGCATCATTTTGGAGTAGTTTATTATTTAAATAGAGAAATAGTTTTTTTTTTATAAAAATAAATAAATATAAATCTATAAATGTAAACAGAGAAATTGAAATCAATTGAAACTATTGAAAAAAATTCAAAACCCTTAAAAGTGATTTTTTTTATTCAACCCAGTCTTGCTAATTTTATTTTTATTGTAAGAAGACAAAATAAAAAAAAACAACAATTAAAAAATTAGTTCTATTTATTGTAAAAATTAAAAATACAAAAAAAAAAAAAAAAACAGAATCGTAATAGAGAAGTAGGGGGGGGAGGCTCAAGTTTCACGCATATTGGATCCGTTGCATTAAGCCACATGGAATTTACGAAAATAGTTCGTAAAAGTTTTCTGAGTTAATGATATCCAGCATGGTGGTATGGAGTTGGAGTCGAAGCCTCTTGATAAGAATAGTTGATTGAAAACATCCTCATTAATTGTTACAAAAAAAAAGGAAATCAGATCATTTTCTTGTTTAATTTATAAATTACCGTTTTTAAGTAAATTACAAAAAAAATATGTGTGTCGAAAATTAACATAGGTGAATTTTACTAACAATTATTTAAACATGAAAAAAATATAGAAGATGTATTAGCTAAGATAATTTTAAAGATTCAATTATTATGTACTTACTGTATATTCAGCACTAAAATTAAGAAATTCTTCGTTATATTTTTTATTCAAAACGGTCACTTTTTTGTAGCACGTGGTATGATAACCTACAAATTGAAGAGACGCACTGGGTAGCTCAACAAAATTGTATTTAAAGTGTTTTTTTTTTACGAAAAGCTAACTTTAATACACAGTTTTTAAAAGTTTCATCATTAAAATCAATTATTTCATTATCCGATCCACACAAAAAACACTTTTTTGCCATTTTTCCAACAATAAATAGTAGCACGTTTTTTCAATTGTATTTATAGCGACACTCTACTCCAAAATGATGCATAGTATATACGAGTCTATCGCTATCCTTTTATTTTACAAGCCCAAATAGCATGCGCACTCTCTTTCTTTAAATGGGCGGACTTTAAACAGATGCTATGCTGTGTCCTCTTCTATCGCATGGGATGGTCGGTTGGGACCTCTCAGTCGCACACATTCACTCGGAGCAATATTTTACTTTTTAAAATTCGACAACCGCAATTCTGGACTGATTTTTCGCAGCCAACCCTATACCACCGTGTTCAGAATAAAATAATCTTTAATTTAATATAAATTTTATTCAATAAACAGACCGTTGCAAAATGCTAGTACAGATTTACCTGTTTATACCTGGCAACCCGATAGTTGTGACCGGAAAAGAATAGGCAACCTAACGTTTGCATATTCTATGGGCTTCATACTTTCGATTGGTATAGAATTTATCTAATAATCATACCGGTGAAATGTTTAAAAAAATATTTTCTTTTAATTATTAATTAAACATACTCTGGACTGAAATTTGCTAGGCAACCCATATGGATTATATTTATTGACATATTAAATTAAATATAAAATACGTTTCATTAAATAAGCATCTCGGTGAAGGTCGTTTTATAACGGATCTTATACTATATGTTATACGAATAAAACTCAACATTTTCTTATATCAAGAAATTATTAAGAAAATGTTCTCATGTAACATATATATTTTTCCACAAAATAGCGACTAGCCGTAAACGTGATTCTCCTTTTAAAATCAGCTTCTGCGCCTTAAAAAACTTAAGGAACATTTGCCACGTACTTTGGGACTTACATGTGAAAGCTAATGAAGCTTTACTAGGCATTGAATGTTGAGAAGACGATGATTTTATCAGAAGCCTCACCAACGCGAATTAGTAAAGACCTTGCAACTTTAAAAGGTTTCTACCTATTTCTAATCAGTCGCATCTCATTCATTTGTCTAATCAACAAGGCAAATGTTGGTAATACATTCAAGATCAACCCACACTACACAAACTGCTTAAATAACAACTATAGGGAGTTAGGGATGTACCTCGTAAATCAAGCATGCGTTTAACGCATTTTATAAGCGAAACGGTGACACTTATACGCACTGGTGCAGTATAGTAGATTATGCACTTAGTCGGTAAAGCAGTCTTTTGTCACGGGTACCATATTGAATCCCATGTAATCCATATGTTTAATAGACAATATATTTTATACTTTAGATTTAATTTGTTTTTTTTTAAGGTTTTAATTATTATTCAATTATTTTTTTTGCGGTATATTTTATAGACAATATTTTTTATACTTTTGTTTTAAATATGTTTTTTTAACGGTTTTAATTATTATTCTAATTTATTTATTTAAACTTCATGTAAAATGGTTATACATAGGCGGACTTAATGCACCGAGACATTCCCTACCAGTCAACCTATGAAACCGAATGCAGTGTAAGGCTTAGCACGCACTGCGATTTTTATTCGTGCTTACGCAGATTCTGTGACCTATGGTATTGTATAAAGCTGCACGCATTGCGGAAAAAAATCGCGCGGTAATAATACCGCAAGAAAACCGTGTTTTGCCACAGAGTCCACCGCACCGGATCAACAAGGAAACAGAATCGCGCGGAATTTTATCCGCAGTTCGTGTTAGTTAAATTCAGTACGCGGACAAATAAGCCTACATTCCACGACAAATTTTTAAATGACATTCGTTTGGCATCACTTTTATGTGGATATCGTAATATATATAAAGTAGCAGTTAATAATTATATTACAACTAGTAATAACTATGTAATAACGGTACAGTTACGTTACGTTTTCGATACTGGTTAGCTAAACCACGATTAGGGTCGGCGCAAGCGCGACCGACTGGCGATTTATTTGAAGCATTATTTATTGCTGTGATTCAATTGGTTTATTAATTCGCGACATCTACCCATTATTACGAGTACATAGCGTTTTTAATTACCACGATCAGGATTCTTTTAGAGTCATTAATTCATTTAGAGTGCCGTCTCGAAGGTTGGCGCAGTGGCTGAGTGACAGACTGAGTTCATGTATGACATTGCAATCGTCACGTTGTTTTCTCATCCAAATTACTTGCAACAAAAGACTTCAGTATCACTCAAGATCATTCTACGAGTACCTACCTTAATATACTATCTACCTCAATAAAAACAAATACTCCAGGTTGACTCATACAAAACAAGGTGAGAATAACAAACAGCAATGCTCTATAATCTTCTTTAGTTCCCATGCAGCTTGCTGCTTTGCACAAGATGTGGACACAAACGATCAATATGCATAAATTCCTCTATCAACGACTGTTATGATAAACCCAAAATATCAGCAAAACGCTCATTTTCATTGCTCGATAACTCGGTCTATACATGTTGTAATGGGACAGTGCGATACCCATATTTTAAACACTGCGTCTACACATGTATATGATCAACTTTTTCCAAGGAAGTCAAAGGCAATTTTGCTAAGAATAGATTATATTATGTAATCTTTTTTTTTTTTGTTTTTCTTACGACTTATTGTCGGGCCTACGTTGTATGCTGTAACAAGGAAATATTGTAAAACCAAACCATTTTTTAAAAGAGTACCATGGAGTTTCTTGCCGGTTCTTCTCCCTAGGAAACGACCAACCCGAACCGTGCACCTTTTGTCGACGTTTTATAAGTGCCCATGTAGGCCTATATGAAATAAAAAAATTGATTGATTGAATGAATTCTCAAAAAAAAAAAAAAAACAATAAAATGTTGGCAAAGCAAAAGACAACTTCCATTTTGCCCCGTAAAACCCAGTATAGAGCATGTGAGGAGTCCCCCGCAGCCGGAAAACGAACGATTCCCTGCATGCGGACTCTATGGTGTGCGTTGCGTGAAGTCTTCCGCTCTCCGCATGTAAGCCCTGCCCTATCCTATCGAGCAAAGAAAATGAGCTTTTAGGTTGGTACTGGATTCAGAAATATGTTTCGAATTCTCTTTCCCTTTCAATGTTATCAATATTCAATACACCAGTTCTGAGCATGAAATCAAGTAAAATCTCATTCAAATTCTTCAATTTCTATTCAATCCATTTAAATATATTTTTTAAAACAATACATTATTCTCATTCATTCCTACACATCGAATCACCTTGGCAAATCAGCACCACCCTCGTCAGACAATTGATCTATTAGAAGCTCTCGTAGTACTTCCTCGGTAGATAGCGTGAAGAATACAGAGTAATGCTTTGAATAAGCCTTTGAGAACACGCCGACAGCGTGAAGGACCGCCATTGTTAGCCGCCCGCGGTAACAGCCGAACGAATGGCCTCCACAGATCCAGATTAGCTAGAGATTTATTTGATGTAGCAACTGGTTTCTGGTAGTGAGCTTGCTTGGGTTATTCTTAAGACATAAGCCTCCATCAAATAAAATTGAAACGTATTAACGATCAATTCTTTTATTTTTATTTGTGATGAGTTTGCTCTTGACTCTAGTCTAGGTCAGAGGTGACAGAGAGAGTCTACGATGGAGTGAGCTTAAGAAGAAGCCTGTTCACTCTAACTTTGAAGAGATTCGGGTTGAATGCGTTCGAAAACACAGACGCAGGTAGTGAGCTCCATTCATTCGCTGTGCGCATTATGAAGGATGTTTGGAAGCGCTTGGATGGTAAGTTGCAGTGCGTCTAGATGTCCGATGGTAGAAGGGGGATGGTTCTTGTATATATATAATCTGAATCTCGGAAAAGGCTACAATGATTTTCATGACATTTAGTATGCAGGGGGTTTCGGGGGCGATAAATCGATCTAGCTAGGTTTCCTTTTTAGAAAACGTCGTTTTCTCTATTTTCACCCGAGCAGAGCTCAGTCGCCCAGGTACTACAGCAGGCCTTCCAAAGCTACATCTTCCATTGTCCTTGTAGCTTAGGAATATGGAGCACGTTCAAAAGGATGTCTATAATAAGACGGATGTCGCCAATTCTGCGACAATCTCGAGATAAATCTATTCAAGTGTGTCGGAAACTTGAAGGTTAACTACTAAGTACAACATTATTTTTTCATTCACTTCCCAAATTGGGTTATGTGGCTATTAAGATTATTGTGATTAGGAGAAGGATTATAAAATGTAATACACCTACATACACGTTACATAAATTGACACAATTATGTGTATGGCAGGAAACTAGTAATGTTTCCTTATTGATAGATTATGTATTCTTTTTAGTTCGCTTCTTAAGCAGTCGGGTATTTTGATTTTTTGATTAACTTTTTTTCGTCTCTTTTTGTTTAAGAAATTTACTCGCACACTGTTCCGTTGTTGTTGAATTGTGTAATTTACCTATTTTTGCAATATTTGTAAGTATGTGAGAACCATGTTCCTATTTATCAAATGAATTAATTTATCTGTTAGTGCTTGTAATACTTTATACTTATACGTATACGTAGTATAGTGGTATTATTCTGGGTGCATCGTCCTCACGTATATGAATAACATTTTTTTTTAAAGAGTAAGTATGGAGTTTCTTGTCTGTTCTTTTCCATAACAAGCTTTTTCTGCCGAAAGGACGGTAGAATCAATAATTATAACTTTTAAATTTAAATTTTTGATGTTCAAAAGTGATTAGTGGCCTAATTGAAATAAAGAATTTTGCCTTTTTTGTCCTTTTTACTTTTTAACGAAGCGCGATTCTGGAGTTGAACTAAAGATATAAGATATCATCATCATCAGCCATTTGTCTCTATTTTCAGTATCTCTCATCCTGTTGCTACCAGCCTCCTCCAGCCTGATAGCGTCCATCCTTACGTTTATTCATTCGTGGTCTCCACTCAAGAACATAATCTACCCCAACGGTAATATAGAGGCTAATACGGCCATCCAATCGCCAATTCAGCTTGCTTATTCTGTGAACTATGTCACCGACTTTGCTTCTCTGACGGACCACCTTGTTCCGAATTCGATCCCTTAGAGACTCCAAGCCTATACCCATAGGAATGAACATTGTGGTGCAATTTAACTTGATGGAAGTCTGTATAGAGTAGTGGATGCTTTAGTTGAAAAAAAATTGAATATAGAACACATTATTTCCCTATTACAGTCGATATTTACGTTGGTGTTAATAACCTCATAACACATTTTCACGAGGAATATTAAATACTTTTGCAACCATTATAACTTAAACTTTAATTTCAGACTAATACAACTTCCTGAGAGCTTAAATAATTTGGTTAATTAGAGCTCATTTGGCAATATCCACTGACAGTTGATTTATTTTCTTTGATCGTTATAGCGTTAAGTAATGTTAACAAAATCCGGTAGATTTCGATAATTTCGTGTAATATTTACGTTGTGTTGTATAACGGAAAAGGCGTGTCTCGTGTTATTAATAAATGTTATGATATTATATCCTCGAATTGGAACACAAGTTTGTAAAGTTTTTTTTTTACTTGTCGGTGATTCCATTCACGATTTTTAATTTAGATGTTGTGTTTCGATCAGAACTCAGCCACGTCACGACGACAGCCCTAGCGCTGACCTCGCCTCGCACAGGTCTTTCGTGGTGCAGGTGTTTGTTCAAAGAGAGCAAATAGGGGATTGTTTGCGGTGTGGTTCCAAAGTCACATTGCGGCTGATCAGAGTACCCCCATCTGTCCAGATTATACCTGCAGCGGCTTACAGGGCTTCTTAGACTATTTAGGGATTTCCAGGTTGGCCAGCTTTTCTGCAGGTTCGTCAAGTAAAGCACACCTTGTCGGTAGACAAACTGTTGCAAAGTACACACCTTACTAGGTATATGCAAAGAATAATATTAGCGTCCTTCAATTCGACACGAGTTCGCTGCAGCCAACTAAATCCCTCTCACTACACATAAGTTAGATAAGTACTAAAGAACTAGATCAACATATGACTTCAGAAGTATAATTAGTTTAAAGGTGTATGCAAAACGGAACAGGTGTGGTTAACACTTCCTTTACTTAATTTAATAATATAAACAAACTAATCGACGATCTACTCATATAGGCCTGTCCCTGGCAACAAGCAGGTCTTACTTATCGAGACGATACATTCATAAGCATAAAACCACAGCCTTCGATTGTGCCTGTATCTTCACGGTATTCTCTGTAAGAAACCAAAAATTCAACAACACACCCCGAATATCTGAATTAGGAATAGGTCAAACTGAAGGTGTCAAAAAATAAAAGTCCCGTTTTGACAGCTATAAAAACACTTAATAATAATTAAACTTGATACTTGCGAATGATACTCGTTGTTATAGCCATACATTAGGATTATGAATTTGATTTTTCAATTTCTTACGCAGAAAGTTATCGCGGCATTTAAAATGAGAAACGTTAACGGACTTCTTAGATTGTGACGACTTTACTTTAGCTTGAAAACTTGTCTTGACATTAAAGTAGGATCTGACATGTTCTTAATTCAAAATAATCAATGCAAAAAAGAAAAGTTTACTGGCGAAAACCGAATCTCTATGTCAACTTTCCGTGGCTAGATCGGCATACATCGGCCCCCGTCTAGACGGAGCCAGTAGGCAGTGGGTTACAATTTATAGTATTTACAACATAATTACCTACCTGCCTCTCCATCCATCTTACCGTCTGCCTACAGCACTACGCATTCGTCAGGTAAGGCTACACAGTTGGGTAAGGTCGATCACCCACGCACACATATAGTAACGTAATGCTACTGCAATCATGTCCATTGTATTGTAATTATGATAGGCCTTCATAGGTTTGTGAGGGTTCATTTGCTTCACAATTACAACTTTGATCAGGGGACCTTGGATCTTGAGCTGGTTTTGAGTAGAGTTAGAATGGCGTCGAGATGATCTTCGGACCGAGTTCTGACCTGAAACACCTTGGAAATACTGCGTTCTTCTTTTTCTTATTTGTGCCCAATAGGAGGTAGGTGGCCATGTTTATGACAGCGTCAGAAACACTGAACATGTCATCTAGGGTACAAGTAAACGGATAGTTGGAACATTCCAGCAAAACGGACATAGTCTGTACAGTGATACCACACTCGGACTGGATGAATAATAATACTGAGTTCACAAGATATGTTTTCATTGGCTCCTTATCGTATGTTTTTACAGATGTAACAGAATCATAAATAGCCTTAGTAGTAATAAAGAATTTGGGCTCTAGTTGTTCATAATTTGTGCATTCTTCATCAACCTATAGTTGACTATACTCTGCGCTGTAGCATGGTGCGGGTGACAGTTTCAGAAACATTTTTTACGCATATACCTATACGCATATTTTGTAGTTTAACGTCATACCATAGTTACCTATATGCGTATTTTTTTTTATTGAAACTGTCACTCGCACCATGCTACAGCGCAAAGAGTGCAGATGGAGACCTATCCATCTAGTCACGACATCTTATCGTATCCAATTTGGTGAATTCAATCATCATATCTTCTATATTCAAGTTATCACCAACGTCTATGTCGTCTCCAACTATCCATAGAATCTTCATTATCATCATCAACCGCCTAAAGTCGCTCAACAGTTTTTAGGCAGCTGTTGAGTCATATCTTCTACATTCAAGTTGTCACCAACGTCTTTGTCGTCTCCAACTCTCCATAGAATCTTCATCATCATCATCAACCGCCTAAAGTCGCTCAACAGTTTATAGGAAGCTGTTGAGTCATATCTTCTACATTCAAGTTGTCACCAACGTCTATGTCGTCTCCAACTCTCCATAGAATCTTCATCATCATCATCAACAGCCTAAAGTCGCTCCACATTTTATAGGAAGCTGTTGAGTCATATCTTCTATATTCAAGTTGTCGCCATCATCTATGTCGTCTCCAACTCTCCATAGAATCTTCATCATCATCATCAACAGCCTAAAGTCGCTCCACATTTTATAGGAAGCTGTTGAGTCATATCTTCTATATTCAAGTTGTCGCCATCATCTATGTCGTCTCCAACTCTCCATAGAATCTTCATCATCATCATCAACAGCATAAAGTCGCTCAACAGTTTATAGGAAGCTGTTGAGTCACATCTTCTACATTCAAGTTGTCACCAACGTCTATGTCGTCTCCAACTCTCCATAGAATCTTCATCATCATCATAAACAGCATAAAGTCGCTCAACAGTTTATAGGAAGCTGTTGAGTCATATCTTCTACATTCAAGTTGTCACCAACGTCTTTGTGGTCTCCAACTCTCCATAGAATCTTCATCATCATCATCAACAGCCTAAAGTCGCTCAACAGTTTATAGGAAGCTGTTGAGTCATATCTTCTACATTCAAGTTGTCACTAACGTCTTTGTCGTCTCCAACTCTCCATAGAATCTTCATCATCAACATCACCAGCCTAAAGTCGCTCAACAGTTTATAGGAAGCTGTTGAGTCATATCTTCTACATTCAAGTTGTCACCAACGTCTATGTCGTCTCCAACTCTCCATAGAATCTTCATCATCATCATCAACAGCATAAAGTCGCTCAACAGTTTATAGGAAGCTGTTGAGTCATATCTTCTACATTCAAGTTGTCACCAACGTCTTTGTCGTCTCCAACTCTCCATAGAATCTTCATCATCATCATCAACAGCATAAAGTCGCTCAACAGTTTATAGGAAGCTGTTGAGTCATATCTTCTACATTCAAGTTGTCACCAACGTCTTTGTCGTCTCCAACTCTCCATAGAATCTTCATCATCATCATCAACAGCATAAAGTCGCTCAACAGCTTGATATAACCCTCTCTTTACTTCTGCCAATCCACACGCTCCTGTGCTTACCTTAACTACGTTCTATCCGCGATGACAGCAATACAATCTTGTGTTATGCTAAAACATACAAGTACTATCGCAAGTAAACCCGCGTGACACAGCTAACCATTATGTTCGTAAGTGAAGAATTTATGACTAGCATTGTTTGCAACATCATGCGTACCGGTGCATAATATACCAGCGCCTTATTTGGCATCTCAGAGGGAAACCAGTTTGTGTAGGACGTGTCACTTGCATGTGAAGAATTATGCTTAAAGCCTTGTAATGATTTTGGAGATAGATACTATAGAGATGCTTTACCTATATCAAACAATTTGCCTAGCCGTTTCCCAATCGGACGGCTTCCAGTCCAGTCCAGCTGAATATCAATATTTTGCTTAAATCAGCTATCATTATACGCCCTTTTTTTTGTTTACTGGGGAAACCTACAAAAGGCGCCTGGACTGTTGGAGAAAAGACCAGGGAGTGTAGAATTTTGACCTCACTAAAACCACCCCGGTGATCACCATCAACAAGTAGAAGAGGCCCCGTGAAACACTACCCAGTAACTGGGTAACACGATACCTCTAGATACAGTACCTATATATTATGAGTAGCTATAGATGGAAATTTATTTATTTATTTAATCTAAGGATCACCAACGAGTACCACAATACAATATCATCTTACAAAAAAATCATACAAAATATAATTTGCCTGCAATGTACACCCAATTATAGGCAACCAACCTATATATTATGAGTAGCTATAGATGGAAATTTATTTATTTATTTAATTTAAGGATCACCAACGAGTACCACAATACAATATCATCTTACAAAAAAATCATACAAAATATAATTTGCCTGCAATGTACACCCAATTATAGGCAACCACATCTTACACAATACCGAAATGATAGAATAACAACCCTTTCCGTGACTAAACTAAAATAAATTAATTTTCTTATCTTAAAATCAGATTTAAAAGAGACAGAATCACATTGAATCGAACTCCTTAATAATAAAACATTTTCGATTAATTTGATAGCATTCAATTTGCAATAAATTGTAAAATATTCCATGCATTAATCTTCTAGAATTCCGTTCAACGATATTTTTAATGACATCTTAGCTATTCAAACCGCTGCATTTTAAAAGTGAAAATATTTTATTCGTCTGCACTTTGAGGTAACTTCTACATTTGAATAAATACCAAGATTATGATGAATTTGTACCAAAAATGTAATACGATTTCTCTTTTGTTTTCAGGTAAGTCTTCAACAAATTTAATAGTAGAGTTACTATGGTGAAGTAAAGAACGAAGGTCAAAGTAAGTACAGTAAATTTGAAGTTTTAGGTTAGTACAGCTCTTAAGCTGTACTAACCTAACCTCTGTTGACAGCGCAATTTTAAGCATCTTTTGAGGGTTCTATAGTGCTTCTAAATATTATGTAACATCAAAAAAGAAAACATAGGGGCACAGCATATATCTTTCTTATAAAGTTTATGGAATATCTTTTAAATTGGTCCAATATTGGAGGAGGAAATAGGCGAGAGCCAAACCTAGAATTATAACTTTTTACTTAGGATATTCAGTCGGATGTCTGCGACCGCATTTCCTTTTAAGGAGATCATGCTATAGAGTGGCAAACAAGCAGGCGGTCCATTTGATGATAAGTCTTAGTCAATATCAGGGGTACTAAAGGAGAGTTTCTTTAGTTACTTTAGGAAACGCACCCACGACAGAAGAGCATCTACACAGTACGACAGAGAGGACTATCTTCAATTTTTATTTAAAGCTGTCCATGTCGTAGATCCGCGCCAAGACTAAAGAAAAGCCCTTATAAAAGTATATGAAAAGTAGTTTTGAGATGGTGATTAAATTATATGTATATCAATTAAATACGGACCAAAAGGAAATTAAGAACCAAACTTAAATAGTACACCAAACCTACCTACAGTACTGTCCTTCCTTTCATTTTTTAAAATCCATCCAAAGGTTGTCTCGAAAAGATCGTTTTTAGCGATAAGGCCGCCAATTGTGTCACCCAGTGTAATGTTTTCTTCGTCTATACTTTCTGTAACTTATATGGTGTACATAATAAAGAGTATTCTATTCTATTCTTAATACATTAAAGTTAAGTTTCACATTTTGACGTGAGCCCATCACAACCATACAAGGATATTTTATAGACCTTTAAACTGGCTTTAGATCTGTTTTCTAAATGAACAAGACACAGTTCTGTCCAGCTTTTGGCACAAGGTAAACTACACTTTGAATAATTTGATTTAAATGTACAAAAGAGCTATGACGTTGTCTTGAAATGTGACACTAGTTTTGCAATAAAAGCTGTAAGTCAAAGTTATTAAATTAATTACCGATTATTTTCTCTTATAATTAATGTTACGCCTGTTATAAGCAATAAGTAGGTACCAAACTAATAGTAAGTCTTATTTGCTCAACTGCTATTACCAGCATCAAGCAAATATTACCTAGCGACCCGCTGCGTCGCTGCGCACACAGATATACTATGATCCAGATTAAAACATAGGATCATTTGGGGTAATAAAACGCTTTTCACGCGGGCTAATTCCTGGCCAGATATTAATTTTAGAAAAAAACAATCTAAGAATATTTCCGTACTTATTGTCATCATACAATGGCGCTTTAGTACTGAAAACAAACTGCTCAACGCAATATCTAAAGAGTAATGTACTCTTCAAGCAGTGAGAAGACGCGTGCCGGATGCTGAGCTATCCTAGATTTCTAATGGGGGAAACTACATGCGGTTAATTTTACACGCTTTGTAATATATCATGTATTGTTACGTTCTTGGTTTGTTTGCTAGTTACAACTTCAGAACATCGTTAGCAAAATGGGAAAATAATAGTTTGATAATAATAATTTACTAGCTTAACAAGTTTTACATTTTAAGTTAAACAAATGGTATTACATACAATTTCAGGAAAATTATACAATAGTGTGGCGACACCAGCACCCTTGCTAAGTTTTAAAGATACTGGGCCGACCCTTAAAAATTTTTTTTTTTTTAGGAGTAGGTAGACAGACTTAAAAATTATTTAGAAGAGGATATAAGTGAGTGGAGTAGCGTGTTTGTATATGTGTACGTGTGTGTATGTGTTTGTGCGCATGTTTTTATTTATTTTAAGAAGTGAGAAAGTGAGAATCATTCTATATTTGTGGGTAATGGTTGTAATAAGCAATTGTGATAGGATAGGATTTAAAATGAAAATGCTTCATTTGCAAAAGAAATACCTATTCAAGATTTCAGCTTGATTTGATGTGATTGTTACTACAAATCTGCTATTCCTGGAACATATTCTTTGATTATTTGGCCACCTAACTGCCCGGCTTCTAACAAAACATACCAATATGCAACATTCTATTTTGCTTACTCATTCACCAGATGTTAACATTGATTACGATTTAATCAAATAGTAGGTAACCCTAGAATGCGCCATTTATGATTTATTGCCCTGTGAGTAATCTAAGAACAGCTATACTTGAATATACTTAATAGAGAATTTGCTCCGTCTCAAAATAATCAATGTACTTTAGAAAATTAAATGCAAAAAGGTTGCACTCATTATTTTCTAAAAATACTGGTTGGGAAAGAGACAAAATACGGCTTGAGACGAGTTGGGAAATTGACTTCATGTATAAAGTGACGTATTAGTGAAAGAGACATATTAAAGTGTGACGAGTTGTCATCACAACCAAAATACTGACTTATTCCTAACATAAACTATCGATACAAGCCATATACATAATCACAAAAATAAGAAAAAAAATACTTTAATGGCATCTCCTAGTTTTGACATCAAATAGCCTGTGTTAGGTAAATTATGATGGTAGTATTCTTTTCACACCACATGCTCGACAATGTCCAATTACATATCATGCAATCTCAACGTAATGCATTACCCCTTAAGGGAGGGAAAGTTGTATGTAGTGAAACTCCCAAGGGTGTAAAATGATTTGAATTTAGAACGTCAAATTCGTGTGGAAACTCGAGGAAAATTCTAAGTAAAAAATTGCCCATATTGCATTGTAAAGAGGTGTGTTCGAAAATCGAACTGGCCACCATAAACAGAAGACCAACAAAAAGGGCCTGATTTCAAAGAATGTGAAATAAAAGATGGAGTTTGGTGCTGTGATTTTCAGTGGATTTTATTGCAATATTCGTGTTCTTTATATAATTCTCGTGGGTTTTATTGTCTCGCAGAAGGTGTGAAAAGTAGAGTATGACCCTCTGGGATAAAGCCTGTCTTCGTCTTGGGCAGCTTGACCCCTCTCTTCACTTCACTCAGGACTCTACATAACTCACTCACTCCAAGCGAATGACCTATTACCACGACAAACGACGGATGCTATTACGTAAAAAATTTCTTTTGAATAAGAAAAATATTTAAAAATAAATCTTTAATGACATCGAGATGTTTTTGACAGAAAATGGCCAGTAGACACTGGCCATTTTCCGTGTTACAAAATCCAACTGAAAAAAGATTGCTTATTTTGCATATACAACATGATAATATTTTATCACCATCGATTTTGTACCATGAAATCAATGAAATGGTTTATATGCAAGAAACAAAAAAATTATAAACTGGCGAATTTTTTTTTCGTTTACGAGTTGATTTTTGCATTTGGTTTATCCCTAATGACTTGAAAAAAAATAAAAAATCAAGCTGTACATTTTAACATTCCATTTACATCAAAGCGACCAACGCAACGACGGAATGCGAAACAGGAACTGCAAGAAATACAAGATATCGTGTATCATCCGCTCGGGTTACCAAATACAGCCTATTACTCAACGAAGTAAGCCTATAAGCGGCCAACTTTCACTATCATAATAATCAATAGAATAGCAGCGTTCAAAAATATTTGCCATAGATTATAGACGGTCGGTCAAGAGCTTTCACCGGTCAGTCGTCGGTCAACAGGGCTGTCTCTGGTTAGATTGGTATAATAGTCACAGCGGATCTTTGGTCCTCTGAAGTTGGCTCTATGAACCATTGCGCAAGAAACAGTTTGTCATCGAGTATACTGCATAGAAGAAGCGAGAAAGGACGATGCAACAAACGTAAGCGAGTGAAAGAGACAGTTATACAATGCTATCTTCACCTCCAACATTGGCACAAAAATAGCTACTGCACGGGGTCTCGCAGCCAATTCAGAGACACAATGACCCGTTGTGAGTATTATATCCATTATGTGAATCGGAAGAGGCAAATATGCAGATGCGTAGATTTCAATCGTGAGCCAGCAATATGTGCTATTTATTCATGGCAAGTTGTATTTCGTACAGATAAGACTTACGCTACGTTTTAAAAGGAAATCTTGACATAAATCTCTTGTTATTTTGGGAGAGGAAGATGTTGTGAAGATATATTAAACAAGCACTGTTATAGTTATTTATGATACAAGTGCGGAAGGTAGGTGATTTCCGATGAGTGGCATTTTTATTCACGAGCGAGCGAAGCGAGTGAGTGGATAATTCGACACAAGTCGGAAATCATCTTACGTACGTGTATCATACAACATTTTACTATGCATTGTGCGAGGAAATAAATAAATTAATAAAATGAAATTAATAAAATGGCGGGCTTATTCAAGCGCGTTCAGCATATCCACAGATTAGTTCCTCGGGCATATCTACTGCGCATGTGCGAATAGTTGTCACATCGTAACGCAATAAGGCACGACCAAAATATACGTTCTGCCAAACATATTTAATGAATATTTAAAATTAATTTATTGATCAAAATCTAGAATAATTAAAAACGCCTAAAATAAAGTATTAGTTTTATTTTACCTTTTATATGAATGATAATCTGTACACAAGAAGTATGAAAGGATCGTAGCAAGTGGCGTTCTGTAGTTTCTGCCTACCCCCATGGGAAAAAGGCGTGAGTTTATGTATGTATGTATAATCTGTACATAACTATTTTTTTAAACTTTTCTCAAATAATAAAAACTCTATGCGTCGGGCTGACGTTGGACTTAAAATTAAAAAAATACAGGAAAGTAAAAAGCACTAGTGAAAAAAAGTGACACTTTCCGCACAGTTTGGCTGCTTGGAAAACCGCTCTTTTCGAGGACATGCATTGTAAAATAAATTCTCCTTCTTCTAGAGTCGACAGTTGAACTCTTTAGATAGTTTGAGCCCAGAGATAACAACGACAATTGCAGCGTCGTCGATGGCATTAATTTAGTTCTACAAAGTGCAAGTGTGCGGTGTAATCATCAAAAAGAGAAAGATCTAAAAGAGTGATTAAAATTGAGAGATTATTTTCTAAGTAATTTCAAATCTTGGCATCAAGATGACTCGCAGCAGCCCTATCGGCCAAGTCCGTCAGGTGCATCGAACTGTAAGAATTAAAGGGAGTCAGTGTTTGCTAACTACTTTGTTCTAGAGGAGAAAGTCCACATAAATTAGACAGTATTATCCTTAAACACCCGCCTTCATGCATATGCAGGCACATGAATATTCTCACTATGAAGCCAGGATTGTAATACGAACACAACCATCTTGCGAAACTAGGCTGAATGGGTGTTTGCCTTTGCATGATATTAGGATGGAAGAGAAAGATGTTTTAGTCCAGTGATTTTGGCAGGAAGTTTTTGGCGGGATTTTTTCGAGTGAAGTTCAGCGGCTGTTAATATTATTTGCAAATTGATTCCTAGTGGATATTGTGATATAAAATCAGTGTACTTTTGTGTCTCAACTGTCTACGCAACTGGTCAATATGTGAAATCATTGACAGAAGCGATCTCAGGATAGTGGAGCGGAGAATTTTATTGTAGTATTGACTACCTCCGCAAAGCTTACTGGGAAGGCTGATTCGATAGAATTTGAAGCCAAATACTCCAAAAAACATGAGAATCTGTTACATCCGCATTTTAATGCATACATAATAAAGAATGTTAAAATTGCACTGAAGACGAGGCGGTATGGTCCAAGACCTTAGCCTGCCCGAGTAAGGCGAAGAAAAAAAAATGATTTTGCCAGTGCGTTGAACTTGAAAGTCCCGAAATGTATGTAAGAAGATGGGGTGCGCCAAAGTTCACCTAAATTTTCAACTCCGATAATTGGAAATCCGAAAATGTTCTTCCTAACATTTTTCATCCTAACAATCACAATTCCTAAGTCTCTAATGTTCATAATTCAGAAAGTCAAAGTCAAAGTTTGTTTTCCTATATTTTCTCAACATAACTATCTTTTACACTATTATTCAAAGTCCTATCTTTTTTGTTTAGATTTATTTTTATTCATAATAATCAGTATTATATACATTAATTTTGCGTAACTTTATTTTCACATAACATGTATAACATATAAGAATAACAGGTACCATGGTACAAGAAGTCAAATAAATACATGTTTTCATTTACACATTTCAATTAAATTAGTTTAATATTAGCGGCTATAGCTTTCAAATAATCACTTTTATTGGTGTATTTTGCTTTAAAATTATATATATATTTAATTCTATCATATTTGCCGTTGATTTGGAAGTTCATTTTATTTTTGTAGGTAGTACTCATGTTTTTTTGTATGTTTTTCGTGATGTAAAAAAATGAGAATTAGTCCAAGAGCGAGCGAAGCGAGCTCGGGAACTTAGGGCACCCCGACACGGATAGGTTAGGTTCGAAGGAGATGACGGAAGCTGAAGTGAGCGAGCAAAGCGAGCGAACGCAGCTCCCGTCATCTCCTTCATGTTAGGTTACTTTAGACCCTGCAGACAGAAATAGGAGCGCCGCGCAGCGGGGCTCCGTCGACTTAGTTGCTTAAATCTTCCATAACCATGGGGTTCCGTGGGGTTGGGATGGTACAGTGAGGTAGCCCCTCTACCCTCCTTTCCCTTTCCCCCTTTCGCGCCCCTTAAATCGATGGAAATTTATGTTTTTTATAATTCTAACCTGAAAACTTTAACCATGGATATCTCCATGACTATAGGGCTCCGAGTGGTTGATGTGGTACTGAGGGGTAGCCAAACCTCCCGCCATCCCCCCTCTACCCTATCCGCGCCAAAAATCAACGGCATATAATCGAAATTTTAACCTTAAACTTATACTTTTTGTTGCTTCTTAATTCACACGCCCAATATTGGTTATCCACTGTTATTCGGTTTTTTTCATATGTAAATCCATGTACGTCTAATTTTAATTCTCCGCGACTGGTTTTAAATTATTTTAAATATTTTTTCTCTATATTAATAAAGCATTAACACAAACATGCACGTTATGATAATACACCGACATGAACTTAACAATAGACACAACTCAGTACGTTATGTAAAGCATACCCCAAATAATAATCATCCCTCAAATTAAAACTATAAATATCATCTTCTACCCAAATACATTTTTTATTACACTTGGTAAATGTTTCTTTCTGAGTATGAGTGAAAATATTATGGTAATTATGTTTAGGGATAAAAGCGTTATGATAAAAAACAGTAGGAGTTTAAATATATTTACATTAATGATATTATTAATTACAACTTTCGGAAACACGAGTGTTATGAACATCGCCGGTAGCACTACAAATAGTATGAATGAAAACTTTAGGATGAAAATTTTTAGGAAGAGTAACATAAGTATTTTTTTAACATAACATAAGTATTTATTTCTCTTCCACAAAGGTGTCTTACAAACTATTACATAAAAGTGCAACATTATTTAATCCTTTGTGGGAGACTGGTATCTGCACTAGGAAATCCTGTCACACAGATTACCAGGCCCCCCCCATAAATCATCGATTTTAAATCAATTAATTTACAAATAATGACCTTTGGTAAAGGACGAGAAAAGGGAAGGAATACAGTAATTAAAATACTTAAAAAAAACAATTATTATAAAAAATATTATTAAATTATTGTTGGAATGATCATTAGGATTACAAAACGTTAGGAAGAACAATTTCGGGTAAAGAACTTTAGGTGAGCCAATATGGACCCAAGAATATGACATATTACGCGTACTCTACTGACCGTAGAAATATTTATTCTAATTAATAATTTACAAAGTTACTTCACTTTATAAAAAAAAAACCTACTTTCATCATTTTCCATTAGAACATGCAGCAAATCACAGTGGCTTCAGATCAGTTCACACTGACATGGTGTGAAAAAAGAAAGAACTGTCAAAGATCATAGAGCAAATTATTCTGTATTGTTTCGGTCGCGTCGTGTCGTGAGAAAATATTTTATGAACTGCTTTGTAAGAGTCAAGGTTGAGTGTTGTTTACATTTAGAAATAATACTTTTATGTAATTTAAGGTGAGTGAACTTTTTGCTGGTTAATTCTAGTTGTTGGTTGGCTAGTTCTAGCTGCGACTTCGTCTGCTTTCTCATAGTAATTGGATGAAGTCCGCCTTTGTACGTTTGTGAGTTTGCTTTGTAAGTTATGCTGCTCTTGCATTTTTTCGAGCATTTTTTTTTCCTATAGCTGTACTAAGTTCTGTCGGCGACTTCACTTGCGTGAATAGTTTATTATTATCACAAGGGATCTGACTAGCGAGAGGTAAAATAACCTATGTCTTAATTTCATCGAAATCTGTTTAGCGATTAAACTGTGAAAACATAACAGACAGACAGAAAGACACACACACTTTCCCATGTATGATAATAAGTAGCTTCTTCCAGCTTCGCCCGCGTGAATGTCGATATTTATCCCAAGGAAACATATTCCCGGGATAAAAAGTATCTAATCTGTAATCTACATCTGTGTCAAATTTCATCCAGATCCGTTCAGTAGTTTTTGCGTATAAGAGTAACAAACATTCAAACACACACATATTTATAATATTAGTAGGATATGGATTTGCAAGCCTACCACATATATATATACAAATTGGAACCTACATAATAATACTGGGTTCATTACCTAAGAGTCATTGACAGCATCAAGATCACTGTCGCATCTTGAACTTCATCTCTGACATACTTGGTCGGTCATCTGTGTGTAGATCATCAATTCATCATTAGTCATTCCGATTGGCACAAAATGTATGTGTACATTATATTATGTACTAGCTTCTGGTAGCGGCTTTGCCCGCGTAAAAGATGTTTATTATACATATAAACCTTCCTCTTGAATCACTCTATCTCAAAATCAAAATCCGTTGCGTAGTTTCAAAGATTTACGCATAAATAGGGACAGACAGACCGCGGGAAGCAATTTTGTTATAAACAATGTACTAAATGTCATATTAACTATGTATGACATAAGTCAATCTTGACTTTTCTGTAAGAATATACATTCGCCAGTGCGGTGGTGGTGGCGGTGGGCATACTTTACCCCATAATCATATCTTTGACATTATCAGCCCATAGCAGTCCACTGCTGGACATAGGCTTCTCCAATAGCGCGCCATTTGTCTCGATTTTCGTTAATTCTCATCCACCTGCTACTAGAAACCCTGTGCAGATCGTCATTCACCTAGCCTGAGGGTCCCACCTTACGTTTTTTTATCTATGGCATAACTTGGACATTTGATGTGTTTTTTCAAGACCACAGCAACTATACTAGCATAACTGAGGCATAGACTCCTCAGTTATGCTAGTATTTAAACCTACCAATAATCCAGGCACCTAAAAAAAACTAGACACAAATGTAGAATTACCCTGTGACAATATTTTTATAAGCTAGCTACATTCTTCCGTAATAGGTACCTAATAAAATGCCATAGAGTTTCATTTTCAAAGAGTGATTAATGATAATTTTATTTATTTATCATTGCCGCAAAAAGAAACCGCCAAGTTGCGGTCATCTAGCGACAGAGGTCAAAGACCTCACTTTCATTGCCAATGGCGAATACTTTCCACTAATGCCGCCTAACCTTGTCAAATGCTGTTTTGCTAATTATCTATGTTAATATTATACAATTAATGGATTTTTAATTCATTTTTCCTAAATAACGCTATTTAGGAGATTTGTCGCAGTTGCGATATGAAATCGGGGTTTTTACGATATTTCCATATTTTTTTTGGTTTTTATGTGTACACACACATTTAGGCTGTTAGGAAATACTAATCGTGAAATAAATCGAAATCATTTGCAATGGTAACGATCGCATTGGTTTACTTCATCATATATACTTTGTATTAATCTTGCTTTGCACTAAAATTTTGTGAACACTTTATAAAAAAAAAACCTACTTTCATCATTTTCCATTAGAACATGCAGCAAATCACAGTGGCTTCAGATCAGTTCACACTGACATGGTGTGAAAAAAGAAAGAACTGTCAAAGATCATAGAGCAAATTATTCTGTATTGTTTCGGTCGCGTCGTGTCGTGAGAAAATATTTTATGAACTGCTTTGTAAGAGTCAAGGTTGAGTGTTGTTTACATTTAGAAATAATACTTTTATGTAATTTAAGGTGAGTGAACTTTTTGCTGGTTAATTCTAGTTGTTGGTTGGCTAGTTCTAGCTGCGACTTCGTCTGCTTTCTCATAGTAATTGGATGAAGTCCGCCTTTGTACGTTTGTGAGTTTGCTTTGTAAGTTATGCTGCTCTTGCATTTTTTCGAGCATTTTTTTTTCCTATAGCTGTACTAAGTTCTGTCGGCGACTTCACTTGCGTGAATAGTTTATTATTATCACAAGGGATCTGACTAGCGAGAGGTAAAATAACCTATGTCTTAATTTCATCGAAATCTGTTTAGCGATTAAACTGTGAAAACATAACAGACAGACAGAAAGACACACACACTTTCCCATGTATGATAATAAGTAGCTTCTTCCAGCTTCGCCCGCGTGAATGTCGATATTTATCCCAAGGAAACATATTCCCGGGATAAAAAGTATCTAATCTGTAATCTACATCTGTGTCAAATTTCATCCAGATCCGTTCAGTAGTTTTTGCGTATAAGAGTAACAAACATTCAAACACACACATATTTATAATATTAGTAGGATATGGATTTGCAAGCCTACCACATATATATATACAAATTGGAACCTACATAATAATACTGGGTTCATTACCTAAGAGTCATTGACAGCATCAAGATCACTGTCGCATCTTGAACTTCATCTCTGACATACTTGGTCGGTCATCTGTGTGTAGATCATCAATTCATCATTAGTCATTCCGATTGGCACAAAATGTATGTGTACATTATATTATGTACTAGCTTCTGGTAGCGGCTTTGCCCGCGTAAAAGATGTTTATTATACATATAAACCTTCCTCTTGAATCACTCTATCTCAAAATCAAAATCCGTTGCGTAGTTTCAAAGATTTACGCATAAATAGGGACAGACAGACCGCGGGAAGCAATTTTGTTATAAACAATGTACTAAATGTCATATTAACTATGTATGACATAAGTCAATCTTGACTTTTCTGTAAGAATATACATTCGCCAGTGCGGTGGTGGTGGCGGTGGGCATACTTTACCCCATAATCATATCTTTGACATTATCAGCCCATAGCAGTCCACTGCTGGACATAGGCTTCTCCAATAGCGCGCCATTTGTCTCGATTTTCGTTAATTCTCATCCACCTGCTACTAGAAACCCTGTGCAGATCGTCATTCACCTAGCCTGAGGGTCCCACCTTACGTTTTTTTATCTATGGCATAACTTGGACATTTGATGTGTTTTTTCAAGACCACAGCAACTATACTAGCATAACTGAGGCATAGACTCCTCAGTTATGCTAGTATTTAAACCTACCAATAATCCAGGCACCTAAAAAAAACTAGACACAAATGTAGAATTACCCTGTGACAATATTTTTATAAGCTAGCTACATTCTTCCGTAATAGGTACCTAATAAAATGCCATAGAGTTTCATTTTCAAAGAGTGATTAATGATAATTTTATTTATTTATCATTGCCGCAAAAAGAAACCGCCAAGTTGCGGTCATCTAGCGACAGAGGTCAAAGACCTCACTTTCATTGCCAATGGCGAATACTTTCCACTAATGCCGCCTAACCTTGTCAAATGCTGTTTTGCTAATTATCTATGTTAATATTATACAATTAATGGATTTTTAATTCATTTTTCCTAAATAACGCTATTTAGGAGATTTGTCGCAGTTGCGATATGAAATCGGGGTTTTTACGATATTTCCATATTTTTTTTGGTTTTTATGTGTACACACACATTTAGGCTGTTAGGAAATACTAATCGTGAAATAAATCGAAATCATTTGCAATGGTAACGATCGCATTGGTTTACTTCATCATATATACTTTGTATTAATCTTGCTTTGCACTAAAATTATAATTGGATAGTCAGATTGCAAGTAATAATCTTACCAGATATTAAAATTAAGTGTGCAGTTAGTTAAATTCACTTAACATTTATTATAACTTTACGTAACAAATATCATACAAAATTTGATTAAAAATATCAACTTTTCCTCAATTACGTAACAACAAACTACTAAAACTCAAATTTAACAGAACGAAGTCATTACTAGAAAGTAAGAACTTACTCGAAATTCTGACGATCTAATTTAAAAACGACAAGTCTACGAAAATAATAATCTAATTTGACCAATCGCACAATTTGCTTGTTTCACGGTGAGGTGGTTAGCAAAGCAAACCATGTCAACAATACTCGTACAGTCACGGTTGCTTCCCATCAAACGACGCCGTAATATCGACAACTTTCTTTGACATCCATCTTGGTCTATGGTGTTAATAATATCCCATAGTTATGATGGTATTGTGACAGCCCTGGGGCTATCACGTCCAGAGTCTTGAACATCGTCGCCGAGTTGCCAGCTTGTCGGTTTTTTATCGGTTACATTTCAGGGAGTGTGCGATGGAATTGCACGATCTAATTCCACCTAGCCTGCTTCATCATCGGACTACTAGACGTACGGCGATGCGCCATCTATACATGGTAGACATCCCACCCATATGCACAAAACGTTTTGGGAACACTTTTATTATGCGTACACGGTACAACTAAGTAGCGGAATTCTCTGCCGGAGTCTGTGTTTTCCGACAGCTCCTGCTGACTTAAAGACCCCCGGATTGTCCGGGGGTCTTTAAGTCAAGAGTGAATTATTTCTAGGCAAGCGTGTTTCACCGTCGATGACATCATCGATTACCATCAGGTGAGATAGTGGTCAAGCGCGAGCCTAAAGTGTAAAAAAAAACGTTAAGTAATACGCGTTACTTGCGGTAAATATAGGGTGCATTCCTATTAATCACTACACATTTTAAACTAAAGTTTCCCGCCGCATCTGTTCGCGATGAACTTAAAAACTACTGAATAGATTTTCAGTAGTTTTCTTTTCACAAAAAGAGTGAGAAACGAAGAAGGTTTTTGTATATAATTTGTTACGGGCGAAGCCGGGGTGGGTCGCTAGTTCTTTTTATAATTCACATAATGTTTCAACTCATACGGTCAGGGCGCCTGAAGGGTATACCTTCCTAGACAATGTTGACCTTCTCATTCCATACGAATGTATCTTTAAAGTGTATCCAGCCAGTAACAATTAATAAATGCAACGCAGCCAATGCAACCTCGGTACAGTATCAACCAATCTGCCTAGCCTTTTCAAAACTATATTGGGATAAGCTTCCAGTCTAGCTGGATGCAGCTGAGTACCAGTATTTTGCATGATTTTACTGCCTATAGATCTCACCTTCACAACCCAGTAACTGGGTAACACGATACCCCTTGGCTAGACTGGTGTTGGATTTGTGGCTAGACTTGGCTTCTAAATATCCGTAACGACTGTAAAAGATCTAAAAATTATAGGTGGGATCGACAGCTTAACCTGCTTTTCGAGGAGGCATTTCGCTATAATATGAAGATGGTCACCCATCTTCGGACTGATCTCGGCAAGACTTGCTTAGCCTTGTAGATCGCTCCTTGCGTCTGTTATCTTTACTCAATACTAATATTATAAAGAGGAAAGACTTGTATTTTTGTATGTAAAGAATAAACTTAAAAACTACTGGACCGATTTCAAAAATAATTTCACCGTTGGAAAGCTACACTATCCCCGGGTGACATAGGCTACTTTTTATTCCTGTATTCCCACGGGAACGGGAACTACGCGGGTGAAACCGTGAGGCGTCCGCTAGTTATTTATACACGAGCTCCTCGCCAAGCCGTTTTATCGACAACTTTCTTTGACATCTATCTCACCGTGGTGTAAATAATAAACCCATAGACTGTTGTTATGGAATCTGATAAATTAATAGATGTCACTTTCTCTCTGATTTACATAGATTCGTTGTGCTTTTGTGAATGAAGTTCTTAAGACCTTTTGATATTTTAGTTGTTTATTTATTGACTTTCACTTGTATTTTGCAAGTGTTGTTGTATTGGATTCAAGCGCTTCGAACCTTTGTATCAAGAAGGAATTGCATATTACGTAAAGTAATTTACAAGAGCCACGCCCAGGGGGCAGATTAGTACCCAAAAATGTTCGTAAAGTCATAATCTCTTTCTAATCACGCATCTAAAAAATGAGCATATGCTGTTACTAAAGTTAAACCAGTATAAAGCGTTTTTGGTATAACTATAAATAACGCTTTAATTGGTTACGGAACTTTTCAACTTTTTATCACTAATCGTGGCTGTGTTGCCGTTGGACATACCTGTTGCTTTGTAAATATATTTTTTACTTTGCCAGAAAAAGTTAGTTTTTACAGGAAATGCTACTTAGTAGATATTACTGTTATAATTACTCATGCTTCTCAAAAGTACTGGCAACGCTTGAATAGCTGAAGTTTGCGATAAGAAATATAGTAGTTAAAATAGTTTTTTTTTTTTATTGCGGACGTATGTCACACAAGTACAGGTTTTAGCCTCACTTGAAGTATGATACTCATTCTCATCATTCCATCAACGCAATGCTATTATTGTTATCTTTCTAGTCTCAGACACATATATAATCTTGCTGACGACTTTTCGAAGGAGTCATAAGTCCTCAATATTGTTCGTGATGATTATGGCTTATCTAATGTTTAATCATAGTAAAGGGCAGTACAATTATTTAGTGATCGCTCTACTTCCACACTTGTTAACCTTTGCAAGTAACTATTCGTTGCAAGGCCTTCGTTTGTGTGCCAACTAACTACCAATTGTTTTTTGTGCTTCATTGTAGTATGTTACAGCTGCTAACTTCTAATTGGATTGCCTAACTGTTTTGTCTTAGTATGGCAACTGATTGATGGGGAACTGTGAGTCTGTGTTAACGTTCCCATTGCGTTACTCAAAATCTAATCATTTAAAACATCAGAATTTTTCTTTAAAAAAAATTATTCGAAGTCATCTATCCCAATCAAAACATTATATTTAAAGTTATAAGTATTAACTCCTACAGCTAAAAGTTACAGCCTGATCTGTGAAAACAATGACTTAGTATAACAAAAATGTATAATGACTTTGACATATTTCGTTACAATTTCATAAATCTTATTAATGTTAATTGAATATTAAATAATATAATTTTATTTTATTTAACAGTAGTACCTAAGTAATAAACCTTACTTTTTATGCAAATCGCCAAAAGAGATCTGCAATGATGGTTACTAAAAGTTTAGGTGCATAACACGAATTTTGTGTATGGCGAAATTGTATATGCAATTTATAAGACAAATAATAATTAATCTCAAGAACGTCTTGCACAGTATCGAGAAGTGATAAAGTTTAATATTTTTTTTTTACATGTGCTTACAGCTTAAGGCTAAAGCGAAACTGCACTTGACCGTGCGAATTATTATTCGAGATTTCATAAGAAGCACCGACAGCAAATAAAAAATGTCCATGAGATTGTTTTCTCAATAACTTTCTCTGATGATTAATACTGGAGAGAACCTCCCGATATGGATAATCAACTTTTGGGAATTTATGCAGGTTCTGCTTGAGAAATTTTACATTCGAGATCTTTTCACGGCGCAAACCTATGTAGTTTTATTACCATAATAAGATTACCATCTTAATACGCTATAAGAGAGTATGAACAAGCCATTAACATGTATAAGAGAATATATTAATCTCACTGAAAGTAAAATATTCACACGTGTCACGTTCTCTTTAAAGGGTTGACAAATTATATGATTTCCATGCTAAAGAAAACTTAGCGGTTCTCACAAAAAAATACTTACATAAGTAAAAAAAAATGATGTCAATATACCTAATCTGACAAGTTATTCCGCAACATAATACCGCCATAAACATTCAGAGAACGCTTAACATTTTACAAACGTAGGTGATAAACATAAGTAAATAAAATTCACTTTTTACTTGTGTCTGAGGCACGGCTGGTCGTTTTCACTTTCGCCGAAACTCGTCGAGCGACCTGCCGCATGACTTATGTGTGCGTTGACATCCACCTGTCACTAAACACGTCACTTGTCTTAGTGTGCGTGAGTAATGAGGCGAGGATTCTAAATTTGAATGATAAACAAAAGACAACTTAATTGTCGTTGTAATTTTATGGAGATTTTGACATTTAAAAGTGTGTCAGCCAGTGTCAGGTGGTTGTTATCCCTCGCAAATCAAAGAGGCTGTGTCTAACTAGTTCGTTACGGCCTTACGAGGAATTAATTGATCGATGGACATGCGCATTTAATGTGAGAAGGATATTGAATTGGCGTTTATGCTAAAAGGTTGGCGGATAATGCCATGATAGCCATAATACAAAATAACAAGTCAGTGTTACCTAATTGGGTCAAATATTGCAACTGAATTTTAAAACAGTTATCCCCAACCGTTTGAGTTGAAATTTTTTATACAACTTTTATTTGGATGACAAAGCACGGATAGGTAAGTGACATCATTCTAAATCCAATATCGTGATCTCCTAAAGATGGCGGACCATTTTTTTTAATGCAACCCCATAATATAGAAATCTATAGAAAGGATCTGCTGAGAGCAATACGAAAAAGCTTGTTATTGGTAAGATTTTTGAAAATTAATAATTATTATCCATGGTCCAGGCAGAATAGAGAAGTGCCTTCAATTTTATTCAGCAATCTCTTTTAGATGCAATAATAACAGGTTTCATACAACTTAATTAATACCAAAGCATTTGCTCGCGGCACTGCATATTAACAATTACGCTACACGAACCCGTTCACTTGGCGTTACGTAACAATGTGGTTATACAGGCACATCACTACGCCAAGAGAAATGACCACCTTTTGACCTTGTAGGAAGCGAGTCAACGACCTGTTGACTTGTGAACTTGATTTTTTGAGACCTCGTCTTTTTGTCGTGGTAGAGTACGATTTCTTGGTCCTTCTAAATTTAAAAAGGCTGTAAGAATAGAAGAAGAGCGAAGAAGAAATGGATGCGTTTTGTTAATGATGATGTTGCTAGAATGATGGTAGGTAGATGCTGAGATGACGGCTGATGAAGACGTGGATAATTCAAACAATTACCGTGTACCTAACGTGCATGACGTTTCATAAGTGCTCATGAAGGTTTGTGTGAAATAATATTATTTTAAATATACGTGAAGCCGTGTCACTAGGTATAAGTAGTATACTATTGGTAAAGGTTGACATCGACACTGAATTACCATAGAGAAAAGTAGAATAGCACTATAGAAGAAGAAGAGAAGTCAGTACTAACACCGAAATCATTATTGTAAAAGAGCAGAAGAATAAAGACCCAGCTAAAAGTTAAACTAATTTTATTCCAAATTCACCTGGTACATAATATATATATTCTAGTAACCTTATAACCTGAGAACAAAACAAAATGCCTTAGCAGAAGACTTCTTCATTCTTCGATACTTAAAACAGATAACTGTAATAAGCATTGTAAACGACTTCAAATAACGTCCGCGAATAACACAAAGACTCTAAAATGACAATAAAAATAATATATTACGAGCACTAGGAAGTACTGCTATGGAACCCGATGCAACCGGCAACCGTGCAATTTAGCTAAATGTCAGCCCACAGCTTAAAATAAGTAGGAAGCAAACGATTGCGAGCATTGCTAATATTGACTGAGCATCTGCTTACTTTCCAGGTTAGGCTGTAAGTGAAAACGAATGCTGTGGGGCTTTAGACAAAGTGGCAAGACTGATAGAATCAGATTAAGTGATGGTCCAAAATGTATTGGATTGACGTGAACAAAATGCGTTACCGAAATTTTACCCTTTCATTTTTACACTTTTACAGTCGTATCGCGTGATAAAATTTCACTTCTTCTGGAGCCTAAGATATAGGAAACAGACTTCTATCTATCTCCTAAAATCAAATCAATCTCTAACCGTTGTATTCGGCTGTTAGCTTCTTGAAGTGTAGTAGTAAGTTAGTAGTTTTCTGATGGCTTGATGATAGCAATGTTACTGTTTCTTAAGAAACTGGCATTTTGGCCTGTCTTCGACCACTACTAGAGACAATTATAATTAGAAGAAGTGAAAAGATAGGAAAAGCCGCACAATATTTCAACTTCGAAGATATCCCGGCGATTATCTATGAACGGCACAAACACGCTATTCAAAGAAATTCCGTCCAAACTATCTTTTTATGAAGCTCAATTAACTATTTAAAATTTTCTTCTTCACTCACAATGCGAGCTCCCGTTTAATATGTTGTGTTTCCTGAGAAAGCAACGGACAAGGAAAGTGGGCGTCCGAGTAAAGTCACACCGGTATTCTCGTATTTAGCCGCGGCTGGCTACTCTCGTTTCCTCTAGAAAACCTGCCGCATCTCGGCTGGTAAGATATGTATGTACGCAATCACTATCATTTTGCTTGTTCATATTGTTAAAGATCAAGAGACTGTGTTTTGCTGGGACGTTGCTACTTTCTTCACTTAAGTTCAGTTGATTTTTCTGAGATAACCAAACGCCTGCATTTAAGTATCCTAAAGTTTATTGCAACTACCTGTACAGTTGTCTGTATTACCAAAATCTAGGCCTTTGGTTATCATAATTGGTTTGTTCATACGTCCTAATTTACCTTTTTAACATTTTTCCAAACGTTAACCAGTGCATGTGCACACACAAGCCATGAGTTGATGCATTAGTTACGCTTTACATAGAAACCGGTTCGATCCAGTCAAAACTAGTTGCTAACCAGTTCCGTCCAGTTCCAACTGGACCGGCCACTCTTCCTGTCATTTCACTTATTTTTTTGTGAAACTGGCCGCATGCCACTTTTAACCCGTGTCTATGGAAAACTAAGGTAATCACACATTCATTATGATCCTTATCGTCATAGCAATTACGCTTGTTTTCGTTTTTTCCGTCGGTTAAAGTTAAATTTGTCATGAGGGACGTTAAAAGTGGTCGCATTGCGTTTATTTGCGTGTTTTACGGATGTGGTCTTATTTCTTCTTTGGTTATACAACTTTTATTTAGATATTGTCAGTGACAATTTATTTTTAATTCAATATGTAAAGTTTTAAGTTTATATATTTTTTTAGATATTCGAATATTAGGCATACTTAAATGCTGCTAATTGCCGTGTGAGATATGTCTCAGCCGCAGGAAACGGTTTTCGCGATAAGCTCATTTCTAGTGGACGAACTTTCATTTTGATACTTTCTATTGTAAAATCCATTTCATTCTCGTGATAATTATTTACTTTGTAGGTATCAGATTGTTTATCAATAATTCAAAAGTTGGCACTGGAAACGAATCTCTAGTTTCCAGTTCCCATCGAATTTAAAAAAAACTTCTTTGACATAGATAGGTACCTACAAATAACTAATATTATTTGTATGGATGGAAAAATATTGCGTTATCAAAAAATATACCGAAAAATAGATTGTCTGTCATCCCCAAATTAATGTAGAAAGTATTACAAAAACATTGAAATGCCAAAACACAAGAAAACAGCAATAGAAGATGTACCACACACAGTACAACGCTCTACTTACCCGGAAGAATCACTACGCTTCGCTTAACCAACGAGATAGTTCAAACAACTTTACATTCTAGCTTGAATTGCGTCTTATCTGCTAAATCATAGAGTTTAGGATTCAATAACTTTTTGTACATATGAGGAAATCAAAATCAATTGCAGACTGATTAATGGCTTTAACAGCGAAGTGAAAATGGGAGAGTAACTAGGATAATTGGTAGCTGAAATGTTGCAGACCTAGTTTTTGTCATTACTGTTTATTCTTAAGATGTTCTATAACTTGGGTTATCTACGCATAATAATATAACAAAGGTTAACACTATAGTTTCAACAGAAGACACATGAAGCAAAGTCATAGAATTAACAGATCATTCTAAACCTCTTGCCAAATTCTCAATATGTCTTAATATTTCCAACTTCCCTTAGGCATTTCAAACTTGATCCATGCATGCATTTGCTACACGTGCATATGAAGTACCTGATGCGCTTGATATATTGCCTCTTGAATGAGATGATAGGAAGAAGTCTTATCATCTCAGTCAAGGAGCATCTAGCTCTGAGCTCACCAATAACTAACCTCACCACATCTCAAAGAAGAAGAAGTTGGAAGTCATTGAAACATAAAAATGTTCTCTTCATTAAATAGTTTGAATTTTGCATCCTCTTCAAAAAGTATAATCGTCCTACCATTCCCAATTATTTAGAAATTGGTGGTCACTGTCATGTCTTTTTCTTCCATATCTACATCCCATCTATCGCTATCATCATGTCATCTCATCTCAACAGTGACCATCTTTCTAACCATGTCAGTTTCCAGACAATCCATCCATAATTTTTTTTGTCTTCTCCTACCCTTTTAACCTGAGACCAGATTATATGCAACATAGAAAGCTCGAAATATACATGCGAATATGCATAAAAAGTGTCAAAATGTGCAACATCAAATAATAAGAACCTGTTAATAGTTGTAGTAACCATCAACATACATACTCAAAACTTTCTTCACGAGATATATACGATACCATGGCAACCGATTTCCACAAATCTTTTCAGTCACCAGTGGATCTTTCAGACTTCGTCTTCTACATCGAAGGGGTATCGTGTTACCCAATTACTGGGTTGTGGAGGTCAGATAGGCAGTCACTCCATGTAAACACTGATACTCAGCTGAACCCGGTAAAACTGGAAGCCAACCCCAATATGGTTGGGAAAAGGCTAAGCAGGCAGATTGATTGGATCTTTCAGACTTCCTCTTCCATCATTATCATTGATAGACTGAATTCATCCACTGTTAGGTACAGGTTTTTTTTTTGTGCCGTTCCCCATGCTTCTGTGCCACCCTTATCCAGATTATATCCGTGTTCCTTTCACATATTCTTTTCTTATTCAATCCATCGCATTGTGCTTCAACAGCTATGTAAGCTACAAATTGATGATACACATTACACAACCCTGAAACCCGTTTATCAATTAGCGTTCGATTGTATAAGCAATTAACTAATAATCCAATTATATGCGAATGTGTTCAGTGAGCAGAAAAACCGCAGGTGCACTGACCGAGCAAGTGATTATAATTATACTAAATACGGAACGTGTTATATGGGCACAAACGGAGGAAAATGGCTTTTAACTAAATTTAAGTTACTGTCAAAACGGTTAAGAGAAACATCGTGAGGCAACCAGCATGTACTAGAATCAAAAAAATCAAAGACATAATATGTGGCATCTGCACACAATCCGTACTATATAGGTCTATGTGGTTAATACAGCCCGCGACCTCCCTCATGGAGAAGGCCTGTGGCCCAGTGTTACTCGAGTAATTTCATTGCCTCGTACAAGTAGGAAAATTGCTCTAAGAAAGTCGCTCTACTTGAAATTTGTCTCTCATGGTCCGTGAGACGTTTGAAAGTTTGAAATTGTGGCCATAAACAGTTTATTAGTGCGATGAAGAAATACTGCAATCAACCTCATTTATGAAAAAACTAACCATAGATTAGCAGATTCTAAATTCAAATTCTTCTTAGATCATTTGAATTAAGATTCTAGAACAGTTGAGTTTTACTTTCATTATATCAACGATGGCAATTGTCAAAATGTAAGAGATTGATCAAATGCTATTCTTAACGCTTGGCAATTCCATAAATTTCTGTCGTTTTTCCAATCACAATAGGCGACACATTCGTCAATAGAATGTCATTCATCTAGAGCCTCAGCTATCCCTGAGACATAAACATAACCCCTCCAACACCAAAGGATAGTTACAGAGCTGTTTGAACCAAAACCACAGCATTCTTAAACATAACCAGTACAACATAGAAGTGGACCAGAACACAGCAGGAATGTTATGAGCAGTTTAATATTAGCTACTGGTTTGATATCCGCGATGCAAATGGGACTTGTGAGACGGCCACTGCTAGCTGGTAGCGTTCGATACTAAGTTTCACGCGGCGAGCCAAACGTGAGCTATTAAATGGACCTGTCGCTATGGCCTAGTTTCTGTTTAGATTGTGGAGGCACGATTTAATTTTATAATATTATTGGGCGACTGGTCTGCGTAAATATATACACTGTAAGCCATAGACTCGAGATCGTAAAGGTCAAAGCTAAATAGGAAATGGTGCTACCTGCGAAGGTTGTGTCCTTCAGAAAGAAGGATATGGCCAAGAAGCAGATAAATAGTCATTTAAAACTCTCGAATTGTAAATTCATATACCAGGCCCCTCAGAAAGTATTGCGAAAAAAAGTTTTTATATATGGGAGACTGGCCAGTTATAATGTTTTTCGAAAATATGATTATTTATAAGTAAAAATAAGTAAGTTCCAATTTCAAAATTTCCCTCCACATTTTTTGCGAGTTAATTCAAAGTATTGTGTCTCACTGAAATATGGATCTGCGCCGGGAACATTTTAGAGCTATGATTTTATACGATTTCAAGTGTCGCCTGAAACCGGATGAATCGTACGATAGACTTCAAATGGCATTCATGGATGAAGGCCCTTCCAAGGCAACCGTGTATCGTTGGTATAACGAATTCAAGCGCGGTCGACCAACTTTGGGGGATGACGAAAGAAGCGGTCGCCCTTTGACGGCTGTTACCGAAGAAAACGTGCTAGCAGTGAAAAATTTAATCCAAGACAATAGGCGAATTACATATCAGGAGATTCAACACATATTGAAGATTGGATCGGGAAGCGTTCACGAGATTCTACACAGCCATCTTCGCGTGAGGAGGATAGTATCACGCTGGGTGCCGCACAACCTCACCGATGCTCAGAAGCAGGCCCGGGTGGAATGGTGCCGTGATATGCTTAACAAATTTGAAGCAGGCTCGTCTCGGCGTGTTTACGACATCGTTACAGGTGATGAGTCCTGGATTTATCAATACGACCCAGAAACCAAGCGCCAGTCGACTGTTTGGGTGTTTCAAAATGAGCCAACGCCTACCAAAGTGAAGCGATCTAGAAGCGGGGGTAAGATTTTGATCGCTAGCTTTTTTAATTTGACTGGCCACTTGGTATCAATTCCCTTACGGGATCAAAGAAGCATTAATGCCGAATGGTATACTACACTGAAAAAAAAGGTTTGTTGGATTTACCAAATTTGCAAAGGTTGGCTGAATTACAAGGAAACTACGATAAATATAACAAAACCTCGCTATTGAATTTACAAAACTAAAACGGTTGAAGTTGGTACCAGAGTTTTGATGTAAATCAACAAAGAGTATTGTACATTTTACCAAACAAATGTCAACAATTTAGTCTGGTTGATTTTATCATAAAAATATGATAAATATAACAAGACCTCGCGGTTGAACCTACAAAACTACATAGGTTGCGATCAAAATATAGTCCCTACCAGATTTTACGGTGTAAATTAACAAAGAATATTGTACACTTTACCAAACAAATGTCAACAATTTAGTCTGGATGATTTTATCATAAAAATATGATAAATATAACAAGACCTCGCGGTTGGACTTACAAAACAACATAGGTTGCGATCAAAATATAGTCCCTACCAGAGTTTACAGTGTAAATTAACAAAGAATATTGTACATTTTACCAAACAAATCTCAACAATTTAGTATGGTTGATTTTATCATAAAATATGATAAATATAACAAGGCCTTGCGGTGGAACCTACAGAACTAAAAAGCTTCAGGTCTAAATATATTTTCTACCAGAGTCCAAATTAACAAAGAATATTGTACGTTTTATTAAACAAAGGACGATGACCAAATAAGTATGAAGTACGCGTGCCCTGTCAAAAATTGCCGATTACAAAGTTAATTTATAGATTGAGCTTTATTTTATTTTATTTTATTTCATTGAAAGCTGTATGTCTTTATGTGTTTAATTTAAAAAAGACCCCTTTTACATTAATAAGATCTCATACGTCAGTGTTTTTGCCGCTATTTTTTTTGTAGGCGTCTTTATGAATAATTGGTTCTATTAGAATAGTTTTCTTAGAAAACATTTTCGATAAATGAAAGGCAATTTGATGCCTCTAAGCAGTGAAATGCAAATCGTAAAAGGAAGATTGCCTCAGACATAGCAGTAGTAGATTTCTCTTTAGAGGCAGTACTGGTTGGATCGATAATGTGCTCAAACAATTTGCGAATTATTTCTAGACAAAGGGTTGAGAGCCACTTTAATGTTGTAGGTAGACTGCGGTTAGCCGTTTTTTTTCACAGAATAGACGTTTACATAGTCAACAAAATACAAACCTAGTTCTTTCATATTTTCATGTAAAGAGATTTACCTAACTTATTAGTCCCCCAAAAATATGTTTAAATAATTTTCAGTATTAATTGCAAACCGGAAACCTTTAATTATGTTTTATCAGTGAATAATAAACCCCAGCTTTAATTGGTTTTATATGTATCCCAAAAATCAAAATGGAAATAATTAAGGAAGCTTACTTTTTTAATTTACTGTAATCGTTAATTTTTGCCCTGACATATATTATTACTACTAGCTTCTGCCAGCGGCTTCGCCCGCCCTCTTTTATTATACGTATAAACCTTCCTCTTGAATCACCCTATCAATGAAAAACCGCATCATAATCCGTTGCGGAGTTTTAAAGATATAAGCATACATAGGGACAGACATAGGGAAGCGACTTTGTTTTATACTATGTAGTGATAGTGATATATCAAGGCAAACATGGTAATCGGTCCGTTAAAAAATTTGGTTTGGTTGATTATATCATAAAAATATGATAAATATAACAAGAACTCGCGGTTGAACTTACAAAACAAAAAAGGTTGAGGTCAAAATATAGTCCCTACCAGAGTTCATGGTAAAGTTACCAAGAATATTGTACATTTTGCCAAACAAATCTCAACAATTTGGTTTGGCTGATTTTATCTTAAACATAATATGATAAATGTAACAAGACCTCGCAGTTGAACCTACAAAAAAAAGGGTAAGTCAAAATATAGTCCCTACAAGAGTTCATGGTGTAAATTAACAAAGAATATTGTACATTATGTAGAACAAGTCACAACCATTCGGTTGATTGTATCATTGTTACTATGTTAGTTTCAAAGAAATTTATAGTTACCTACATTTACCGGGACAGTTGGTAATGAGTAACAGACTCTTTGATAAAAAATGATTCGGTTAAGTGCGAGTCAAACTCGTGCACAGAGGGTTCCGTACCAACATTTTATAATTTTTACATGTTTATTTAAAAATAAGTAAGTATTACGCTTGACTAGTTTTTATTATTTGTTGAATTATGCCCTATAATCCACTCTAGAGGAAGCCCCCCGCCCCCCTTATTTTTTTAATTATTTATATTTTTAGAGTTCCGTACCTCAAAAAGAAAGAACGCAACCCTTATAGGATCACTCGTGTGTCTGCCTGTCCATCCATCTGTCACAGCCAATTTCCTCCGAAACCACTGAACCGATTGGGATGAAATTTGGTAAGTACACATAATTATGTAAGTCGGTGACCAAAAGACGGACGTGTTACGTAAATGAATGAATCAAATGTAAACATAGGGAAATAGGGTCATACGGACAGAACCCTCTCTACGCGAGTTTAAATCGCACTTGTCCAGTTTTTTATTATTTAACGATTTGTCCGCCATAACGGTTCTTAGTATGTGAAAATTTCAACTAGCTAAGAATGATCTCACTGTAAAATCGTATACTTGAAAATAATTAATTGATTATGATTAGGTTTCCGTTTGACACCCTTCAAGGACGAAACCCTAAAAATCTACTGCTGATGCAAAGTAGCGCTGCAATCGCTATCAGACTTATGGTTTAAACGACTGACTAGTATTGTACATTTATCTAAAACAAATCACATCAATATATGTAGTTTGGTTGATTTAATCATTGTTACTGTGTTTTGTGAATCATTTCGGTCCACTTTTGACCCCCCAATAACTTAAGATCTATTTGACCTACATCCTTGCAATTTTGCAAGTCTGTAAGACCGTCCTTACCGAATCCTGAATTTCAATAAAAACCCTCTTACCGTTCACGAGATTTTGAAATCCGACTACTATTTTTATACTGACTGACAGTGATTTTATCTCAGATTGTATAGCAAAGGTCTAAAGACATTGATGCCCATATGAAGTAGTTATGTAGGTAGATACTTAAGTTGAGCGAGTTGTACCAAAACAGACCGTTCGAATAGCACGTTTATTGTTAACGTTATAAGATTCAAAATCCATTAGAAGTTTTATAAACATGCGACCGAGCGAAGAATTTCAACTACCTATACCTAACAATAATAAAGTTAGTAGTAGGTATTAGAAGTATTATAGTATAGGCGCTATAAATTATCTATTCTGTGGTAAAGGCTGTCTGGAAGAGATCGCTTTCTATCAGCTGGTTTTTTACACTTTCGAAGTGTAATTTGTGAGTCCAAATTGAGACTACATACATACCTACCTACCTATTTATGATAAATATAAACCGTACTCTTGAATCACTTATCTAATATAAAAAAACCACATCAAAATCCGTTGCTTAGTTTTAGAGATCTAAGCAGGAACCTAATTACCTACATAGGGACACAGACAGCGGGCAGCGATTTTGTTTTAATAAACTATGTACCTAGTGAATAATGAATCGTTTTGTCTTTAATTGTCGGTGATTAAGTTTCAGTCAAAAAAATATTTTTGTGACAAGCTTTTATAGCCAACTGTAGGTAGTTTTCTTTATACATCCAGCAATTGCTCACCAAGATGATTCTGAAGATCCCAAATTCGGTACGATTGTTTTATTTATTACAGAGTTCCTAAGGCCACCTCCAGGCTCCATCATCAGACCAGCCTCATGGTACCAAATTATTGTATTGCTAAATTTCAGCTCAATCGGTTGAGGAAATCTACCTTCTTCAAAATTGAGTTGGAAGATTTCACCCGAAGAAACATACATAGGTACATAGATAGGTACATTGCAAATTAAATTAATGAAATGATTGTACCTAATAACATTATATCTTGCTTTGTTTATTACAACCTTTCACCTTTCACGCCGCACACTCAGATGAAGTAAAAAAAAATTTTTTGATCATCTGAGGCCGCACAAAGTCATATTATTTTCGCCACCAACCATATTTATACGAATCATTAAACAGTATTTAAAAGTAACCTATATAGGAACATGTCGCTGTGGTTAAAAAATGTTAAAATTACTAAACAGTATCGTAGAATTTACAAAACCTTAAGCAATATAGGTAGGTAGTTCCATTTCCTTCGTACCTACTCAATTTATGCAACTATTTCCCCCTTCCGCACTGCCCCGCGGAGCTAGGGTTTTACCTTTTTCTTTGACGGATAAAATATTCTGATCTGGAATTGAAGTTGTTAATTTCGCAAATTTTTGATTGGTGCGGTTGTAGTTTTTGTAGTTATTTATTTCCTCGCAAATGTGATAAAAATTCGTTAAACAATGTACTATATTTGTTTTATACAAATTTATGTTTTATTTTTCAGCTAATAACAATTTCGTATCTGCTTTAAATATATTTATGGCTTCTAAACATGGTACGCGGAACGCACAACTTTAAATAATTGCGTATAAGCTTAATAGAAGCTTTATTTCTGTCGTCACGCCACTTCGCATTAATTACAGAAAACGCAACTGAGTTCTTCAAATATAATGTTTAAAAAGGACAAAATTTATTATGATGTAATTACAAATGTATAGTTTTCAGATTTTTCTAAGTACTTGTAGTATGTGACGATATTACTTGGCAAATTTTATAGTTCTAGGTCAACGGGAAGTACCCTATCATTTTGATTCCCTCGAGAATGTCGAAATGTATGTGTTTTGCGACATAAGCGGCCTTATCTTTTTTTAGATTAACGTAAAAGTATGATTTTTTTCACAGCTTCAAGGGACCGTAGACTTGAGTATATGGTTTAAATTTGAACTCGATACTACGCGTTCTCGAGATAAAGGGTTCAGTTTTTTCCGATTGAGGTACGGAACCCTAAAAATGGATTGCCATTCCTTCGCTGCACAAGAATCTTTAATGTTAGAAACATACGTACATACTATAGATTTTGTCCCTTATTTCATTTATAAAGATTATTTCATTGTTAAAGCTATCCAGCACTTTTGATCCAGGGGTATTCCACTTTCCACAGCGGCTTATAGTTTTGCATTCGTTTTCTTTTCCTATTACCACTGCTACTACTGCTAGTGCTAGCATTATCGTCAATAACGTCATCTATTTTAAAATTATTTTCACTTTATAATAAAGTACGGTTGGCAACCCTAGCACTCGCGTCGCCCTGCGCAGAGCACTTCAGGGCGTGCGTCTGCGGTCATCCCATCGTTCATTTCATTTGACGCCGGCCGGCTAGTTAGTACAGTAGTCGCTTCGCTCGCAATGAAAAGTGAAGAAGAAGACTTTAAACTTGGGGGTCGCCGAATATTTAACAGAATGGGGACTATATGAAGACACTATAACAAGCTTTGAAGGTGAGTGCCTATTTTGATCGATATTATATACCTATATTGTTAATAATGGTTTGTTTAGTCGTGTTTCAAGATGGCGCCATGCCTCTAAGTCGTATTGTTCATTAAAGTAATTTTGGTTGTTCAATGTGTAATATTGATAGCTTATTGTGCAGTGAACTAACTAGTGGATGGCTAATGCAGAATTCAAATTGAAACGGATATAGCCCCTCTTTTGTCAAGGCCCGATAATCCTCGTGTTTTTTTGTAAATAGCGAATCACTACAAAAAGCAAGAAAGTTATCAAGTACTATAATGTGACTTTAATTAATTCTACATTTATTTGTGTTCCGGTTTTGCCGCTAATGGGTCTGTGTATAGGAATTATTTGGCCTATATAATAGGCCCTATATATATGAGATAATAGTGGTTATGTGCCTATCTAATTAATATTTTACTTTGATAGATTTACAAAACGAACTTTAGTAAATTTTACAGATTATTAAATAGGTTTATCTCTTGTTTTTTAGTAAATCAGATTTCGTTCAAGTTGCATGACGATATACAAGAAACAGAACTGAAAGAATTAATTCCGAGTTTAAAGGAAAGAATATTATTCAAGCGAGGACTGAACAAACTCCAAAACATTACTTAAGTAAGTGTTCATATTATTATTTTCAAAACTTTTTGGTGTCACGGCTCCCTTCTGGCCCGCGCGTACCGTTTTCGGAACAACTCATACCAGTAAATTCAAACCTTATTTTTACTTTACCTATGGCTCTTAGTCGTTAATATCGTTGATAATTGTTTGTTACAGGCGACAGAATCTGATGAAACCCTTAAGCATTGCTAGCGATTTTTCTGCGCCCAGTTTCACGGCCAGCACAAGCAGTGAAGAATTGCCGACCACGAGAGAGAAATCTTCTGTAAGTTTTGCAGTTGTGACCGTCAAAAGTAGTTTTGACTGGTTATCAGTTTTGACTGTGACATATTTATAATTGTTTTTTTTTCAGATTGAACTGGATTTTGAATCCAAGTTTAAAGGATCAGAGCTCCGAATGTTCAAAAAACTCTTTTTTATAGAGAAAGCTCTTAGTCTTTTGAAAACAATTAAAGCTGCTTCTGTCTACATTAAATTGATTGAAGAAAACCCAAGTGAAGGTTGGTTATTATACACTTATATAGATCAAAACTTTCACGAATTACACACTAAAACCGAACTCGAAGTTTCGGTTTTTGTGTGAAATAATTGAAAGTTTTGTTATATACATTTAAAGTGTGTTTTTATAATAGCAAAAATAGTTTCGGAGGTTTAGCAAAAAAATCTCTGATAACCAGTTATCTTCTTAGTAAAACTTAAACTAATTAAGTCAACGAATATGCATCATAACTTATTCCATTTTTATTTTTCAGGTGTTAGAGACTTCTGTTATTGCGCGGCAATTGGATATAAAATAGTTCCAACTGTGAGAATACAGTGTCAAGTTACAGCTGGCAAAAAAAACCATAAAGCCAAGCATTCAAGAAGCTATGAATAGTTTCATTCTTCATGCAAAGGTATGTATAATTTCATAAGACTATTGTGAGATGACGACTTTCCATACTAACGACTATTTTCCACCCCTTAAGTGTTAACCGATTTTGACACATTTTTGATATACCATCAGTCGGACCATAATCTAAGTTTGTACATTATCTAGTTTATTAAATATCAATAAAACACTAAAACAGGAATATAATTAAATCTATTTATGATATTGAAAAAAAGCGGAACAACGAATTTCATGAGTCTTCTTTCAGTAAAACTGTCTCTTCGCACAGACTAATCATAAGAGTGAATTACGTTCCGAACCCCTTTAAATAAATATAAATGCAATACCTAAGCAAAAAAAATTGTCAGTGTCAACAATTCATTCTAATTTCCAGAACCAAGGTGAAGTCCCCACTTGCAGCTGGACTATCAGCGATAAGCCCAAACTGCTAAGGGTCTACGGTGCCAACCCATCATCATTGCTGTCGGACCAACCATCGATGCCCTAAAGGACTTTTATGTTGCGTATGATAACATCCTTTATAAAATAGACTCGTTCTTGAAAGCGCTGGATGTATGCTTCAAAACTTTTCACTGCCTGGATGCAGAATATCCCACAGAAGCTGTTCACATTTGGCTATTTCTGCAAAAATATTTTTATAACATTGACACAATATCAGACAAAAAGCTTTCGGGAGTCTCATCTTTTATCTCCGACTTGGAATAAGTGATTTATTTGCTAAATTTAATCAAAATGTTTGTTTGTTTCAAATGTCTCGCTACAGTTGAAGATTACAAAGATTTTTGTGAACATTTAAAAGACCATAACTTATTACTTGTTGTACGAAAAAAGCACTTGTTGACTAGACTATTAAGGCAAGTATAGCCGTGAAATCAGCGCCACTTCGGAAATGTTCTTATATCTCCTAAATTTTCAAAACAATTTGTCTTTCTGTAGTTGTCCCAAAAAAACATGCACAAAAAAAAGCGCCCGTTTAAGTTTTTTGGTACAACTACAGAACGATATAATTATTACGGGAAATTTAACGCGATGATTTCGATTGTTTGTTTACCTATTTCGCCGGGACCGTTGCAACACGGCCGAAACGTCGGGCGAAATCATTGCGTTAAATTTCCCGTGATAATTATATTGTTTTCAACTACAGAACGACAAATTGTATACAGTAACTTAATACATATTATAGGTTTACCCTAGTATCTAACAGTCGGAAATTATTGGTAATTGATTATAATATGAAAGGTTTTGTATCTTAAACTACGTATATAATTTTAAGATTAGTGATCTAGTGATATTTAATTGTATTTATGATTGGTAAAATAAATTTTATGATATGTACCAAAATTTTGTTTATTTTTCTTTAAACCACCGTTTTTATTAAGCTCGTATTAAATATGGTTGGTAATTCGACGTATTCTAGAAACTGCTGATTTACTTGCTGAAAAGGAATATGTTTTATTACCAATAATCCTGTATATTTTTGAAGTGTTTGTCAAACGGTCTTAAAACCTTTTTTTCAGACCCTGCATTTCTTGTAAGGTTTTTTATTCTACTATATTTTTAGGGTGTGGTATAATTGAAAATTAGAAACTTACTAGCTAATCTGCAATATTGCTGACATGGTACACACGTACTTTCGTAGCCACTGCTGGCCACGAAAGTAGTACATTGTTTGAAAATCTTAACTGCGATATGATTTCACTCTCATACCATGTCAGCAATATTGCAGAAAAGCTACTAAGTTTCTAATTTTCAATGAAACCACACCCTATTAATATTCTGGAAATCAATGTTTAGTAATATAAACCAAAAAGTCGTGTACATTTTACTAGTGTTAGTTTGATACATTAACCAAAAACTAACACTAGTAAAATTTACACTATTTATTTGGTATGTTTTACTAAAATAAGACCGGTACGTACAATCAGTCAAGCACTGATAAAATATTGGTAGATATTACCAGTTAAAGTTTGGTAATAACTACAGCATAAATCTTTTAGATATTACCAAACAAATGATAGGAAAAAATACGAAACGAACATGATAGATAATACTTAATTATATTTGATAAAATCTACGATACACTTCTGGTAGATAATACAATATTATCTCTGATAAAAAGCACGATACACATCTGATAGATTATACTAAACTAACTTTGATGAGAACTGCATTACACATCTGGTAGAAATTACCAAACAACCTTTGGTAGTAACTAAAATTAAATCTGGTACTTATTACCAAACTAACGCTGATAAAATACACCAAATGTGATTAGTAAATGCTGCTAAATTTTGTTTGTTAGAGTTTACCAAATAAAGTAGATTATACTTACGAGTTAAATTTAGTTTTCTCTATCAAACTGATTTAATACATTTTACCATATAATAAGTGCTATTTACCATATTTTTGTTGTAGATTTTACCAAATACCTTTGCATTGTCTATTAAACTACCTTCGGTAATTTTTACCAAAAAAAGTAACAGTAGAAGATACAAAATGTATTTGGTAAAAAAAACAAGTATGTTGGGTAAAATATACAATATCTCTTTGGTAGATTGCAGCAAACTACATTGTACTTTTTTACTAAAGTATTTTGATGAAAACGTTACAAAAGTACTTTGGTTGAAAATCTACTAAAGTTCTTTAGTGAGAAACGCTACTAAAGTACTCTGGTAAAAATGTTACAAAAGTACTTTGGTAAAAAATGTTACTAAAGTACTTTGGTGAAAAATGTTACTAAAGTATTTTGGTAAAAATTATACTAAAGTACTTTGGTGAGAAATGTTACTTAATTACTTTGGTAAAAAATGTTACTAAATTACTTTGGTGAAAATTGTTACTAAAGTATTTTGGTAAAACATTATACTAAAGTACTTTGGTGAGAAATGTTACTAAATTACTTTGGTAATAAATGTACAAAATATATGTGTAATCTACCAAATAAATTTGGTACAACGTCAACTTAATGTGTTTGGTAAAATCAACCAAAATTCGTGATAGGACCGAAATCAACCGTAAACTTTGGTTACATTTACGCAAAATCTGTTAAATCCAACCTAACATTTTTTTCAGTGTACCAAATGTTTGCCAGAAGTTTTCTCTGTTATAAGCAACAAGCGACCAAACACAGGGCTCCGCGGGCTACTGCTCCACCACGACAATGCACCTGCGCACACCGCACTCAAAACGAGGGACTTCCTGGACAGCACGCCAGTCAAACTCCTGGGTCACCCTCCTTACAGCCCTGATCTAGCACCGTGTGACTTCTTTTTATTCCCAAAAATAAAAAATCAGCTCAAAGGGATACAATTTTCGTCGCCGGAAGATGCGCTGGCTGCGTTCGAGCAGGCTGTAAACGAGGTGTCTGCGGCGGACTGGAAAAAGTGTTTTGAAAACTGGTTTAGGCGCATGAATCTTTGTATAGCGGCTGGTGGAAAGTACTTTGAAAAGATTTAATAAAAATATATGTACGTATAGAACAATTTTTTTTAGTTTCGCAAAACTTTCTGAGTGTCCCACGTATAATATTTTTTAGGACATCAAAAACGTATGTATGAATGTGTGTGAAGCAAAAGAAGTATGTAAGGATCGTAGCAGGTGGCGTTCTGTAGTTTCTGCCTACCCCCATGGGAAAAAGGCGTGAGTTTATGTATGTATGTATCAAAAACGTGAATGAAAGCAAAAATGAAGATTTGGTCATAAAAAGATCTAAGAAATAAATTGTTGCAATAATAATTATATGGCAATAAATGTTTAGGAAAACACCGCAACGTGAGGAAACCGGCATGTCCTAGAACCAAAAATTCGAAGACATGTGACATCCACCAACCCGCACTGGGCCCGCGTGGTGGATTACGAGCTACGACCCATTCCCTCTCACACAGAGGAGGCCTGTATCCCAGCAGTGGGAACATTAATAGGCTGATGATGTGTGTGTGTGATGTGAAATGTTTGGTCTAAACCTTTTGACTTATTCTTATGATTCTCAACAAATAGAAAAGTTTTTCGATCATCACTGCAGCTCCAATTTAAAAGATTTGTAGCCAATAATTGATACCAGTTTGATATCTAACGACAACGATTAAGATTCAAACGATTAGCGGAGTCCTTGTACTTAACAGAGACACAAGCATTCTCCATTTGATTTATGGACCAGCCCAGATGACATTTGTTTAGTTACTGATACTACGATATCTTGGCCATTACTATTACAAATAATGTCCTTTACTGTTGGCTAACATGTTCTATATATTTGTCGGTTTCTTGCGTCTTAATGATCGATTCAATTTATACGTGGATGTCGTAAGAAAGGATTTATTGACACGAACGGTTTAGTAATCTTCAAACACTTGTCTGGTCTTTCAAAATTTATTTAATTTGCTTTATTTACTTGATATGTCAGCATCATAATCATCATTGCGTGTTCCAATTCTTGACTAGTTGATTTCTATAATTGCGTTGATTGTTGGTACTCGTGTCAGTCTCGGTATGGTGATGTAGTCCAACGTTCAAGCAGCCGTAATAATCATAAGGCACATGAACTGTGGTTACAATACCGCTAAAGTTATCATTATATCAGAGGTGTGCATGAGCATCGAGGTGTAAACATTGTTATTGTTGTTATCAACAATCAAGTATAGATCGCTCTAGATCTTTCATGATTCTCTCAGCACTGTTATAAAACTCCCTTATCGACCTTCAATACAGAGTTTCTTGTTTCAATCACGAAATTATCTGTAATCTACTAGGTTTTGGTAGGACGATACTATTTTGTGTTTAACCCATATATTCTAAGTCATTTCCTCTACTCGACTTAATCAAATTGACAGTTTTAGCTTGTAATATTTTATTGTCATTAATCTAAGATAAGACGGCGGCAACCTCGAGAGACTCATCGTGACCGACAAAGTAGATGGGAAAAGGCCTCGTGGACGTAGCCCAATACGTTGGTCTGACCAGATCTGCACCGCTCTTGACTCTACAGTTTCCAATGCCCCACACCACCAGAGACAGAAACAGATGGGGAAGGAATCGAAGATATTTCCGTGGGAATGGCGACTATTCCTCCAAAGGACTCAGAATTTCTGAATTCATTCACGTAGGTTTCTCTCTCCTTCGGCTGAGCCCTGCTCAGCTCGTTAATACTCGTTTTATTCATTCATTTAAACTATTGTTCTTCGACATCATCGTGTGTACAATCGCATCGAGTGACATGTCTGTAGGAAGTCCGAGGTCCGGTAACTCTCTGTAATACGATCTTATAATCTCTCGCTGGCTACTAATCGAAGTGGCTACTGTTCTTAGTTACCTTATTGTTCTCATATATTATGACTGTCAGCCAGTCATAATATTTGAGAACAATAATGTGTAACATATTTACATCGTTTTTTGTGTGGACAAGAAATTTTATAAATTTTTGTGTGACTAGGAAAAAAATTGTTTTGTCATTTGTCTATACGCAAAATCTAACGGCAATTTTATGTTTTGTAAGTATCAGAGTTGCTGCCAGTACAGTATTTTTAGAACAGAGTGATGCTCTTGATTGTCCTCCGACTGCACATCATGATTTTCTTGTTTACGTCTTTTTACATCGCTCCTTAGGCAGTCTTTTTTTATAAAAACTTTTTTTGTTTAAGTATAACTTTTATATTTTTGTAATCTCCTCTTAAAACCCTACATTTTCATAACCCACACGACAGATTTGGAAGAAAAAATTTGGGACCCCCATAATATGGCGCCGAAAAGCAGCCATTTTCCTTTTTTTTTAAATTTTAATGCAGCCAGTGTCACATGCAAGATTAAGACGAATCGATTGTCGTAAGAATCATCAAAATCGGCCTGCGCGTTTGGTCTCTAGAACGCCACATAGGAACAAACATACATAGACTGATAAACAAATTAACCTCCTTTAGAAGTCGGGTCAAAAGTGCTGTAGTTTTGCAGATTTTTAATGCATGCACCACATAAGTGTATGTGTGTGTACAGATTGTATGCGGCTGTGTAGTGACGACTTTCGGTTTAATACATACTTTCATCTCTCATGATGAAAAAATGCAATATAACAATACGACTAACAATCATTATAGCTATTTAAATACCATTACATAACTCTATTTAAACTAATTCAAACCAGGCACCTACCGTTCTCTGCTCACAAATAAAGTTACACTGCCGGCCAAAAAAAGACTAACAGTCTAAACTAACGTCACTTTCACTGACGCAAATTATGCCAAACAAAGAGAGTTCTGTCCATCCGTCTGAAGTGGATTGTTTGCTATTGTTTGCTGTGGGCTGAACACAGGTGGCGTAATATAGGTCAGAAGAGTGATCCGTCGTTACGGCCAATAGTGCAATATTCGTGGCAAATTGCATGCAAATATTATTATCTGTTTTGTTGACGTGTTTATGGTGGGAAATATTCTACACAACATCGTACAAGACAATCAATATTTTGGTCTGATTCAGTCTTCATGCCGGTGGAAAGCCAGACGATATAGTCATTGTTAAAACTGTGGGTTATGTCATAACTAATGCAATAAGTGCAAAAATAATTTACAAAATAAGGAAGACCAAAGATAATTGGCTTTGACCAATGATTGGTGTCGACACAGACAATAAACATATCGTAAGCACCACTCTCGCATGTAAATTGTCTTGCAATGGTAATTAACCACACATACCCACACAAATAATGGCATAAGGCAACGACATAATTTACGCAAAAAGACATTAAATAATAAAATAGTGACTTTGTATAAAAATTACGTAAAACCGAACGCACAGAAGTGGGTAAACGACGATACTCGTTCCGTTCCACGCGACGCAACCAAATGCCCGAGATATGCAACCGCGCATGTCATTTACGTGGCCCGCAGTGTACGTGTGTTATTGCTCGTATAATCAGTTTTTTTTAAAGAAAATTGAGATTATAATCAAAATGACTTGTAAATTAAATTCCGCGGCTGGATGATATACTGGTCTATTAAAGCACCTTTATTTTATTATGCGAGAACAAATTAATATTTTCTAATTGTTGTAACTACCCACTAATGAAAATAGACCTCATGTTATTAAGTGTTCATAATGCAAAACGATTTCGAAATCTATCTCAAACTCAAAGCATATCTTAAACTTTTGAATTTAGAAGTAATGTTTAGACACAAAGATGAAGCTAATGCATTCCAGCGAAGCTAGGTTACATATTTGGTAATAATTGTCGATGGTCTACCGATAACTTCTGGGTACATCCCGAGTGCCCACTGTGCCCACCAATCCAATGTGTTTACTTGCCGAATAGTCGGTAATCATTATCGTGACTAAAGGCTTTCGTGACGGTAACGTAACAAATGAATGAGCGCAGTTCATCGGCTCCCGTCTCTTGTACAATCAATGACACAATTCTTAAGCTAACATGATTTTATGTAGAGTGAGATTTTCTTTTTGAATCGTTTTTCGTAACTGGAATAGATAGACAACATGACAATCTATCATGATTGTCGAAATGCGAAAATGTGAGGGACTAACGTAGCGTCATATTTCGGTAGCACGTGTCAATCCTTGGGGACTAGACAAAGAGCCTTTTTACCCGACTGCCGAAGGAAGGTAATTTGTTAATCAGCAGAGATGCGATTTATTTGAAATACTTCTATTTAAGTTTTTAGTAAAAACCATTTTGTATTTTATTTGAAATACCTTTCGAGATGTATTTTGCATTTTAATATTCATTTTAAAATGCAAAATACTTTGTGATTAAGTTTAGCCAACATTACCAGTGAAACAAAATGAAATGAACGATTGACGCTCGTATTGCCGAATTTGACCGATAGAGGTGCCTGCTAGCCATGCGCGCCCTTTTTTACCCGACTGCCGAAGGAGGGTAATGTTTTTATCAGTCTATTTATGTATATATGTTTGTTCCTATGTGGCGTTCTTAATCGATTAACGTACGAATCATCAAAATCGGCAAACGCATTTGGTCTCTAAATGCGTTTGCCGATTTTGATGATTCGTTCGTTAATCGATTCGACTTAACCCTGCGAGTGTCACTGGCTACATTAAAATTGAAAAATAGAAAAAAGGCGGCTTTTGGGCGCCATATTGAGGGGGCCCAATATTTTTTTCTTCCAATCCCGTCGTGTGGGATATCAAAATAAAGAGTTTTAAGAGGCGATTCGAAAAAATGTTAACTAAAAAGTGTTAAATAAAAAATCAAAAACCCGACTGCTTAAAAAGCGAACTAAAAAGACGTAAATAAGAAAAAAATCATGATGTGCAGTCGAAGGATACATATTCGCGAGCTGGCTGACCAAAACCAGATGTATCCTTCGACTGCACATCATGATTTTTTTCTTATTTACGTCTTTTTAGTTCGCTTTTTAAGCAGTTGGGTTTTTTTATTTTTATTTTTTTTTTCTCTTCTTTTGTCAGAGTGCGCGCCTTATGTCTGACTAGTGTCTAACATTATCTATGGCTATGAAACGCAACGCCGCTGACGCCGACGATTCGATTTCACGGATTTATTATTTGCTGGTGCTGGTGAAGTGGTTACTGTACTGATTCGTACGGTGGGATGATTATGAGACTTCACAGAAGAAAAATGAGTGATGATGTTTTTTAATAAATGGTATTGTTAAAAAGCGTAATAAATAAAAAATTATGTTTTTTTTTTTCACTTTTTAACAATAACAGTCCTGTTACTAATAAAAGAAAAGTGTTATAATGATAAAATAAGAACTAGATGCACAATCAACCGAAATAAATGGCCACACAACTCATAAAATGGAGCCATGGCTCTCTTTTCGTTAGTCTAGTTTTTTACATTATTTTAAGTGAGTATTATTATTATTAATAACATAACAGAATTTATTGATACGCGTACTGATAAATATGACCGAAATGTCATGCATAAGGTGCCATGTTATTAGACGTTTTGTTCGGCTTGGCATTGTGTCTCTATTTCTCATGATAAATACCTAAAATAATTAAAAAATCAGAGATTTGGTCAAAAGGTATTTTATTTTGAAAAAGTATTTTGAAAATACCTATTTTGCATTTAGCATTTGAAATACAAAACGCAAAACTATTTGGTATTTTGCATTTGAAATAGTAAATCTTAAAAGTATTTTGCATTTTGTATTTAAATGCTTTTTTAAAACCATTTTGTACATCTCTGTTAATCAGTCTATGTACGTAGGTATGTTCCTATGTGGCGTTCCAGATACCAATCGATTCGTCTTAACGTTGCGAATGTCACTGGCTACATTCAAATTGGAAAATAGAAAAATGGCGGATTTTGGGCACTATATTGTGGGGGCCCAATTTCTTTTTGGATTTTTTGTATCCAAATAAAGGGTTATAAGAGGTGATATCAAAAATATATAACAAATATATGTTTAAATGTAACAAATACGAAAAAAATAATTTAACAAAAAAATAATAAATAAAAAAGTTAATTCAAAAAATCAAAACACCCGAATGCTTACGAAACGAACTAAAAAGACGTAAACAAGGAGAAAATCATACTGTGTTTTTGGTCAGCCAGCTCGCGAATATTGACTCCGACTGCACAGCATGATTTTCTATTCTTCTTTTTAGTTTGCTTCTTAAGGAGTCGCGTTTTTTGATTTTTTGAATTAGCTTTTTTAAAGTGTTGCTTGACCGATAACATCGTCTATTAAGAGGCAGGTCTGCGAGCGTGAGAACTTATTTTAGAACCCACACATCGACATTTTCACTAACACATTTGCATCACACATTGTAGTGTACACGCACCCAAGAACAAGTGAAAAATTATGCGGCGCGACGGGCATAATATAGCTTCAATGCGCGTTCGCTTCTGAAGGATTTGTAAGCTTGTCTCAAAAACGCGCAATGTATTAGCTATTGATTCACCGCTCCGCACGGCACGCGTGCCCATAGTAAAATAGTCGTGAATAAAGGGTGGGGTCACAGTGTAATCGGTTGTGTAGTTTGATTGTTAGAAAAAATAATTACTATATGTAATACAACATTTAAATTATTATTTTGATAAGTACAAAAAATAATGCTTGATTGAATGATGTTCTCTAATTTATTTATTTTATTGCTTAGATCTATAACCTTTTTTAGGGTTCCGTGGCCAAATGGCAAACAAAAAACGGAACCTTTATATATTCATCATGTCTGTCTGTCTGTCCGTCCGTGTGTCACAGCCACTTTTTCCCGAAACTATAAGAACTATGCTGTTGAAACTTGATAAGTAGATGTATTCTGCGAACCGCATTAAGATTTTCACACAAAAATAAAAAAAAAAAACAATAAATTTTGGGGGTGCCCATACTTGAAACTGAAACAAAATTTGTTTTTTTTTCTTCAAACCCATACGTGTGGGGTATATATGGATAGGTATTCAAAAATGATGTTGAGGTTTCCAATAAAGATTACCAAGTACGGAACCCTTCGTGCGCGAGTCCGACTCGCACTTGGCCGGTTTTTTCAACTCATGATGGCTTATAAATATGTTAGGTATTTTGTGTATGATTTTATTGTACAAGTAGGTTTGTGGCTGCTTAATGTTAAATGCCACAACGCACGTTGCACAACGAGCTGCGTAAGATTGTCTAGTTGAGAAATTAATTAGTTTTCCTCCTACGAACTTTGCAACAACACTTTTAAAAACCTCTGCTATATTACTATTGACTTTATAAATTAAGCTTTTAGCATTGTTGACTAATCTTGAGACAAGTTTCATTACGGCAATTAAAAAGGTGTAAGCTTTCATTACCGGCAAAAATTTTTATCCGTGCCAATTTCACCATTTATATTTGTTGAATTCAGTTGCTTGCAATAGTATGGCTTACAAGACACATGATTACCAAAAACATGATTTGGTCCATTTTATCTTATTGCTTGAATAGTGATACAGTCATGTCACGACACTCGCGACCCACCCTTATGCCTATTGTGTATGTGTGCGTAGACGTTTTGCGAACTCGGCTCGGAAAAAAAACGGACGTGCTCTCACCTTGGAGTCTGAGACGGCACTGAAAATTTTTCGCGCGCGTGGTCGATTATAAAACAAATGACGGGAGCGTAACGCTCCATACTAAAATGTATGGGGAATAGAAAACAATTTGTGTAGAAAAAATAACAATGTTGAAACGTGGATTACTATCATTTGGTGTGACTTATTAGATAAATAAAACGGTGAACGTCATATTCATACTTTCGTGTCACGATATATCTAAAGAGATTTATAAAAAATCTTCTAGAATTATGACAATAGTGCAAATAGAAAAGGTCGATTTAGATGTTTTTGAGAGATTTCAACAATTTTTTTTTTAGAAATTTAGGATTGTTTTACAAATATCTCGCGGTGAAACTGTTGGCACATCTGTTAAGGTTGTTCATATTTTTTTTTGTGTAATTCAGCGCGGTGAATCTTTAGAAATAACGAAAACTGTAAGTGCCTTTTTAGGTGTTTCTTAAGGACTCGCCTCTTAAGAGGGGACTCTAGTGAGACTTTCTCCATACAAAAACATTCTGCTGTTTTCTTCGTGGATAATGCCTCTATAGCAATGATTTTTCTCATAAAATCTGGGTCTAATTAGTACGTGCCCCTATCATTTCCTTTTTTCAAAAACATAATCACTAAAATAAATATGACAATCCAAAAACCCGAAAAAATGCCCGTTTTTACCGCCATGTTCAGACGGCTTTCAGACAAAATTGATAGGTTTTTAAGAAAAAAGAAAATGATATAGGCATAGATATACTTTTCCTCTAAATTTTGTTATAAGAATTTTTTAGATCAGACCAGTTTTCATGAAGAAAACAGCAGAATACGAAACGTCTTTTAGTCAAAGTTTTTGTAGGTAAAATCAGCCTGAGCTGCAGTTGTCCCTTTTGCACTTTACGGGGTGAGGTTGGACGTGACGCGACGGCAATAGTTTCTTCAAATACCTATTTTTCAAATTCCTGTTGACTAGAGTCCGCTCTTAAGTCGATGTTATACTGTAATGGAGGTGAGCCTTAAAATCCGTCACTGATGGTCCAGAACCATGTAGTATTGCTGATTCAGGAAAAAAAGTATTCATAATTAGTTCATTCAAAATGATTTTGAAAAAAAAATATATTATAATGAGTAATATTCTAACTGACCACTTCCGTCACACCTCACATGTACCGTGCGGATGCTTCGCGGCGCGCAAGAAAACGCATAGATAATTTACAACGCAATATCTACAGTCGATTGCACGCCAGCTCAAGTGACCGAACTGTTAACAAATGGGAAACAACTACATTCCGCGCGACGTGTGTGCAATACGTGTGGGGTACACAAGGAGTACATGGACACATCCATAGTGAGCCAATGACAGGCTGTCGGGTAACGACTGTGTTCCCTGGAGAAGACGTGTAAGGTAGCAGTGGTATAATTGAATTGAGATTTTAAGAATGTACCAGGCCCCTCAGAAAGTATTGCGAAAAAAAGTTTTTATATATGGGAGACTGGCCAGTTATAATGTTTTTCGAAAATATGATTATTTATAAGTAAAAATAAGTAAGTTCCAATTTCAAAATTTCCCTCCACATTTTTTGCGAGTTAATTCAAAGTATTGTGTCTCACTGAAATATGGATCCGCGCCGGGAACATTTTAGAGCTATGATTTTATACGATTTCAAGTGTCGCCTGAAACCGGATGAATCGTACGATAGACTTCAAATGGCATTCATGGATGAAGGCCCTTCCAAGGCAACCGTGTATCGTTGGTATAACGAATTCAAGCGCGGTCGACCAACTTTGGGGGATGACGAAAGAAGCGGTCGCCCTTTGACGGCTGTTACCGAAGAAAACGTGCTAGCAGTGAAAAATTTAATCCAAGACAATAGGCGAATTACATATCAGGAGATTCAACACATATTGAAGATTGGATCGGGAAGCGTTCACGAGATTCTACACAGCCATCTTCGCGTGAGGAGGATAGTATCACGCTGGGTGCCGCACAACCTCACCGATGCTCAGAAGCAGGCCCGGGTGGAATGGTGCCGTGATATGCTTAACAAATTTGAAGCAGGCTCGTCTCGGCGTGTTTACGACATCGTTACAGGTGATGAGTCCTGGATTTATCAATACGACCCAGAAACCAAGCGCCAGTCGACTGTTTGGGTGTTTCAAAATGAGCCAACGCCTACCAAAGTGAAGCGATCTAGAAGCGGGGGTAAGATTTTGATCGCTAGCTTTTTTAATTTGACTGGCCACTTGGTATCAATTCCCTTACGGGATCAAAGAAGCATTAATGCCGAATGGTATACTACCAAATGTTTGCCAGAAGTTTTCTCTGTTATAAGCAACAAGCGACCAAACACAGGGCTCCGCGGGCTACTGCTCCACCACGACAATGCACCTGCGCACACCGCACTCAAAACGAGGGACTTCCTGGACAGCACGCCAGTCAAACTCCTGGGTCACCCTCCTTACAGCCCTGATCTAGCACCGTGTGACTTCTTTTTATTCCCAAAAATAAAAAATCAGCTCAAAGGGATACAATTTTCGTCACCGGAAGATGCGCTGGCTGCGTTCGAGCAGGCTGTAAACGAGGTGTCTGCGGCGGACTGGAAAAAGTGTTTTGAAAACTGGTTTAGGCGCATGAATCTTTGTATAGAGGCTGGTGGAAAGTACTTTGAAAAGATTTAATAAAAATATATGTACGTATAGAACAATTTTTTTTAGTTTCGCAAAACTTTCTGAGTGTCCCACGTACATAAGTCATAAATAGCAGAAAGCTGCTGCAAGACTACTTTTTGCACAAAAAAATTGGAGAAAAGTAGTCTAAGTAGTACGAAGTTGATACCTTGACTTCCTTCCAAACTTAATGTTGTTATCGAAGAACTTTTAAATATTGGTAAAAGTTAAGACGACGATCACAGTAGCCAACGACCTTGAGGGAACAAAACGCACACGTTTCACACTCGTGCGACCCAAAATTCTGTCGTTTTTTGTATTTTCCTTATAATTCTAAGACTTTAAAAAAAACCATAGATCAAAATGTAGATAATTAAATTGTCTTTGAGATGGTGAAAATTTAATTCTAATACGCCCGGCAGTTTTGTTGCGATTCTCGTTTTTTTGTAGGTGTTAGACATAAATTTACAAATTAATTACACACTATGTTATGCGAATGAAACTCAAAAGTTTCATAATTCAAATAATTAAGAAAATGGCAATGCTGCCAGTCTTCTGGGCACGTTCCCGGATGACAGCGATCTGGAGGAGTACTTCGACGACTAAGTGTACTTTTCTTTTGTATATAGTGTAACTAGTAAGGTTTAGTATATGTTTGTATAATAGTTTACTTTTGTTTAGTGCTTAAGTTTGTTTAGTATTTAAATATGTGCATATTTACACCTTTGTATTACAATTATGAAAATGGTCTAAACATATTATATCTTTGCCAAAAAATTACGGCTAGCCGTTTAGACGTGATTCTCATTTCAAAATCAGCTACTAAGGGGTATCTGCGCCTTAAACTGCCGTACCTCATCAGATAGAAGCTAATATCCATCATTCATCCTTAGCTTTACTTAAGAGTTATAAATCTGAGCACGTTGACGGCACAATTTGTTTATATACTGCAGTATTCACGCCGGGGAGACATCGTGAGATAGGTCTCACGTAAAGTAATAACATGTTTAGTAAATTACGCAAATATAGAAGAATTATTAGTTATAATAATGATTTCCAAACGTAATAATAATGTGTCGAGCAGTACTGACTCAACTCTTACAATATTTAACAAGCTACGCACACATTTTCTTCATTCCATGCTATTACGGCAACTAATAATGCACTACTATTATTTAACTCACCGTATAATATTGGTTTTGCAAGTAAAACTATAAAAGTCAGCTTTTCCTCTCTGATGTTGCGGTGAAACGGTCATTATGAGAAACCGCCAACTTTCACTGTGCAACCAATATATTAATGGTAGGGCGATCATTGGTGACAATGTTGGTGATGTGATCGACGCGTGTTGGATGTTGGCAATAGGCTGCTGCGAAGAATTACCTAGCCGTGTCGAATTTTCACGCTCTTTATAATTATGCAGTGTCAATATAAACCTTTCCATGTCGTGTCTAAGGTATGTTAAATTAATGAAAGAAACGAGTTTACTGACCGTGTCAAAATTCTTTATATTTAGGTTACAGTGCTCGTGGAGGTTACGTACTTGTATTATTTATTTAAACTTCATGTACAATAGTGGTACATAGGCGGACTTAATGCCACAAGGCATTCTCTACCAGTCAACCTTTGGGTTATAAAGGACAACGTTGTGAATGGGTACAAAGTAATATTAAAAAAAACAACTTGTATACGAAAATGTATATACTTACATATAATAATACACATATACAAATAAAATAGACTAATATATACCAATAAAAAAATAAATAAACGAGAAACCTATTAATAATTAATATGACTAGACTTCTACCTCTTCTTCTCTTCAACCAATCCCAACGCAGTAGGAAAAAGGCAAGCAGATTTGAATGATTTAGGGACCTTCCCAATGCTGCGATGATGATGCGACGCAATTTAAATTGCGTAAATAAGATAAATATCGGTCGGATATCACGTACCTAAAAGTATTTTAAAAGAAAATAAGACTCGTCACGGCCCATACAAATTTACCAGCCCCGGCTTAAAAGATAGTATTCTCAAAATTTTGTATATATTAGCCAAATAAATTACTGACATTCGCCATTCCCAAATATAATGGCTAACATATTAAAATTCCTATATTATTTGAAAATCATGGCATTATTTTTTTTGCGCCGTGGTTTTTTCGATTTTTGGCTCACATTTGACGAGTCTTCTTTCAAGTGCAAATCGGTCAAATTGCATCGCATTACATCCATACGTTTATATGCGATTTAAATCGTCTATCAGTGTGAAATAAATCGCATTGCGTCGAGCCATGAGGTCGCTTAGGATTATTCGTGCTAAACCTATAGCTAATCCGAGCTACTCCTATAAGCTTTGCTTTTAGTTTTTTTCCTACGCCTCCATTATTCTTTTCTGATTAATTTCGTAGCGAGATCCAAGACAATTAAATTCATTCTCCAGGACTTCGTCGAGCTTCATTGCCTCGGCTCTTTTCTGGTGGTCGTCATGGTTGATTCTGGCTTTCAGGAGTTGCAGTGGTTTGGGAATAGTGCGGTAGGACTGTCCCAAAAAAAGCTTAGCTTTCAAAAGTAAAAGTATAGTTAGTAATTATTCTGTCAGGGTCTAGATTCATAAAATACTATCGACAAGTTAATTCAGGTGCTTCCTTTACAACACAGATTTATAACGATCAATGGATTAATTACGAACCAATGTTATCGTTTCCCTTTTGCTCTTACTCCACTTTGGCGATTATTCCACTTTTTGACGATGTGCGTTCAAAATAAAAAATGATATCAATTCGTCTCATCATTATCTAGCCCTGTATGGAAACAAAAAAGTTAAAAAAAAGTATTTGATATTTATGAGCGTCGAAAATTCCATATTTCAACACTAATTTTAACGCATCTCTGGGCGGCAATAAATACCATAAGAAGATGGAAAATTGCAAAACAGCCACCATACAGGGATAGATTAGTAGTTCAACAATGCAAATAATTTTATTTCGAAAATATACATTTAGTCGTTTTTTCATGATATCCATATTCCCAAAGGCCTGTTTATAAAATTTTGTGAGCTCGTTTTCATTCTACATAATCATCCATTTTTCTAAAAAAATTGCACAAGTGTTAATTCGTACGCGAACTAGCTTCTTACTGCTCATCACAGCATCTATCTCTTTCGCACGTGTTGCCGGATGAGATAGCATGCATTTTAACCCCGACCACAAAATAGATCGTGCCGTCGACTAGGGCACCCTTAAAATTTGTTGTTAGATAGGATCATAAAGGAGGATCATAAAGAAACGGCAGCAGGACGGAGCTTTACAAGATAAATAGGTATTTCCCTTTTCACTGTCGCACAATAATACAGATACAAAATCCGTTCATAAAATTATGTGATTTTCCCTTTTCAGTTTTGTTACTGCCATATTCTAAGGTAATTAATTATTGTGACGGTTTTATTGACGGAATAAAGTACAACGAAATTTTGGCGTAATTTCACAATTCGACTAGTGGATGCGGAATTCTAAAATTATTGTTGGGAACACTGCTGTACACACTGCCGAAGCAATAATATAGTAGCACACACAACCAACTTGTCCTGCATTGCAACTTAATATGGCAAAAAATTGGATCAAAGAACTCAGATAATATAATACACAGATATGATTCTAGAGATCATATATATTAAGATAAGAGATAGGATCCCCCCCCCCCCCCTAAATGCTAAAATTTACTTTCTCTAGCTAATTTATTTGTCGTCGGCGCCGGCGCAGGATGAACTTGCCCTGATGGATTAATTATTGTATATAATGTGTGTACTATTTTCTATAAGCACATCACTTTCAAGGGGCACTGTCTTCTAAGATCTGATATAAACCTATGTTAGAAGTCAGGGTTTTCACTCTGGCTCACTAGCTTAAAGCCATTTTTAGATTAAAATAATGTAACAGCATTTATGGAGAAGTAAAATTATTATTTTTATCCTTTCTTTAGTCTTCTTCTAACAGCTAAATTCCAAATTGGCTAGGATTTGATTCACCATCTGAATACTTACTCAAATTATTGTGTTTATTATATTTTCGTTTGTAACTTACATGCATGATCGGTTTGTAGCTACCGAAGACTTCAGACCAATTCATCTCTTCCATACATTGCGTGATATATAGATGTATGCGTGTTTCTTACTCTTACATTCTATTTTATTCATTTCTCATAGATATTTGAAACGCTTAATCAGAAACAACACCTACTGTAGTTATTTATATGTTGATATAATCTATCATTAGTAGGTCAGAGCACTCATAGGCCCTTAGAAAGATCACCAAAACTTTTACCATAGGTACCTACTTGGTCAAAACCGTTGTTGTTTTAGTAAAACAGACATAAAGACGGACGCACGCACTTTCTCGTAGATACATATAACATAACACAGGTACCAATTAGCATCGAGACGAGGAAAGTACATTAGCTACAATAAGACACGTTCAATTAACCGCGCAAGGTGGTGCAAGTCATAAGCTTATAGCGAGCGAGACAGCGGACGATTATCTAAGAATAGTAGAGAGCTTTAGTATCGGGACGAGGCAAGTACATTAGCTACAATACGACATGTTCAATTACCCGCGCCGGGAGAGACAGGTGGTGCAAGTCATAAGCTTATAGCGAGCGAGACAGCGGACGATTATCTAAGAATAATAGAGAGCTTTAGTATCGAGACGAGGAAAGTACATTAGCTACAATACGACATGTTCAATTACCTGCGCTGAGAGAGACAGGTGGTGCGAGTCATGAGCTTACAGCGAGTAAACTAGCAGAGCGATATTTATTAGATAATAATTAAAGAGAGATAGAGAGTAAAAGATAGTGCTTTAAACCCATTGTCACCAAGACTAATACTATATAGTATTGAATAAATCTATGTAAAAAAAATCTTATTAGATAAATTGTACATTTGCAGCGGATAAAGCTCTAATGAATGCTAACGAACTAATGCAGAAAGCATTAATTCAACAAGAAATGAATAAAATTTCGGATTGACAGTGGCATTAGCAGCATTAACTATCCTCACAAGAAAAAAAATACAAACAGTCCTATATTTAAGAGACTTCTATTGTCAACTGTAAAATAACCATAATTTTAACTCGCTCCCGCGACCGCTTATGACTTAGGCCACAATAGTAATAAATAATATAACGCCATAAAATAAGTGAGCCTTTCCACTTCATACTAAAGATATTAGATTAATACACTGCGTTGTGAAATTATATAGAAACTTATGACTGCTTCTACAAATTCGATTAATTTCTTCTTTGATCATGTAGGTAATAGAGGAAAACATCAAATAGGTTTATAGACATTTCCCACTGGGTGTAGAAATCTCTTTTTGTAATTTGTAATGCATCCTCCTTGGCGGCCGTGTTATGGCTAACGTTTTCTCCTTTGAAGAGATTGGTATGTTATCATATCAAACGCTCAGTACCAGGGGAATCATAGCATATGAATTCGCCGCTAGAGGCGCTGGTGTAGTGTAAGGTACCCAATTTGTCAAACTCCATTGTTTGTGTTGTGAGTGGTCGGAGTTTTCTAATTGTATTATTGTTGTGAATATTTTGCGATACCTCAGATTAGTTATGGCATATGAATTACAGGTCAATGAATGTCAGTGCCTTAAGGTTCCCCTAGTCGACGGACGGCACAAACTAATTTGTGAGCGAGGTTAAACAACTAAATGTATATTTGCAAAATAAAATCATTTGCATTGTTGAACTAGTAATCTGTCCCTGTATGGAGGCCGTTTTGCAATTTTCCTTCTTTTTATGGTATTTATTTCCGCCCAAAGATGTGTTAAAATTTGTGTTGAAATATGGAACTTCGACGCTCATAACTTTCAAATATTATATTCTTGTTTCCATACAGGGCTAGATAATGATGAGACAAATTGGTTGGAGTAATCGCTAGACTACGTTTGTATTGAAGAAAAATTTACTAGTGTAACCTTAAGGTAATAAATATGATTTAAATGTAAACTTGGTTTTCACGCCCGTAGTAGATACGAAAGAAACTTTGACAGCTATACTCAATTAGTTCATCCTCATTCAACACAAGATGCATCACATAACATTATTATTAAGTTTTATGTGGGAACCTGGGAACTTAAATGGACAGGTAATGGATGTACCTTTCTGCAGCAGATCTAGAAATAAATTGCCGGATGTTACTAGACTACAATCTCATTAGACCAGGTAACGTGGAAAGAGTAGCCCATGCAAATGCTGTCTTACTGCAGTGCTTCTTTGCTCTGATGAGGGATACCATAAGCATATAGTAAATATCTACTATAACAGCTGTACCTTCATCATCAGCATTTTAATGTGCCCACTGCTGGGACACAGGACTCTTTTCAATGAGAGGAAATGGGCCGTAATCCACCACGCGGGCCCAGTGCGTGTTGGTGGATGTTACATGTCTTCGAATTTTAGTTCTGGGCCGGTTTCCTTCACCGTTTTAAGAGCAGTGGTGATACAATAATTTAAACAAAGTAAAGCGCCTGCCTAGGGTTTGACCTACAACTTGTAAGTCGCGGTTGTTACCACTGGGCCACCACTGCTCCCACCTGCAGCTATACCATACCTGCAGCTATACCATACCTGCAGCTATACCATACCTGCAGCTATACCATACCTGCAGCTATACCATACCTGCAGCTATACCATACCTGCAGCTATACCATACCTGCAGCTATACCATACCTGCAGCTATTTCTGAAAAATGCATTATGTTTAACCGAAATAACAGCAGCTCCATTATCACTTGGTATAGAATGATCCAATCCTACCTACTTACTCAACACAGTTGCCGATTTTTGAACTCATAAAATTAACAAAATTAATGCTAATTTAAAATTAATGACACAGTTATCGATATACCTAACAGTCATCATTCATCATCATCATTTCAGCCGAAAGACGTCCACTGCTGGACATAGGCCTCCCCCAGGCGTCGCCACATTGACCGATCCCGTGCGTCTCGCATCCAGCGCCTTCCCGCAACCTTAACCAGGTCATCGGTCCACCTAGTGGGAGGCCTTCCAACGTATCGTCTTCCAGTTCGCGGTCGCCACTCCAGAACTTTTCGGCCCCATCGGCCATCCGTTCTGCGAGCAATGTGCCCTGCCCACTGCCACTTAAGTTTGGCAATTCTTCGGGCTATGTCGGTAACTTTGGTTCTCCTGCGGATATCATCATTTCTGACGTGATCACGCAAGGAAATTCCGAGCATAGCCCTCTCCATTGCTCTTTGGGTGACTTTAAGCTTTCTGATAAGACCCATTGTGAGCGACCACGTCTCGGTCCCATAGGTGATCACTGGCAACACACACTGGTCAAAGACTTTTGTCTTGAGACTCTGCGGTAAATTGGACGAGAAGATACCACGCAACTTCCCGAACGCCGCCCAGCCGAGTCGGATTCGACGGTTGACCTCTTTCTCGAAGTTGGACCTACCCAACTGGACCGTTTGTCCCAGGTAAACAAAATCGTCTACAACTTCAAGTGTAGAGTCTCCGATCTTGATAGGAGTGGGTGTTACATGGGCGTTCACCATGACCTTGGTTTTGTCCATGTTCATTTTAAGACCCACTCTTTCGGAAGCTCTACTAAGGTCATCGAGCATTTTACTGAGGCTCTCCATGGTCTCCATCTCTACCTAACCTAACCTAACAGTAGCACTAATTAAAACTCAAGTGAAAGGGGTCATAAAATCATAAATTAAGAATAATTATTGCACAAATAATTACGCATTTAACAAACATAAAACTGCACCATTACCTTAACGTACGTATGCTTATTACGCATTTCTTGGGTATTACATAAGACGTTACGCATATTACATAGGCATATAGATCACTGATCATGAAGTTACACAAATGTACATAAGTTTCAAGGTTCAGCTGAAGTGTTGCAGTTGAAGAGGACCGCGTAATGCGTCTTTATGTGTTGGCTTGAAAAGTTCATCTTTAGTGTCGCAGGTAGGAGAGAAGGCTAGGTTACGGGAGGTGGTGATGATGATGCCATCAAGCCGGTTTCGGCCACAGCGACCGCATCATTGGCCTCTCAATGTGGTTGAGAGCTCAGATTTGCTGCTCTGTTATGTGCTCTCTTGTGACTTACATATGCACCCTTGGCCGAAAAACCCCGAGCACAAAGCGGACACGTCAGAACACCGTTGAAGACGTGATAAATAGTAGCTGTTGGTGGTCTAGCTTTGAGGTCGTCGCGTTTCTGGTCCAATTCCAACCTCCTTCTATCCGCAAAGGCCTGCACCAGCCGCTGCACACGCTGCACACGATGTCTCCACTCAGGCCGATTTTGTTCCTGATTCTCCCAAAGTGTCGCATCTCTTCATGTGTCTATTCCGAACATCCTTGAAGCGCAGGAACTGCCCACCACGCCTCCGTTTCCCTTCCTGGAGTTCAGAATAGAATATACGCTTAGCTAGCCTTTGTTCCTGCATCCTGGAGACATGCCCACACCACCTAAGCTGACGAAGGGAGATATCCAATATTCAAATCCAGAACGCCGATTACTTGGATCTGAAAAAGATGTAACCATTTTGACAATAGGTATTACCTACTTATGAATCTATGCTGTGCAGCGGCCCTTAGGCTAGGAACCTAGGCCATTCAAACAATACATCAGTTTGTCCTTTGTAAATATTTTATGTTCCGTTTCCGTGATTGTGTCCGTGGCATCAACAATGGGCCCTATCAGAATATGAGCGCAGCGTTATTTTCTTTTTAATATCGTTGCACATGCTGAGATAGGAGCCTTTTTGGTCTCGCACGGGGTTATTTATTTTTATTTTTTATTATTGTTTGTGTTTTGCTTATCTCGTGTCTCCTGTGCGGGTCACAAATAAATTTTTATTGTAATAAAAAAATAAATTCTTGGCAGTGTCATCGCATAAAAGTTCTCTTACTCCTTACACATAATTATTTGCCGTGGGTAAAACACACACACTTAAAAAAGCATTATGACTTATGTGGATCAGATAAGATAAAAGCAAGGGCTATTGTTGCATCAGTATTACGATACAGTGCACACCATGGCACATATTGTTACATAGACCATCGTTCTGCCGGCCCCAAGCTATAGTGCCGCTATCTGACAAAACTATATTTTTGAGTAATTGACGAAATGAAAATAAATTCTATTTATCACACTAATATTATAAAGGCGAAAGTTTGTGAGTGCGTGTGTGTGTGTTTGTTTGTTTGTTAGTTCTTCACGCTCGAACAGCTGGACGGATCTGCATGAAATTTGGCACAGAGATAGATTATAGTCAGAATAGCACGTAGGATACTTTTATCCTGGTAATATGTTCCTTAGGTATAATTTTCGATTTTTTCGAGGGCGAAGCCGCTGGCAGAAGGTAGTCAACTAATAAATCATATACCTGAGTCAACAGTGTCAAAAATTAGATTTAATTACGCACTTTCGAATAGGCGCATTGTTAGTTTAAATCAGTGACATAATCTTATCTTAAAAAAACCTTTTTCCAAAAAAATACAACCGACTTCCAAATAACAAAACTACAAGGTGAAAAATAACTTTATTTTTGGAAGTCGGTGTCTTTGGTAGGTACAATTTTATGCGTTATTTGCCCTTTAGAGCGTATTGGCGTGATGTTATGTTATGAAATGGTATAAACAATAAACAGACTTTCGATTGCAGCAATCCCGAGTGATTTTCCTTTATTTATTGAAGAGTTCTATTGTATATCTCCGAAGTTCCTCATCAGATCTTCACCAAATTAAAATGGGACCAATTTCGAAACATACTCTTTCAAAATCGGTCCACAGTTGACAGAGTTATCGGTGAACATACACAAAAAAAAATGGTTTTTAAACATTGCATTTTAGGACATTTTCATTTTTTATCTATTGACAGTAGAAAAATACTGCTTATACGAAAGAGTTTTTTTTCGAAAAACTATGGCATCAAAATCCCAAAACAGGCCAATTGTGAGTTAGCGGCAGTTTGAGTACGGCAGCGTTGCGCAAGAAACGCCAAGATTCACACATACATGGTGCACGGAGTTACGGCTTATGGCCTAACGTTACGTGCGCATGACCAGCTAAATGACCTAATATTCAGGCCACAGGCTAACCTTAGCTCGTAATTAGATGGAGGCCGAAAACGCGCTGAACAACGTTTTGTTTGAATTCTAATGTGGGCTGTGGCAATTGTGCGGGGGAATGGCTTTTGTGGTTGTGATAGATTATGGGAGGACTTAAGTTTAGACACTACAAATCATGTTATTTTTTTTCCATTACACGGCTTGCGCAGTGGCTGAGCGATTGGTTACCGTGCCGCGTATCGCGGGATCGATTCCCGCACGGAACAAATATATGAATGGTATTAATTTAGTTGTGCCGGGTCTGGCTGTTTGCGTTTGTGAGTTTATTTACGCACCCACTATACAGGCGAAATTTCCAGTGTGGGGAACCTTTATTTTTAAACAATATTGTAAACTAGAGCATAAACATGAGTGATCTCTTGTGATTGTGAATAATAATTGATTCTACCGTCCTGTCATGACTGTGCCGCTCAATAGCTTTATTAGGGATGTTTCCTGGGTTGGTAGAAATATGATAATTCTTCAAATTATTTATTGATTTAGTAAAGCTAGGTAATTGGAAAAGATAAAGCTCATCAAAGTTCAAGAGTCGGGGCTTGTGACGTCACTATGTCAGTATAACTTGTACTAACGCCGTGACGTCACACGATATTTCAACGCACTGTATCATCGTAATTTTTTGTATACGTGGCAAAATAAAAGTTATGTGTCCAATATTTTTAGGTTATCTAACTGACGGACTAAATAAAATTTTTATTCCAAGCAGCCAAACTGTGCGGAAAGTGTCACTTTTTTTCACTTTCCTGGATTTTTTTTAATTTTTACCTCCAACATCAGCCCGACGCATAGAGTTTTTATTATTTGAGAAAAGTTTAAAAAAATTGTTATGTATATCATTATCATTCATATAAAAGGTAGAATAAAACTAATACTTCATTTAAGGCGTTTTTAATTACTCTAGATTTAGATTTTGATCAATAAATTAATTTTAAATATTAATTAAATATGTTTGGCAGAACGTATATTTTGCTCGTGCCTTATTGCGTTACGATGTGACAGCTATTTGCACATGCGCAGTAGATATGCCCGAGGAACTATTAGTTAACCTGTGGATATGCTGAACGCGCTTGAATAAGCCCGCCATTTTATTAATTTAATTTTATTTATTTATTTATTTCCTCGCACAATGCATAGTAAAATGTTGTATGATACACGTACGTAAGATGATTTCCGACTCGTGTCGATTTATATCCACTCACTCGCTACGCTCGCTCGTGATTAAAAATGCTACTCATCGGAAATCACCTACCTTCCGCACTTGTAGCATAAATAACTATTTTTGTCAACTATCCTATTGAAATAAAGAATTTGACTTTGACTTTGACTGGAAGATCAAAACCCCCTAATTTAACATAATAATCCGATTCAAATACTCAAAACGTGGATTGAACATTGCGACCTCACTTCAAATAAATTATGTCAAAAGATACCATCGAATGACTACAACCTAATGTTTGTTTGTCGAGAGTTTTTCTCATACTGTTGCACAACATCAATCAAGTGCTCTAAGTAATGCATTGTTCGCACAAAACTCCCAGACGTTAAAGAAGTCTTGACCTGTCCTACAAATTGCTTTTGGATGGACTAAAGTATTTACTGTCAGTTTTTCAGTTTGAAAATGGAAGAACATTATTTGAGTTGCGTAAAATTACAAAAGGTACTTATAAATAAAATTATAAAAGTAACAAAACAAAGTTGTTGTAATAGATTCGCAATAACAATTTCCTAATACGAAAGAGCCCCCAGAGCTTAGCATTGTCTCTATGGGCCCAACTCTTCATACGAAATTCGATTTTGAACTTCAAACGTTAAATTTAATCTGTGAATATAAATACTCGTACTTACTTTTATTATCTTTTAATTCCAGATGGCGCACCGCACCGTGCTCCGCCTGGCCTGCCTCGTGACTCTCCTGGCCGTGACGTCATCAGCTAAGAAGGACCAATCGAGATGGTCTCGTCAGATCAGCACGTACACCTCAGATATCAGCGACTGGGTTCCGCTATCCGGCCCCGTCGAGAGGGAACCAGAACCACTGCCTCCAATCAAGAGACAAGCTGTCGCCGAACCTAGGATACTGACAGAACCCTTCCCAGGACTCATAAGACCAACAGGATTCGGGCAAGATTCCTTCACATCAAGGAATTATTACAACACGCCAGCAAATAGACAGCTGTACTTGCAATCCGTACCGTCAGCTCCACAGAATTATCTGACCGACCATGGATTCGGGCAAGGCATTCGATTCGGTCTATCACAACCAAACTTCCCTCTAAACCAAGGATTCGTCGCTCCTCCGTTCGGTTTCGATAACATTCAGCCGCAAAAGCCTAGACTACCGGGGATACCTAACCCAGTCAGTTTTACTCAAGCGCTACCAGGTTCTTCTCAAGCAAAACCTTTCCTGAGTCAACCACAGAAATCCAAATACGAACAGAAACTAGTTGATGGATACCGAGCAGAGAACGTGAGCAACGACTTCGGTTTTAATGTAATGAAAAAACCGCAGTCATTACAGAAGATCAAGTTTGATACTATTGATAAACCATTAAGACCAGAAACGTTGTCACCGAACTCTAAAAATGAGAGGGAAGAAGTTCAGCTGTTGTATGTCCCGTTAGAGTCACTAAACAGAGGACAGTATAATTACAGAAGTCCTGTAACAACTTCTCAGATGGTAAATTCGGAATTATATTCTCAGGCTAACTCAAGACCCAACCCCCTAAAACAGACATTTATTAACGACTACCAGAGACCTGCTGCTAAACCACTTGAACCAGTATCTGGGCAAAACTACTTTTCGGAGTTCAACTCGCAGTTAAAAGATGTAGACCAAGTGCCAAAGTACTCGACGATTCCATCTCCTTTCCCGACGCAACCTCCAACGACCCCGAAACCGAAGAAGTTGAAGCCTCATCAGCCACCGCTAGCTATCTTTATGACTAAAGAAGTCAGCAAGAACAGTCAAGTAAAAGTTGGAGATGTCCTGTCATCTTTAAAGAACGCCGATACTATTGCAGTGTTGGATTCAGTAAATCCGTTGAACGCACCTAAAGTTTTCATTGGTCCGTCTACTCTACCATCACCAGAAAACTTCGTTAAATTCGAACTGCCTTACTTATCCAACATAGAACATAGCGACAAGAAACTGAAACAGTTACCATTCTTTGTAGCTCCATTGAGTTATAACACTCCAAACGGATTCGCCAAAATTCCTTTCCCATCACCTCATGTGGGATCAGTCGTTATTAATTCACAAATCCGAGACTCATCACAAACGCAGGCGCCTCAACCGGGATATAATCAGAACCGCTACGTGCAACCGGCTTACAAAACAGAAAAACCTGCAACACAAAAGCCAACATTCAGCTACTACAGCACTGCCGCACCTAAACCAAGCCCTGTGCCAAACTACCAGAATAACTACTACTCCTTTGAGCCGCAGACTGTTTCAACTATCAGACCACCTAAACCTGAGCCTGCAACAGCCCCTCCTAAAACTGGTTCCTACTTTATTAACAATAGTCCTCAATACAACTCACAAGACTACAAGCTACCAGAGTACTTCCAACCACAAAACAATTTCAAGTCTTCGGAAATGAATGACCAGTATTATAACTTCCAGAGAAAACCTGATTATACGACTACACTACGGACCACAACAACCACGACGACCACGACTAAACCGCCTTCTACTTACCCGAGCCAACTGCTTGAGACCCACAACCCCTACTCGATAAACCAAGCGTTCCACTTCAGCACTCCATTAGACTACCACAACTATTTCGATGACGTGAAACAACCTTACGCCACCCCTGGTGCAGAGGGACATTCATCACCATCGCCGTCGCCGTCCCCCACACCGTCACCGACACCGTCACCAACTCCGGCCAGCCCGTCGACTACTGAAGTTCAACCAGAACAAATAATTACGCAAAAACCTAAGTATCACCAGCAATCATCGCCGACATACCTTCAAAACTACACCCCTGAAATACATTACGATTCTGACCCAAATTTGAAATACCCCGTATTCAACCCGACTGACTATTTCGCTAAAACTGAGCTAACTTCTCAACAGACTCAGCCAAGTAGTCCTGTCATCACTAATAAAACTCCAGCTAACAATTATAACCAGGAAGTGGCTACACCTGTAAGAAATAATTACAACGAGGATGTACCAGTAAGAAATAATTACAACCAAGACGTACCAGTAAGAAATAATTACAACCAGGATGTACCAGTAAAACATAATTATAACTCGGGTATTAGTGCACCAGAGAGAAACAATTATAACACCGAAGTTAATACACCAGTCAACAACAATTACAACACAGATATCGATACTCAAGTTAACACATATAAGACAGAATATAATCAAAACATTGAGACTCAGACTACTGTAGAACAAGAAGTTCAGTCGGATCATCCAACTGACATAAACAATGTGCCGACCGTTTCTGACATTGACTCACCGCCCAAGTACAACAGTGACGAGTACAATGCATATCAAACGAACTTAGACCCCGCAGAAGTTAATCCTACTTCTTCATCTACGACAACGACTACCACGACTCGCAGGACCCCCCAGAGGATCCGAGGCCGGCCTCGATACACTACCACACCTCGTTCTGAATCTTACGAATCTACTTCCAAAGTTGTAGTAACGAGGCGGCCTTTAAGGGAAAGAAGACCTCTTCCATCTAGACCTCGATATGAACCTAACAAAATCACTACTGAAAAACCGAGCAGGAAGCCCTTAGATTCCAGCGAGAGCACCACTAAATCTTCAAGGCAAAGGACCAGAGGGCGCATTCAATATAGGCCCTCGGATAATGAAGATAATTATGACAGAAGAGTCAAGACTCACAATACCAAAGAAGAAGATCTTGCCTATCAGAGAGATGTACTGCACCAAAACTATCCAGTAACACTGATGGAGCGCATGAGTACTGTAGACATTGAAGCTATGACTGAACCCACCCCTAAACAATCCGCGGAAAGAGTTGAAGAGCCTATTACTGAAAACGATACCGAAAATGCTTACACCAACGAAAAGGTATCTATAACCGAACACTTTTCGAATAGTGAGTCAAAAGAGGAATCTGCTTTGCCAACCTTTACTGCCAGAAGTACTTTGCCAGCAGAAACTTCCTATGTGCCGAATTTGCCATCTACCCGCCAAGAATTCTTCTATCAGCCTAGGAGCAGTATTGCCCCAGTTGAATCATCTGCTTATGATGAAACGAGTCCTGAAAAGGAGGAAGATATCTACGTCAAGCAAACAACACCAGTATCAAGTCCAGAATACGCTGAAATAAGCTCATATGCTACAGAAGCTTCTGCGAGTCCTGCAACAGAACAAAGTGTAAGTTATTCAATCAGCAATGAATTTGCCACTGTAAAGCAAGATGAAGATTCTGCTACAGCTCCTGAAAGTGAAGACACTAAAACAGAAAGCCAAGAACAACACGAAACCGAAGAAGAAGAGAATGTTGTACAAACTACACCATCATACAACCGAGTGCGTGTACGCCCTGGAGTTATCAGACAATATCATCAAGCTTCAACAGAATCTTCCAGAAACAAAGAAAGGAGGAGACCTGCTCAGCCAGTTACTTACAGACCAGCTTACGACAGAAGACGAACGACCATGAGGATAGATGAAATTGAAGCTGACTTAAAGACAAAACAAGTACATGCTAGGCCCGACGTACAAGATATCAGGCACCCTGTCTACAGACCAGAACCAACAACAGAATCTTTTGCGACATCACCGTCAACAACTGAAAGTGCCACGAAACGTGGACACTTCCGCCGGAGGAGACCATCCTACACGACCACATCGACTGAGTCATCCAGTACTAAACGTATCTATGAGGTAAAGAACAGGTTCAGAGGACGAAGACCTACTGAGAAACCTACAGACAAACCTGATATACAAACAGAAGCACCCACCTCAACCACCAGGAGCCAGCTTCATACCAGATACAGTCATAGACCCAGACTATCTGAAAGATACAACAAGAAACCCGAAAGCGAAGAAACAGAAGATCAAGATTCAAACTTTTCTATCAACAGACCGAAATACGTTGAACCCGACACAGATCAGTGGTCACCCAAAATCTCAACCGATTCATTCAAACCATACAATCCCAATGACATCGTAGACGAGCAGAAAATTGCAACAACTGAACGCAGATCAGACAAAGACAGTGAACTAGACATCATTACTGCGAGAAACGAGTTTGAAGATATTTTGCTAACTGTGACCCCTGCAAGTAACAGAGCAAATAAGAAAATTCCTGAAATCCCTCCAACATTGGAAGCTTTGGTGGAACAGAGCAAAGTGACCAGAAGCGACTCACCCGATGCCATGTCCACCTTCGAAAGTATGTTAGAAGAAGTTATGAAGAGTTTAGAGGAGCAAGACCAGGACGAATATACCAAGAATGTCATGAAACACAAAGGCGGTGAGATTGGTGAAATTCCCCCGGAGAGAATAATATCTTCTGGAGACACCTACGTACAGAAGTCGACTACACCGACAGAAGAAATCACGACTGACCAAACCACGGCCGAGGACTCTTCTCTTATAAACGAGGTAAGAATAAAAACATGTTCATAGTGATATAAGCAGCATTTAAATCGAGAAATCATTTACATACCTTATAGGCATCTTTTAAAATAACAGAATATATAGTAACAGAAAAATATTAAACAGTCACATGATTGATATACTGTTTTTTCTCATTCTAGGATGACCAAGACCGCAAGGGCCGACGTCGAGGATTCTGGAAAAAAGTCAAAGTGCGCCCTGCAACCACTGAATCAATTGAATTCGCTGAATCGCAGTACTACACTCACACCGTCAACCGCCTCGGACAGCCTGTGAAGCTATCCAAAAACGTTCATGACAAAACTGAAAGAATTGAGAAACCTAAAGTAACAACGTATAAACCTAGCTATAATTTCATCAAAGACCTATTTTCAAGCGATGACGAGGCAAACATTGATGTGATACCGACTGTAGATATTCCTAAGCTAACCAGCACAGCTTCAGAAAAAGATGAAACACTCATTACTGAAGAAAGTAAGCAGACAACCGTTTATTTAGAACATGAAACGCAAACTGATTCAGCGATAAGTCCTGGAGATTTTGATTTAGGAACAGGCTCTCCGGACCCAACCATTGATGACATGTATGTAACTACTCCCACGGAACCGACAACAACTAGCAAGCTTGCGACAGTCAATAGACCCGATGGTGGATTCAGTTTCATGGATTATTTATTTGGAACGTCAGAGGACAACAATAAAGAGGTTGAAAGCGAAAAGGAAGCCAAGACTACTGAAGCCGAAATTCAAATTACAACAGAGTCACCGAAACCTAAAATAGTTACCACAGAAAGTGCTTTTATTCCTGACGAAATAACTGCCGCGTCAATAAGCGATGAAAACACTGAGGCCATTACTGCTTTTACTGACATCAAAAAATTAAATAGCACAGAAGAGAGTCAAACAGAGAGTCCTGCTGGTGTTACAGAAATATCAGTCGTCAAAGTTGAGAGCTCATCGGTTTCATCATTTATGAATCCAGCCAATGTGGTCAGCACATCTATGTCCACAGAAGTCTCACATGAAACGGAAATATGCTTTAGAGGAAAGTGCATCAAAACTAGCAAAGATATTCTATAAGTTCCAAGTGATTTGAAAATATGGTGCTAAAGACTTGTGTTCAAAGTAGTGAATTTGTGAAAGGACTATAAAATGACTCGAGTCGCGTTCAAGTTAGGAATCAGCAAAATTTTGTATTTTTTTTAATGAAATATTTATTAGTATTTTCGTGGATTAGGTATTCGGTGCGGTGAAATCTTGTAAATAGTATTTTGAGAGGCTCTTTACTTGATTCCACCTGAGTAATCATTAATTTTAATTAATTAGGCTTAACTTTCTTTTACTTTTAAGGTCTGTGCCCACATGCTTTAAAAGTTCACACTATGTAACATATTTTACGTAGTTATTAATGTTTAAATGTAAGAAAGTTTTTTTTTTATATTTTTTTACCTAAATACTCTACCTAATGTAAATATGACTGAACAGTTTTATAACCATTATTTTTAAGACTTTCTTGTTAATTACTATTTATTTTCTTAGTTTAATTTACTACTTTAAGTTCTTCTCCACACTTGAAGAAAATGCCTACCTATATACATTTTCAAAAACATGGGAAAATCAAAGACACTACTTTATTTTATCCCACCCAAATAATAACAATCTTGCTTATTTGATAGATATTGTATTAGAGCTATCTGTTAAATAACCACTGAAATTGTAACTGTATTAAAAATAAAATAAAAGTATTACCAATACTTTGTAATTTTATTGCCAACATTCCTTACTCGTACGACCTGTTTCTGAGTCCCTCAGACAAACTCGTATTGTGACTCATTATCTGCCTTTATGCAAATCTGTCCTTCTGCTAATCTGGGATTTTGCTATTCCGGGATTTTGCTTATCTGTCCTTCTGCTGTAGAGGGCTCGACTGCTGTAGGTATTAATAAGATTGTGATGACAATTCCTCACACTAGCTATTTCGTCGCTATCTCTAATAGGGCACATTCACTAATATTTTTGAATGATTTTGGAGGAAATATCACGAGTCGTGATAACCCAATTCGTGAGTCACGACAGATTTAGCCGACCTAAATCGGGGCACGGTCTACACGTGTATGCGGCACCGGGGCGGGTCAATGGAGACACTGACGCACCACCGATACATACGTTTTGAGGTCTCCACCCAGACCGCTGGTGTCCGTAGCCAATTAGTCCCGCAAAGAGAGGTTCTACGCTGCCGCATTGACCGGTAAGCTCTCGAGGCGGCCGTTATCACACAGGTCTGAATCTGGGGTTGGAGACAATTGGAAGAGGAGTTGCAGTTGTTTAGGAAGGCAATGACGCAATTCTGCGATGCATCCATGCTCCGCGTCCACGCACAGTTCACAAGGCACCGTTTGTACTGGTGGTCTGCAGAGAATGACCAGCTGTGCGTCGCATGCGTGGCTGCTGAACGCCCGTACACACGATACGTGAGGAGATTTCGACGGGATCCTTAACAGTATACCACGCGGTAAAGAAGTTCCTGAGGCGTACGTACTACCATACGTGAGTCGAAGACACGATCCACGAAACAGCTGCTGGCGACCCCGGGGGGGAATCCGCATGGTACTTAAGTATTTTCGGCAGCACCGGCCCAGCCCAGTGAACTTGAGATAAAGTGTATATAAATAAATAAATAAAGAAAACATTTCCTATGCCTCGGCCAACTTTTTCTATACATTTTTACAGCTCAATATGGCTTATCTGGTTATTTTAAATTCAATTATTTTATATTATTAATTTTAATTTAATTTTGTGATAATGTGACGTCCGATTCATTATAATTGTAAATTTTTAATATGGGTGACATGCCAGAGAATAAACGATTTTTACTTATTTTATTTTAAATGTAACACGAGGTCAAACACGCAATTTAAAGCGCGCGGCGTGTTTTTTACGTCTCCTGTAAAGTTAAATCCCTTTTCACTAGAGTCACAGATATTTTGTGCTTACATTAGCGTCGGACGAGTTGGGAATGAGACAATAAAATACAGTTTGAGACGAGTTGTGGAATTGACTACATGTAAAGCGATGTATTAACAAATGCGACGAAATAGCTAGTGTGACGACCAATAATAAACTACTGCTCGGGTTTAGGTCTAGTGGTCTACCGATCATGAGTTCTAGGGTTCGATTCTCAAGTCGGCCAATATGTTATTGGGTTTTACAACTGGAATTTCTCAATGGCAGGCAGCACGGAGGATGGCAAAAGACTCGCTGCCTGTTACATAACGCAACATAGATGAATTATAGATAAACTTCAGCCTTACCCTTCAGGCAATACAGGCGTAACAACGTTAAAATCATTTTCATCAAATTATACAACTTATTTCCAATTTTTCCCAACTGACGAAGAGGATGGACGAATAACAAAACGATAACGTTTACGATAAAACAAAACGTTATTGTTTGACATTGACATTTATTTGAGTTTGACAGTTTGTTTCCAAGGCAGCAAGCAAGGCAAGGCAGGCTTCGAGTGTTGCTTCAAGAGGTTATAAAATTATCGCTATAACATTTACAAGTTAAAGACCTGAAAATGGACATCGAAATGAAAATTAAAGAAGACATGAAATCTTTGGGGTGTGATTCGGACCTAAAAGTATCATTGGCATACAATCTGTACATACACTTAGTGGACGACAAACTGATGTACGATACAGAGTACTGCTACAACAAGGACATAGACACTCTGTACATCGTCGCGCGCCCGAAGAAGCACGAGAAGCTCAACATATACGTGCCAATCCCGACACACGACGAGATCAGCGTAGATTTTATCAACAAAATCCAGGAGAATCTGTGTACTGTTGAGACCGGCCCGACCGTGAACTTGGCATTCGTCGAGTATGACTTCACGACGGTAATATACACTTTTACGAAGGACCTAGTGGACCGGCCGCCTGCTGACAAAGTTGCGCAACTGCGAATAAGGGAAGGACGACGCAATTTCATTGACAATGAATTGAGAAAAAGCAGGAATCAGATTTTAAACGACGCTCTGAACGGAGGTGTTGTTGACGATGACGACTGTCAAGTTCTGGAGTGAAGGAGGTTCTAAACAGTTTTGGGACTTATTTATATCGTTATGAAGGACCAAAGTCTTGTACTTGTGGTTTGCAGGGCACTGCCGTTAAAAGTAAGTATGTAGTACTTGCTATTAGCATGTAATAATAATTATTACTACTAAAATGTTAGCTGTATTGTGCCACCTGTGACAACACCTAAATAATTCTGTAATGACTGTAATTTGCCATGTTACTTTAGCCATTATGCAAGCATGTTAAATGCTTTATCTTTATTGGAACAAATACAAATTTTTTGTACGTAAATAGCTACATTAGTTACAAAACTGCGTTGCAGCTATATACACCCATTAAATATAAATTTACACTGTAAATGAACACTAGAAATGTGACAAGAAAATTCTATTTAGAAGGTTAGTTGTCACAGTTAAAGGAGGTTTATTTTCCAGCAGACTGCGGCTAACTACCACTACAATATAAAGTAATTGAAAGTCTCTAAAAACTTGTCATGCCTAACCACAACCGAAGTTGGTCTAGTGTGCTGATTAGAGATGGGCGTTTAAAAAAAAGTTGCTGGCCAGCTTTATGTTAGTCTATGATTTTGGCATCTGTCGCCAAAATGTTGATCAACGGATGGGAGTAACACTGATATCAACACGATCAGAGGTACCAAATAGTGCTAAGTTGCCCACCCGACCCTATCCAATAACAAACTAAGTCAATAATGATATGGTGATAGCTAACATAAACAATGCACAGAACTTAATAACACAAGCAAAACGAAAAAACCGTAACAACGGGTGAAGGCAATGAAACAATGATTAAAAATAGGTGACAACAATGCCCATCTCTAGTGCTGATGTTAGAACACTGATTATTTCTGTGAAAATGTTTTAACATTATAATTTTGGCGAAACTTTGGTAAGGCCTATGACCAGCAGTGGACGTCTATTAGCTGAAATGATAATGGGGATTATAATATTGTGCTGCATGGCATTTTTCTGAGAATTAAGAGATGTATAATTTTATTCTTATAGTAACTATTAAATCTCATGTAATAATATTTATTAATTATAATCACATAAGTAATATTTTTTTCTGTATAGAGAGTATGCCTACCTGATTGTGCCAATACCACAGCATTGCTTACTGTAATTTTTTATAATAATTAAGTTATAAATAAAAAGGCAATCACATTTTGTTTCCAACTGTCCCAGGTGCAAAGTTTTGTTATAAGTTGTGTAACATTCCACTATAATTTATACCTATATACTTTATTGTTAATTAGCTTTATTGTACAATAAGTTCTATCTATCTGTAGTTCCAAAATGTGAAACAAAAAAAAAGTTTTTAAGAACTTTTAAGTGATGTTTTAAGTTCTTGAATATTATTCAAGCACCATTTATTAGGTGAGACTTTTGAAAATAATACAAGTTATGAAGACCGAGGGCCGCGCGAGAGGGGGCTGCAAGTGAGATAAAAAAATATGTTCAGCAGAGGATTGTGTGTTTCTGCTAAAATGATGATATATGTGTTATGAGAGCTGGTAATCATGTAAACCATGTTTTGCAAACAAGGCGGGCACATTATATTTTGTATGACTAATTCTAGTGCCAAGCTGAATTGCCTGTAGAGATTTCAGGCCCTTAGCAAATACAAACATAGACTAGAAAAATATTTCTTTTAATAAATTATTATTAAGTAACAATCTTATTTGGAATGGCCGATATATCCAGCTGTGACAAGCTGATCAATGAGAATATGTATTTGATTAAGAAGCCTACCTAGGCTACCAGTTAAAAGTACTCATGATTAAATACTGTATTTTATACATAATGAATAATAAGGATTAATATGTATGTGTGGAAATAACATGCCTGTTATGCCTGTATTATCTGAAGGTTTGGGTAGAGATACACCTACACCCACACACACACACACTGTACACCCACAGTTCACCCTTTATGTCCTGGTTATAACGACAAGCGGGCACAAATGTGGGTATGAGTATAGTGGTGGGATTATGAGCAGGAATCCAAAGATATCTTGATGCAGACAGAAGTCATAAAGAACTACTTACGTCTATTATAATAATAGGTTCTAACGTATTGTATTATTAAGATAAAAGTAGGAACACTAATTTTTAAATTTGATACCTACCGTTACGCACATTTTGAATATGGCTTGTAAATGTGTAAAACATTGGGGAGACTTGGTACATTAACAATCTAAAGCTACTAAAAATCTTAAATTGATTTTAAATTGTAATTCCAATTCTACTAAAATGATAAAGCCAGACAAGTAGATTTAATAGTGGAGTTATGTTTGATGATTATTACCTAAATCTTTTATATTTGTATGTAGTTACCATCTCTCGCAGTACTGACCAAATCGCCTCAGTCTCCCATACTTATTGTAAAGCAAGTTACTGCATAATTATTATGAAATGGCATTATGATTTATTACTACTTACATAGGTACTGAAATATGTTTTGTAAAATGTAAGCTGTGAGGACATATGTATGAATTAATTAGTATATCACTGATACTCAATAAATACTGAATGACACTAATAAATTGGTTTTATTTAAGTTGACCCCATCCAACTTGGCAGTTTAATGTCCAAAATTTAATTTACTTTATTTTATTTTGATACCCACAGTCCACACGACGGGGTTGGAAGAAAAAAAAATTGACCTCCACAATGTGGCGCCCAAAATCCGCCATTTTTCTATTTGCCATAATGTAGTTAGGTAGTGACACTCGCAGGGTTAAGACGAATGTATTGACGTAAGAATCATCAAAATCGGCCAACGCGTTTGGTCTCTAGAACGCCACATAAGAACAAACATACATACAACTGATAAACACATTACCTTCCTTCGGCAGTCGGGTAAAAACAGCCCCGCGGGCTTATTACGTAAGGAACAGCAAGTAGCAATAATTGTACAATTATCGCGCGATCAATTTAGTGACCTGGCTACTGAGGCCTTTAAGTCAAGTCTCTTTTTTTTTACAGTCACATTTAACAGAAGCTATTTTAACTCTCCGATGATTTATAAAATGTATCTATATATATTGACTCTATGTTTGATGAATTAACCAGCTTATGAAAGAGCAACACTTCGTGGAGGCTGTTTTTTTACAATAGTCAATTTAATTACTATTTAGCTCCAAACTTCCGATAAATTAATATTCGCAGATGTAAAGTATTCGTGTAAAGTAAATATGGCAGTGAAAATTTGATATTTGCGTTTTATTTACATAAATGTCAATGTGTAAAATCAATTAAAATTTCTTCGAATTGTCGATTGTTTTAAGAAAACGAATCGATAACTCATTAGAACATCACTTAATAGACTACATTATCTCGCATTTGAGCTATGAAACGTAATAAAGATTTTTCAAATTTAATTTAGACATTGGCAGAATAGTCGACATCGGTGATTGCCATATAAAAAAAAATCTCATGTGTTTGTAAGTATTTAGTAGTAAACAAATAAGCTTCGCTGAGGTAGCCAACACTACAGTATAAAAAAATCCTCCACTTTACCGTGATCACTTATGTTTCAATGATACAACGAATGGTCCAGTTGCGTAGACATTAGAGACTCAAAACAACACCAATTTGTCATTTAAATTTATGATATTCACTAGGAATTTGTTATTTCAATATTTATTTTTATATTATTACTAGCTGACCCGGCAAACTTTGTTTTGCCATAAAAACAACAAACATTTATCTACCCTACCTACCCTACCTTACACTAATACCTACCCTACCCTACCCTACACTACCCTACCCTACCCGACCCTACACTACTCTACCCTACACTACCTTCCCTACCCTACGCTACACTACCCTACCCTACCCTACACTACCCTACCCTATCCAACACTACACTACACTACCCTACACTACCCTACACTACCCTACACTACCCTACACTACCCTACACTACCCTACACTACACTACCCTACCCTGCACTACCCTACGCTGCACTACCTTACCCTACACTACCCTATCCTACCCTACACTACCCTACCCTACCCTACACTACACTACCCTACCCTACACAAAGAAAAATAGCTTATACAATAGCAATAAAGCTCAAATTGACTCTATGTTTTAGTTAGAAAACTTTTGTATGGGAAAAAGAAAAGGGCTGCTTTTATTTTTTTTGCCGGCAATTATTCAAATTTTTCTCCCCGTAAAAACCATCTTGGAACTTCAACGAACATTTAAAAAAAAGAATTGGCCAAATTGGTGCAGGCGTTGTTGAGTTATGCGCTTACCAACACATTTTGCGATTCATTTTTATATTATAGATTCTAATTTGCAGATAATTAAAGTAGCCACAAAATAACACACTAAAAAATCCGCCAAAGACTCAAAAACTTCTATACCTACTCAGCCACCAGCGAGCGATTGGCAATCGACCAACAACAAGGGAAAAAGTAATCGCAATTTGACAGCCACATTTGCTAGCCGATCGCTGTCGCTCTGCTGTCAAAAACCATACGTAATACTACCCAGTATATAATAGTAATCTTTGCGTAATACGAAATTATCGCGATCACCTTGCGATAAATGCACATTTCAGTTAACAGATTTTTATTGTTAGCAGTGCTGTCGTAAAATTATTATGGTGTCGCTATAGCTCATATATAATGCGGATTCGCGATTGAAGAGCAATTATTTCGCAAAAATAAGCCTGCCAATTTTTTGACGTAAAGCGATATTCGCGCGATGATTGTACAATCTCTGCGCAAATATTGTTAATTGCTGTTTCATACGTAATAAGCCTGCCCGTTTTGTGCTCTAAGCTTGCGCTACTTGGAAAACCAATTTCAGGGCGGCCCAGAAGTTTGGCTAGCACTATACCTGAAGATAGGTAAGGACAGGAGGCGTTGGTCTAATCCAACGCGATAATCGCGCGACCGTTTCGCGTTCATTTGTATTGGGAAATAGAAGAGCGCCCTCTGTCGGCGCCACCACGCGTTCGTATTTGCCATATAAATGAACGCGCGATGATCGCGTTGTTTTAGTACCACACCTAAGGGTAGGTTATATTGAAACGCTGCCTGCTGTATGACACCCAGTAGCCAGCGCAATTGCCTGTATATGTATTATGCTGATATGACACCCACACCCAGAAGAGGTGACCAGAGCCAATACTCCAATCTTATTAATAGCCGCTGTACCTGTGATTTCTGTGAAGGTAGGCACCTAATTCAAACCAGACGATTCTATCATTCTAAGAATATATTGCCACAGCTCATAGTCAGAAACTGAGTGCCCATGATTGTAAATACCTACTCACCGAATAATACACCGAATCATTCCCATGCCCATCGAAAACAGGCTCGATATATTATACAGAGAGAAAACTAATTGGGTCCTAGTCGTATGCAAATATTTAGTGTGTTCTTCGCCGTGCAATCAAACGTGTGTGGTTTCATTTAGGCCCACAAATTACCGGTAGGTACCCACCCTGATCCCATGACAACCCAGTGTGTTTCAAACTCTTAGCTTATGAGAAAACTTGATGACAAATACCAATTTGGACAAGGACATGTTAGCTATGGACATCCCTAGTGTGTGCATTGAATATATTTTATGGATGTTTTCTTCTACAAAACGTAGCAGTTAATTGTTTTATATTCGTGATCATAATTAATTTTATTATCTGTGTCCATAATCCATCACTATTTTGTTCATAATTTCATGACATGACAGCAGTTACATTAAATTGACAACACTGCTTGTTTAAAAATTTGGTTTTCTTGTGGCAAATTGGAAAATAAGTGAATACCGGCGAGTATAATTCAATTCAAAGTGTAGGTTGGCAATGTATGTGGTGTTTCATTTGTTTCATATGTTATTATGTGGTTACAATGTTATCTTCAAGGTTAATTTGAATTTTAAGAAATTATCAAAACAACTGTTGCACTTTAGATATTTCTGCGTAAGAATTAAATTAAGCACACAACTAAAATAAGGCAAGTATTCAACACTTTGTAGATGAATATTGGAAATTTATTTTTGAGATGAATTGTTATTAGCCTGTGTTGTCCCACTGCAGGGTAAATGCCTCTCTTCCCTCCGTCCACTTCTCCCGGTCTATTGCGATCGCGGGCCAATCTTTTAAAAAGATCTCCAGCTCATTCCGCCATCTCTTTCTGGATTTTATATTTTCGTAATTCCAAAATTAGTTCTTATCTCAGACCAACAAATTGGTCTGAGGTTCTTATGAAAAGGTTAATACGAAATTATTGAATTAAAAGATGTCGTTGATGCCATCTATTGTCCAGTAGCTGAACTATCAAAAGCGAACGTGTAAATCATTTCTTCTACTTGCCGCTAGATGGCAATGCCAACAAGTTTAATTTTATTACCTGAAAATGTATTATAACATATTATAATATTGTTATTTTATTGCTATGATACAGTTTAGTAATAAAAACAACCGAGAATGCTCTCAAAAACTTATTGGAATGATCATTCATATCTAAATATTTATCATCAAGTTTGATAGTAGACACTTTTTCATGTAAAAAGAAAGAAAACATTTATTACCATACCATACGTATTACCACCAATTATGTATTGTTACACTTATTTTACATTAGTAACAAACTAAAATCATGTAATTTTATAATTATTTACATTTTTTGTTACGTTACGAACCTAGTCGATAATTTCAACATAGTCCTCATCTGTCAGGATGGCCGAGCGGTCTAAGGCGCCAGACTCAAGGTTACCTTGCTTACTAAATGTGAGTCCGAGTTGTTCTGGTCCTCTCTGAGGGCGTGGGTTCGAATCCCACTTCTGACAAAACTTTTTGTGTTTTCATTTCGTTATTTTTAGCCTTAGTTAGTAGATTTGTATGTATGTGTATAATATATGTATATAGATTGTAAAATAAGGTAGATAGTCAATTAAGTATTTTATAATCTATGTGTATTTTATCTAATGGTGGCCATACACGCTACGAGAAATGGTTACGATCAAACTGTACAGTTTGAACGGTGCAGTTTATCGTAGCTGGCATACAAGCTATACACGCTACGAGAAATCGTTACGATCAGACGGTACAATATGGTGCCGACGCACACGTGTCAGTGATGGCTTCGACGGCGAGCGCATACACGAGCGCATACACGTTACGATCAGTCGGCACAGTTCGTCCGATTCCGAAAATCAATTGAAATTTTCGTATTGTTCCGTTCGACTGTACAGTCTCAAAAAATCGTGCGAAACTGCACAGTTTCATAACATACATGTAGCGATTTATCGGTACCGTTCGAACTGTACAGTCTGATCGTAACGATTTCTCGTAGCGTGTATGGCCACCATAAGTAAATAAATGTGCGGCATAATAAAAATAATGTTATTGCATTGTCTTATTAGAATAGATGTTGCAGATATTTTTGCATGGATTTCTTAGAAAATGATAATAATTATCAAACTATTTCGTAGCTCCAGCAAAAAGTGTTTTCCCGTACCGGGAATCGAACCCGAGCCTCCTGGGTGAAAGCCAGGTATCCTAGCCACTAGACCATACGGGAGACGAGTGTGTAGTTGAAATACCGATATACATTTGAATGCTTAATGGTCGTCAAAGTGACCGTCTGTTAGTATGTTGTAGATATTGTCTTATGGTGAGTAGTAATAAAGTTCAAATTGATGGTAGCATGGAGGGGTATTTTTGGCACAATAGTCCCCAGGACTATTGTGCCAAAAATCAGTAGAGAGTTACAGTTATTCACTTATTTTTTTATGTTAGTAATCTTTTACATATATTCATAGTATCCACTCTGTTCTTCTGAAGACTTCCATTTTGAACAAAGAAAAAAATATGAAGAACCCGATGAAGACACATAGGGAAAAGTAGAATATTATGAGAACTTTGTCCAACATTCGGACAACATATAATCAAAAAAAAAATGAAGATAATGACATTTATCTACTTAACTATGTTGATACATTAGAAAAATTATAATCGTTGGATTTTCAAGCAAAAGTACCTAGAGTTCTAGAACTTCAATTTATCATATTGAAGTTGAATGTTTGTCTAACTCTAGGTACTTATTAATACTATACTAATATTTTAAACTTGTACTATTGGTCGGTTTCTGAATTAATATACCTAAGGTCGCCGCGGCCGGTCGGAAATCGGCCATTATTAAGTAGGTATGAGTTTATAAGATTGGATATACTTAAATACATAATAATATATACAGTGCTCGTGATCACCGTCCTCTTTTTAACTGAAATATGTCTTAGATGCTGGACCATATCCTACAGCCTCCAAGCATTATAATTTTAAATCATGAGATAGTACTTATATATTTTGAACTTATACCTACATACTCATACCTATTGGTGTTTCTAATCTGCTCATCTATTTCGCCCCTCCTTCCAGTGCCTCCGTGGCGCAATTGGCTAGCGCGTTCGGCTGTTAACCGAAAGGTTGGTGGTTCGAGCCCACCCGGGGGCGGCTTCTTTTTGCGTTCCGACAAGCATTTTTTTTCTGCCCTATTTTCATTCGTTTGAGATATATATTATAATAGTGCATTGACGTCGCCAATTTGCTTTTGTTGTGAAGTACCTATTATGTATCCAATAGCTGTCGCCCCGGCTTCACAAGTTTCATATACTAATGAAGAAAATGAAACTTAAGTTTTTCTTTATTTGAAACCTTGTCCTGGCAGCTTCAAAAAGCAACAACAAAAAGAATTAGCCAAGTGGTGGCAGCCGTTCTGAAATGATGCACTTACATACATTCGGCAATTGATTTTAATTTAAATAGGATTAGAACTTTAAGTAGGTATCTTACTTAGATGATGAAACCAATTGATATTATGTTCACCTTGATACAATCAATTTACATATTTTTGAGGCTATTGTGTTGAATAAGGATGACATATCAACATTATTTTATCGCTAAATTGATTATTTCTATTCAAATTTTTCTGATTAAATTATACGATTAGTTATCAAATAAATCATCATTGGACTTAAATTGCAGCTAATAGCTTCATTAAAGAATCATTCAATTGATTGTGTCCGATTTTAATCTACAGAGGTGTTATGCGTAATTTTGGCATTTGTGTCATCATTTGCTTTAAGGTAAGGTAACCCATGTATCTACGAGTACAAATTCTTAATTTAGAACTTCTAACGTAAAAGTGTAATTTAAAAAAAAAAAACTAATATAAATCCCTATTTTAATCCCTATTAAATACTTTGCCTATTTGTATTTAAGATTATCATTCTTTTTACCCGACTGCCGAAGGAGGGTAATCGGTTTATCAGTCTATGTATGTATGTATGTTTGTTCCTATATGGCGTTCCAGAGACCAAACGCGTTGGCCGATTTTGATGATTCATACGTCAATCAATGCGTCTTAACCCTGCGAGTGTCAATAGAAAAATGGCGGATTTAGGGTGCCATATTGTGGGGGCCCAAATTTTTTTTTCTTCCAAACCCATCGTGTGGTGTATCAAAATAAAGAGTTTTAAGAGGTGATTTCAAAAATATATAACACTTATATGTTTAAATGGCTTATTCCACTTTTCCCCGTTGGATGATCCCCATTGATGGGGATTAGTGAACTTTTTGTTCACTATTCCCCGTTGACCCAAAATTTTTATTTAATGGGGATAAGTGAACTAAAAAGTTCAATAATCCCCATTAGGTAGGTATGTACGTTAAAAAAATAAAATATATGAATCATGTTACATTTATTAATTAAAAATATAACTTTCTTATACCTAGTAAAATCACAGATTGTACAATTATTATTATTATTCCATTTATTCATTTTATATATACATATCTTTACATTTTTAAATATTATTCTATAAAAAATAAAATAAAAAAACATTTAAAAATACAAAAATAGTAGCCCACCGGTATCGGGAACAGGGTCCAAGCTACCGGTGGTCAGGGCTCCTGAGAGAGGAACCTCCTAACGATACGCGCCGTGTCCAGGAGTACCGCTTTCTGGATCAAGCCCTTGATCCAGCTGCCCAACGAGAGCCTCCTCAGATGTTCGTCGAGGCTCTTGGCTATTATGCCATTGGCCGTCACGACTATCGGCACAATGACTGCTGTATTCACATCCCACATGTCGACAACCTCGCGAGCCAGATCGAGATACTTGCTTTTCTTATCTCTCTCAGCCTTCACGAGGTTCTCGTCATGGGGGACCGCTATATCAACAATCATTGCGCGACGCTCTAGTCGGTCTATCACCACTATGTCAGGCTTATTGGCAACAATAGTCCTGTCAGTGATGATAGACCGATCCCAATACAATGTGACATTGCCATTTTCGAGAACTGGGTCGGGCACATACTTATAGTAAGGCACTTCCGATTCCACAAGATTGTATTTAAGAGCAAGTTGCTGATGGATAATCCTGGCTACAAGGTTGTGTCTATGCAAGTAGTCTCCGTTAGCCAGACTAGAACAACCGGAGATAATGTGACGGATAGATTCTCCCGACCGGTGACATGCCCGACAGATGTCAACTGTGCCGTCCTTCACAATGTATTTCCGGTAGTTGTTCGTCATCATAACTTCGTCCATAATCGCAAAGACAAAACCTTCGGTTTCCCCGAAAAGGTCACCAAATCGCAGCCAGGCCACGGACGCTAAAAGATCAACATCGGGCCCATGTAGGACCCGGTAGAAGCGACCGTGAAGCTCCTTGCTCTGCCATACCTCCCTGCGGTCATTAGTATCTAGTACTATAGGTTTGCGCCAGTTCTCGTTAGCCAAGGAGAGCGGGGTAAGGCCCTTGTCCACCGCTACCACATCTCGATGCATACCCACGTCGACGGCCTGGAAGTATTCCCTAAGACTGCATACCTCGCGGTTGTGCAGGGTCTTAGCATTTAAAAAGCCACGACCACCGCACTTCCGCGGGATATACAGTCTCATAACCGATGATCGTGGGTGATGCATACGATTTGCGGTAAGCAATGTGCGGACTCTCCTATCCAGGGCGTCAAGTTCTGTCTGAGTCCATTTGAGTATGCCGAAAGAATACATCAAGACCGGCATGACCCAGCCATTGAAGGCGCGCACCTTGTTTCCGCCTGATAAAAGACTATTTAGTACTTTTTTCAGGCGGCCAAAGAAGCGTTCCTTCAACGACTGTTTCACGTCAGTAGCGTTGATGCCTAGTGCTTCCGACATACCCAAATACTTGTAAGTTTCGGTTGAGGAAAGGGATCGAAGGTGTATGGAATCCGAGAGTTGTATTCCCACGGATTCCATAATCTCCCCTCGCTTTACATGCATGACTGCACATTTGTCCACACCAAATTCCATCCTGATGGCGTCACTAAAGGTTTCTGTAACCTTCAGTAGCTTCATCAGTTGCAAGTTGTTGGAGGCAAAGAGCTTCAGATCATCCATGTAAAGGAGGTGAGATATGACCTGCCCTCCTCTTCTCAACCGATAGCCCAGGCCTGAACCCTCCAGCAATGTACTAAGAGGGTTCAGGGCTAAACAAAACCACAGTGGACTCAGACTATCGCCCTGAAATATTCCACGCTCGATCCTTATAGGTTCGCTGTCCTCTTGAATCTGTTGACATCCTGGATAGCGAAGAACCGTCCTCCACTGCCCCATACACGACATCAGGAAGGTGCGCAGAGTTGCATCAATTTTATACAACTCCAGCACCCTCATGAGCCATGTATGTGGCACTGAGTCATAGGCCTTCTTGTAGTCTATCCAACATGTCACCAGATCCCTTCGGGAACGGCGAACCTGCTGGCTAATGGTAATGTCTATAAGGAGCAGCTCCTTAGTACCGCGGGACCCGTTCCTACATCCATTCTGAGAAGCAGACATGATTGAATTCGTGTCAATATGTTGATTAATTTTAGCTCTCAGAATGGATGTAAAAACTTTATAGACCGTCGGTAAACATGTTATTGGTCTATAATTTTTGGGCTCCGCAGTACTACCTGTTTTGTGGAGCAGGTGGGTTATTCCTGTCGTTAGGAACTGGGGCAGCGATCCTGACTCTAAGGCAGACTGGAACTGAGTTGCCAAACAAGCGTGCGACCTTTGGAACCACTTAATCCAAAAGTTGTGCAGTCCGTCCGGCCCTGGAGATTTCCAGTTAGGCAACGGACGGACTGCACGAGCTACATCTTGGGGGCTGATGGTAATTGCCCCCATTTGTGGTATCGGATCGCACGCCTGTTCGACCTCCCGAGTCCAGTCACCCTCGGTGTGACTGACAGGCACCGACCAGATATTGCGCCAGAACGAATACATGGCGTCATCATCTGGTAGGCGCGCATCAGTCACACCTTGGATGGGTCGCTCCCAAGCCCTATAAACCCACCTTTCATTGTTCTGGAATGTACGATTCTGCGTGTATCGCTCCACTCGCCGCTTGTACCGACGAATACGGTTTGCCCATGCATAGATTTTCTGCTTCAGGAAGTCGATACGCTCTGTGACGCGGGACAGATAATCTCGAGAACTGATATCAGTCTCCGAGAACGCCCGCCTCACAAAGCGCATCACTCTAGGGCGAGTGTTACCATTCCTGAAGCAGATAAGCTTGCCGATGAGTGCTCTAGCTTCACCGATACGACGCTCAATCCTGGACTGCCAAGCTGGTACAGCTGGTCGTGTAGTTCTGTCACTTTTTGGGAATTTGACGTTAGCTACACGACATGCCGCAACAGCCGCACAGTACAGTATTGAGTGGGTATCGGCAAGATCTTTGCTGCTATCAAATACATTAGATAGCTGCGAATCTAGAGCACACACCAGCGCCCTATTTTTTTTATGCATGGGCAGACGAGGTAGTCGAGGTCTAAGCTCAGGCGGTGTGGAGCGATACTCGCTGAATGCACATTCCAAAGCGCTCCTTAAACGTGCATTGCATTGGGTACTCACAGATATAGCCCTGTCGTCGTCATCCTCACCATCGTGATCAGGTCGCGGTGAAACACTGGGTTGCAGTTGCACCACGGCCGGTGGCAAGGCAGGCGAGACACGGCTATTCCGTGATTCATTCCGCAGTCTATCAAGTACGGCATCATCCAACATACGGTTACGTTGGATGACCCGCACTTGATCCGACAGACGTTGGGCCGAAACGTTCACAGCTGGCTCAAGCACCTGAAACAGAGAGAGCATCCGACCACGGTACGCAGTCAGGTTACTTCCCCCCTCTGTAGCCCCAAAGTATGCGCGCATAACGTTTTCATTTAACGGTTGCGTCCATCGCATGCGCTGCACACTTCCACCGGGAGCGGGGACCCTGTCAGAGGCCGATGGGCCTCGAGATCCCAGGCTGTCCGGCGGCCGGCGTCCTCCCCGTCGACGCGCAGGTGGTGGTGTCGTCGGCGGAGAGAAATATTCGTCGCTCGAGCTCGACGCAACTGCAGCGTCCGGGATCGCTTGACTCACGATTGTAGATGGTCCCGGCGGCTGCGAGGCGGAGCTGAGCGACGAACCCGAAGATGTTGGGCGTGTGTTCTTGTCTCGGGCCTGGCTTCGTGTGAACATATTTTATTATCTCAGCTTGTCAAATCATTTTTCATCTTGATTTTTTTGGTATAAGTTTTAACTATTGTAGATTTGCTTTATGTTTTTTTTTTTTGTCATTGTTTGAGTGTGTTTATTCATTTTTCTATTGTATTGTCATATTATTCTGTTATTATTATTATCATTATTATTATTATTATTATGGTTTTTAAACTTCAGTTTCTCAGGTAAGAACCTGGTGTTTTTATAGAATCTCACGGGTGTGAACCAAGGTGAAATCCTAATTTTCTATTTGACCTGGTAAATTATTTTGTACTGCACTCAAATTGTAATCTAAATCTAACTGTAAAAATTTTCTTACTATTCGGCAAGTGTTTAATATTGCAGCTTTTTGTAGTGTTAGGTATGTGTATTTTGATAGATTGAGAACATTAAAACTATTGTATATTTGTTTCGGAATAACACCTGTTGTTGATATGACTATAGGGACTATTGTAACTCTATTCATTTTCCAAACTCTGGTAATTTCTTCTTGTAACTCTGTGTACTTCCTAATTTTTTCTGTGATAGTTTTTTGTATATTATTAGTGTTTGGGACTGCTATATCTATTATGTATGTGTGTTTGTTTTCTTTATCAACAAGTGTTATATCTGGTCTGTTGTTATAAATAGTGTGATCTGTAATTATTGTGCGGTCATAATATATTTTGTATAATTGATTTTCTAAAACAGCTCTAGGTGAATATTTGTAATATGGTGTGTACGGATCCTGCATGAGTTTAAGATTGATTGCAAGTTTTTGGTGTATAATATTAACAAGTTGGTTATGCCGGTGAGTATAGTCGTTCTGAGTCAATGTCATACAAGCGCCCGTAATATGTTGTATTGTTTCAGGTTTGCTGTGACATTTTCTGCATAAATCGTTTCTAACTGTACTATCTTTTATAATATATTTTCTATAATTTTTGGTATTAATGACTTGGTCTTGAATGGCAAGCATAAATCCTTCTGTTTCTGGAAACAGCCCACTTATTTCAAGCCATTTGTTGGAAGCTTCCCTATCAATGTGTGTTTGGTTTAGATCGTTAGGATGTCTTCCGTGTAGTTCTTTCTGTCTCCATTTTTTATGTATCTCTTCTATGTGTCTTGCTTTGTCTATTGTTTCAATATCACCTTCGCTAAGATTCAGTGGTGTATATTTGTTATCTATTTCTACTATTGTTATAGGTAATTGACTTGTATTCTTCTTCCTATTAAAGAATTGTTTTAGGTTTATTATTTGCCTTTTGTGTAAATGTGATATTTCAATTAGCCCTCTGCCCCCCTCCTTTCTGGACATAATCACTCTTTCGATTGCTGATTTAGGGTGGTGATATCTATGTTGTGTAAGAATTGCTCAAAACAGATGTTGCTCAGACTCTGAACAAACACTTATAAATAAGGTGTTTTAAATAAAATGTGTGATGGGCTGACGGGCTGATGCAATTTGTTTTGCTTGTTAAGTTATTCTGGCCTCAATGTATAATGTTATCCTTGATTTTTTTAGAACTATATAGATATAAGAAATAGGTACCTAATATGCAAAACATGTCATGTATTATGCAAGATAGGATTTTTTAGGTTCCCAACTAATTCCACGTTTTATGTGAATTTGAAATCTGCAGAAGCTCACGAAAAAAACTTCAACGGCATGTGAACGTCAAGGCAATCCAGTTTCTCCTCATACATAGATGACTAAAAATTAACAAAACCGTTCGAGCTAGTGTTTAAGTATTGAAAAGAGTAAAATGCAAAAGTGCTACCAAATAAACACAAGAACGATGTGTATTGTGTATTAGAGACAATAAAAAGGTGCTATTTTTATTTTCTTTTTAGGTTAAAACGGGACATTTGCACAGATTATGTATTTTTGCCGCTATAAAAAGTAGAACTAGAACTTAAAACAGAATAAAATAAATATTTAAGTGGGACTCCCATACAGGAAACGTGATTTTGTGGCGTTTTTTGTGATAAAAAGACGATTTAATAGTTAAGGTTATAATAAAATAACATATTAGTCTATATACAAGGCTACATGAACATTTTAATAAGATTACGGTCCATCCTATTGATGATTTCTAAGAAAAGGAGAAAAGAATTTTTAAATGCAAGAATTCCACAGTCTTCAATTAATGGTTGTGATTATGTTTATTTGAGAAGAAAACCCTTTATTCTCGATACTGTAAACTACATTAATTTTACTTTTATTTACACGGTTAAAAATATACCTTTAGACTTAGTTTTTTTGTTAATCAAGCATTTTATACATTGTATAATAGTAAGCGAACAAAATTATCTAAGAGGATAAATTTGCAGACGATATTCGATGTGGTGGATGGTTATGACTCTGTAGGAAACATAAAATTCAATATCTTATCACAATATACATTAACTTACGACAGGTACGGCTATTTGGACATCACTACCAGTGGGGATATAGCTCAGTGGTAGAGCATTCGACTGCAGATCGAGAGGTCCCCGGTTCAAACCCGGGTGTCCCCTGATTCTTCTTTTGCTCTTTTTGTTTCATATTATCATAAAATCACTTACTGCATTTGTTTTAACTTTATTTGGACAACTAAAATATTGACGCTTCACGCTTTGTATAACTTTGCTATCCGAGTAAGTCGAACTACAAAAAAAAACACTGTATAGTTACATTCCCTGTATGTCTTTAGTCAATACCTGATTTGGAGTGTCTTTTACAGCAAAGCATTCAAAACGTAACACTCTTTTTTTGGGCAATCAGGTAAAAAACGCTTATTAGTTTTTTTTTCTAGAATAAATAAGATCTCCGCTTCAATACTATATTATTCTCCATTAGGTGAGACATTATGGGTAGAATTTTACGATTCATTCAGCTCTCAAAAAATTATGATATTCGAATCTCAAAAATTCAAATATATTCATCAGTAGGTGCGGACTGCGTAATGATTTCAAAACGATGTTGTTGCATGACAAAATAGGTTTGTAAAACTATGCCTACTGTTCATACTACGTCATTCTATTTTATATGCGTTTTATTAACTTGCAGTGTATGTATAGTACGGATCAAATCTTGCAACTGAATTTTAAAGCAGTTTATCCTCAATCGATTAAGATGCAATTTTGTATATCCGTTTGGTTTGGATAACAATGCATATACAAAGCTGGGTCACAATGCACGGAAAGCTAAAAAGCTTGTTTACAAAAGCTTTTTTTTAATTGGGGAAAAAAATACATTAATATACCAACAAAAATGTAAAAATTTAAACTAAAGTAACATTGTGAATAGGCTCTTATGCTGTGTTTTATAAGCTTCTTCAAAACTAGATAAATTTTGGAAACAGACGAACTTAAACATCGCTACACCTTTACAATAGGGCAACCCTATAATCCGGTAAAAAAGACTTAGGCAAATCATTATAATTTTCGTCATGGTACCTCGTAGCAGTCGTGGCCGAGTGGTTAAGGCGTCTGACTCGAAATCAGATTCCCTCTGGGAGCGTAGGTTCGAATCCTACCGGCTGCGGATCTTTTTGTGTTTTTTTTTTTGTTTTTCTATCATCACACTCCTACTAATTATATTAATATCTGATTTAAGTTAGTGTGATTGTGAATTTACATGTTTGTTAATCGATCATTTTCCAAACGCTTTTTCCAAAATTTTCGATGAACGGATTTAAACGAATGTTTGCACATGGGTATACCTGAAAAGTTAAAACATAGGTACTACTTACAAAGGGAATATTAAAAAATATCTTAGTAGTAGTAGTACATTGAGATGATTTTTACTATTAACTTGCCAGTTAGTTGAGCCACAGATAATATGGTAAAAAGTACCTAAAAAGGAAGAACAAATTGCATTTTTCCGGGCCGTATTGTGGTATTATTTGTTTAAAAATCTAAGATTAACTTATTAACTTGTTTAACAATATATAACTTTTTTTTTTAAATAAGCTATACTTATTAGCCAAATTGTAGTTTTGTCACAAAAAAATATTCCGACAGAAAACATTCATTTGAACAACAAAAATGTCTTTATCTACGGCATTGACGCTACTAGCACAGATACGAGAAGTTACTACACTACTAGTCTCAAGCTGGTTCTTATGTTGGTCGCTAGATGGCGCTTTGCAGTTGTAGATGGCGCTTTGCATATTTGTTCCATTTCTGAATCGCGGTGTGACTGAACTACGTCTTAGATTTTATTGGTTTGAAGTCATATCTCTTCTAAGAGAGTAGATGATGAACTCTTCAGATGTGTACCCTCCATATTCATATTTTGGCTTGCCCACTCCCCACTGGTCAGTATGTTAGCGTGACTACATACATTGTCTGTACATTGTTTGGTGTACGTAGTCGGAGCGGAAAAATGTCGAAATTCTTAATTTCAGATTAGCAGATAATTAGTGTATGACGTCGTGTAATTGTGTATGGTAAGTACAAATTTGTGTATCCAGCCATTTAGGAGCCATTCAACAAAAACTGTTTCCGCTGGAACTACGTCATCCTAGCGGAACATTTTTTTTCCTATGCACGTAGATGAAAAAAAAATACATTCAATAATTAGTGTGTAACGAGAGGTAAATGTGCATGCTTAAATCAAATTTGTGTGTAATAAAACTGCGAAGATAATCAAGTTTCCGCTGCGCTGACGTTTGGCTATTTGATGAAAATCATATAAAACGGCTTACTGCAGAGCTGATTTTTTTTACGCTCGTTGCTTTGAATTTGTGTATAATCATTGTGAAAACAGAATTTGAAAAAAACATACCGTTCAGAAGATATACACGTAAAAGTAAAATAAGCTTATAAGGTCCAATTTCTTAAAATAGGAACTCTAGAGCCTAACTTATAACGTTTATTTGTATCTTGTAGGGGTCTACAATGCCTTGCCAAGTTTCATTCAAGTGGTCTTAGTAATTAATGAGCAATGACATAATTTACTACGACTGGACCACTATATCTATGACATCCGATTGTAGGACTTTTTTATGGAAAAGCTAAATAAAACATATTCTGGTAATAATTGTATTAATGCAACTATTTCAGCTTATTACACTAAATAATTAAAGAGATATAATAAAAATACCAGAACAACCGCAATTCATGGATAAACCGACCAAGTTTGAATGGCTACAAAAAAGCGGCCGTGCAGTATAAAGAGCTAACATTCTAAAAATTCCAGTGTTGTACCATTTTTGGATTGGTACAGGTGGGCACACAATTCTTGAACAAGTTACTAATATACTATTTTTTATGTATTACTATATACTTATAAGCCTTCTAATAAGAGTTTATATTTTAATTGTTATTTAGTCGATACTCTTGACTATTACTTCTTAATGATGATTAATTGTGTATATCTTTGGACCTCCAATCCTAATCAAATAAATGCATAAACTAATCATTTTCTTGATATATATTGTAGGTCACATGTTTTTTAACCGACTGTCCAAAAAGGAGGAGGTTCTATGTTTGGCAGTATGTAGGTATATACCGATTTCTCAGTCAATTGTGGACCGATATTGAAAATGATTTATTGTTTGAAAGAGTATGTTCCCGGATTGGCCACATTTAAATTTGGTGAACATCTGATAAAGAACTTCGTAGATATATAAAAGGACTCTTCAATAAAGAACGGCAAATCTCTCGAGATTGCTGCAATTGCATGTCTGTTTATTGTTTACGCCATTTTATAACATAACATCACGCCAGTACGCTCTAGCTGTACGCATATGTGAATGTGATGTACAGTTCACTCTCACATACTCTCATTTTACCGATTACGTTCAAGTCTTATGTTTTGTATGTTTATTCAGGTAATTTATTCTGGCATAACTTTGGGCATTGTGGGTACCATTTTTTTTTTTTTTTTGGGACAATCCCACCGCACTATTCCCAAACCACTGCAACTCCTGAAAGCCAGAATCAACAGTGGCGACCACCAGAAAAGCGCCGAGGCAATGAAGCTCGACGAAGTCCCGGAGAATGAATTTAACTGTCTTGGATCCCGCAACGAAATTAATCAGAAAAGAATAACGGAGGAGTAGGAAAAATGTAAATTTCCACTTCCCTCCATATCAAGCAGGAGACAGAACAAACAAGGCCAATAGGCACAAAGGGTCATATACAACTGGGATAAGCCCAGTTGCCTAGCACCACGGATAAAAAAAAATGCATTAATACATATTAATGGGTCCTAACATTGTGAGCTGTGTTATATTTGGTTCCAATAATAGGTATGGCAAAAACGCTTGAACGCACGGAAATTTGTTCAAGTTTCCACAAGGTCCGTATAGTAAACAACTCCTGATGCAGCCTGTACATTATTCAACATAATATTACGTACCATACCATACCATAGAACCACCATACCACCGTACCATATTATAGAACTTGCTCATTATGTACCAAAAATATAGTAATATATAATATGGGTGTTTGTGTATGTGAGTTTATATGTTTGTAAACGCACCCACGATATAGGAAGAAATTCCTAGTGTGGACAACGTAAACCGTTCTATCCTGTTTTCCCGTAACTTCCTTGTGTTTCAAAAAATAATCAAACTTATCTGAGTTCAAGTGCTATTCGAGCATGCTTCGCCCGTCTTTACATCCTTGGTTGTCATTGTGTTTATATGCATAGCATAATATAATGATCAGCCTATATACGTTCCCTGCAGGCCGGGGCGTGGTCCCAGCAAGACGCAGGCAGGCCTCCTCTTTGCATGATGGAGTGGGTCGTGCATAAGTCAAAAATTAATTTATCCGAGTTGTTTAAAATTTGGCTCCGGTTTACTCGTGTGGACTAAAAGATCATGACTGCGGCATCATCATCATCACTTTGTAAACGTCAGTTGTGTGTATTAATATTTTTTCGTCAGTGTGTACATCAGTGTTCCCAACAATAATTTTAGAATGCCACATCCAATAAGCATACGAGTATCATGAACTTACGCCAAAACTTCTTTGTACCTTCTTATTTTATTCCGTTTAAAAACCGTCACAATAATGAATTGCCTTAGAATTTAGAATATGGCAGTAGCAAAACTGAAGAGCCAAAACACATCATTTTGTGAACTGATTTTGTACCAGGCAATTATGAAAATTAATTTGATAATTAGCAAGATTCAATATGGCAAGACCAGGGGCCTTATACCATAATGTGTTAAAACTAACATACTGCGGCAGTGAAAAGGGAAAGAGCAATTTGTCTTGTATAGCTCCGTCCTGCTCCTTTTTCTATGATCCTATCTAACAACAAATGTCAAAAATCTTTTATCAAAGATCATGATATAGTGTAATACCCCCTTACTCTAGAAGTCATCCGATTACCAAAATTCCAATTGAAAGCTACACTATCAATGAGTAGGTGCCATAGGCATTTAATCCCGAAAAAAACATGTTTCCTGTAGGAAAGATCTACTTGGTTTGTAATGTGAACAAGATGAGGAATTCTGCTAAATCATTGTAAGAGCCGAGTAAACAATCAAATCGTAAAGAACAGCGTATCTAAATGATTTTATTTGTTGTTTTGTGGGGAACACGTGAACACGAAATCGTGACTGTGATAGAGACATTTTTGAATGGAGCAATTATTATTTGTCTTCAGATAAGAGAGTTTATTAGTTGATAGTAATTGACAATAAGTTAGTCTAGCTTAGCTCGCTTAGCTTAGCAAAAGTCTGATAATATAGATGGTTTATTTATTTCATATTTATCGCAATTGCCATTACAGAATTTTCCAATTCGATAGATGCGCTTATCCTAACATAAGTTAGGTACCTATCTAACATCTATAAAAAATATAAACAATACACTCCTTGTGAATTCATACAGAGTACAGCAGAATATGAGTAGATCTGTCTCGTTAACCATCAGTTGCGTTTTAATTTTAATTAAACTGTGGAATCGATGGAATAATAACAATATCGATAAAATTTATTAAAAACCTAATTATAACTAACCTAACTAATTGCATAAACATTTGTCTTCGCAGTGGTGTGGTGTGATGTGTTCCAGACAGTCTTAAAATAGCAAAAGTAACCCCTAAATATAAGTCTGGAACTAGGACTGACCCCGGGAACTACCGACCCATTTCAGTGTTACCTGTTATACCTAAATATTCGAAAACGTTTTGTTTACCCGCTTATTTAAACACTTAACAGATACAAATTTTCTTTATGCACACCCGTATGGATTTCGTCCACAATTTCGGGTACTGTTGATTTAATAACTAAAATAAAAGATAAATTTGATACGAAAATACTAGTCTTTGGTGTTTTTATCGACCTAAAAAAGCGTTTGATACTGTTAGCCATTTTGTTCTCCTTAAGAAGCTAAAAATCATAGGTATTACTTCTACAGCCTACAAAATGTTTTAGTCTTATCTGACTAACTGGAAACAGATCGTCAAACATGATAAATTTGAAAGCACAACGGCCAATATATTATGCGCAGTTCCCCAGGGATCAGTCCTGGGTCCTTTAGTTTTTGTCATGTATACATATATTAACGATATTAGTACTGCTGAGCTGACTGGACACTAATTGTAAGCGGAGGACAGTTGTCTTTTTTATTTTGGTGACTCCGTCAATGATATTGTAACTGAATCACAGAAAGATCTTAACGTTTCGAACATGTGGCTCGATCAGAATCTTCTGACTATGAATGTTGGCAAAACAGGTTATATATTTTTTGCAGCAAAGATTAAAAAAATACCAGTAGTTCCAAATCTCACAATAAAAAACGAAAATTAAAGCATGAGAAATATTTGGGTATAAAAACGAAAATTAAAGCATGAGAAATATTCGGGTCTAATTCTGGTCAGTAAATTGACACCCAGAGCGCATTTATTGACCACGTGAGATCTCGAATTCTACCACTAACCGGAGCAATACGTAACATTGCAAAATACGTACCCTACAAGCTAAGATACACTATTTAATAATACCATAATCAAACTACATCTAGAATATCTGATCCAAGTATGGGGACAAGCTGCGAAAACCAAATCAAGAACACCTGCAAGCACAAAATAAAATCATTAAAGTCTTCTTCAATTGCGATTTTTTTTGTACATTAAATAGTACATTATTGCAGCAGCCTGCAAAAGAGGCATCGATCATACGTAAGTCCATCAATGCCTAGTTGTGACCAAGGCTTGTATAGTAGGTACTTATTCTCAAATAATGCGCGGCAATTAAAACTAAGTAGTATCTAGAACTCATTTTGTCAAATACAATTACTTTTCAAAATCAATAACGATAAACAATAATTTTACCCGCGTTAAAGTGTCCATTTGTTTTTTTTTTCAATTAACAGCTTTCTATTTGCAAGCCAGTTTGAAATTTAAATAAAACCTTTGATAAGTTACCTCATTCGTCGCCATGTTTCGAAATAAATGATCGTTCCATTTTTAAATTATACGACAGATATGAGTTTACTATATAATTTAACCACGACAGATTTAATATTTTTTTTTTAATATTTTTTTTCTTTTTGTTCGCCCTTCTCGGGCAGGCTAAGGTCTTGGACCATACCGCCTCGTCTTCAGTGCAATTTTAACATTCTTTAGTATGCATTAGAATACTGGTGTAACGGATTCTAATGGTTTTTGGAGTATTTGGCAGCAAATTGTATCGAGTCAGCCTTCCCAGTAAGCTTTGCGGAGGTAGTCAATACTACAATAAAATTCTCCGCTCCACTATCCTGAGATCGCTTCTGTCAATGATTTCACATATTGTCCAATTGCGTAGACAGTTGAGACACAAAACTACACCAATTTTATATATATCCACTAGGAATCAATTTGCAAATAATATTAACAGCCGCTGAACTTCACTCGAAAAAATCCCGCCAAAAACTCTATGGATTTTAATACAAATTTTGCCGGCCGCTGCTCGCTTGTATTTGGCCAGTACCGTAATTTCGAATTATCTCGAAGAAGGTTGTCAAAATAAAACTCAAATTTCAACAACTGTATACGTATCACACATGCATGACTATCCGAAAAATTCTAATTACCAACATACACAGGAATATGTCATTCAAACAGAAGATTCATAGATACAATACTCGAAATCAAGACGACTTAGAAGCTGCAACAGTAAGAACCTTGTACGGCGTGAAAACTATCCAAAGTGAGGGTGTGCTGTGCAGTCGGAGGATACATCTGGTTTTGGTCAGCCAGCTTACGAATATGTATTCTTCGACTGCACAGCATGATTTTCTTCTTGTTTACGTCTTTTTAGTTTGGTTCATAAGCAGCCGTGTTTTTATCTTTTTCTATTAACTTTTTTGTGTTAAAACTGCTTTGTTTGTTATTCTACGCTTGTTTTAATAAATTATACTATGACGTCAATTTCGTTCGATATATGAAACTACTACCTTGTGTTATTTTAGTTAAGTTTCTCTTTATGTGAACTGTAATTTAATTTTGTTCTTTGAGAAAATAAATATCTTTAAACTGGAACTGCTATCTATCTACCAAATTTACATAGAATTTAGTTTTGTTTAGGTAATTTCTTTTTGGTTGCAATTCCACCTACTTACATATTTTTAAGATTGTAATTCTAATCACTTTTTTTAAGCTTGCAAATGTTTGACTTGATGTAATTGGAAAACGCGTTTTATTTGTATTTAAAATAGTTAATTATTAGAAATGTGTAACTTTATCATTTAGGAAGGACTAGCGACCCGCCCCGGCTTTGCATGGGTGCGATAGCCGACTTTTACTGTGGATGTTCCAAAAATAATCTTAGATCCTAATGTGCCTAATTGCTACTAAATCGGCCCAGTTGATTCACAGCAAATTGGCTGTCACAGATAGACTCATAATTTCAAAAATGTACTCTGTGATCCTATAATTCCTTTTTCTAGAGATGAAACGGATAGCTGTTTGGCCGGATAACGGATATTCGGCCAACCTTGTAGCTGGATATCCAGATATCCGGCGGAACATTGCCTTTTGGTGCATCGTGCATCGCAAGACGTGAGCATGCGTAGGTGGCGCATGAACGTTCGGGTGGACTCGGTCGAATTCGAGTCTTTTCGTTCATGAGCGATGCACGATGTTGAATTGATTGCAATCACGATCGTTCTGATCCTTTTTTTGCGGGGGTCCGTTGGATGCGGGACGCACGGGACCCATCAATGTGGCGACGCTTTGGGGAGTCCTAAGTCCAGCAGTGGACGTCTTTCGGCTGATATGATGATGATATTGACGATCGTTTCAGGTTATTATTAAAAATAGGAGATTTTGTTAAGTATCTTTTTTTTTAATTTTAAATACATTTTACGACAAAAATTCCATCGGTAAAAAAAGATCACCTTTATTGGGAATATTTTGATATGAACCGTCATTGATTATAAGTTTGCTGATTGTATTTGTTAAGTGATAAATAAAGGAATTACCTAAACATGATATTTCGTTTTTTTATCCGGTATCCGGCCGGATAGTAATTTAGCCGCCGGATAGGCCGGATACCGGAAAGATAACGGATATCCGTTTCATCTCTACTTTTCTAGACGAACGGAGCCTTTAAAATTACTCAAATCAATCTAGCCGTTCTCAAGCGATGATCTTTCAAACACAACAAACAAACAATTGATTTTTATTTATAGATAGTACTTGTTAATTACAACGTTTAGTTATGTACCTACAAGGCCGATCTCGTTAAATAAATGCAACATCGTTTACTTGGGTATATTAACTATAGGATGATCATTACAGCCGGTGTTTCGGCGAAACACCGTCGTGTGATTAAAGTTACGAAATTAAATAAATTAATAATTACGAAATAAATTAAATATCGAGAATTATACGGGTAAGTAGTTATAAATAATAATAAAATTAAGGCACTAAGTCCCAATTTTCAAATTACATGTAATAGTAATTGACAATTACTTATTGTAGTTCATTCATAATAATAAAATATATTTAGATTTTTTTTTTGTTTGCGCCCTTGGCGTTACGTCACTAAAGTGCTAGCAACCCTATATGGGGGCCCATTAATTGAGTGTGCAAGTCACCCCCTGCCATTTATAGCCGTTTAGTTCAACAGTGGTCGTGGTGGCCGCTAGTACTCTTATAGTTATGGGCAATCGATCCACTAAACCTACAAAATCCATAGCCCAATACATTTTTCTCCATAATTTGCAATAGTCCTGCACCACCGGGGATTGTCCTTTTTTTTTTTTTTTTTTTTTTTATTTAGCGTGGAGAAATGCTCATGCATACTGCGCTACCACGGGGAGATAGCGCAGTTATGTGGGACTCTAACCCACTAAAACTCCACGGTGTCCTCCTGTGCCGCTTACGGCGGGAACACGGGTACGCGTTAGCACTCACCGCGAACCCGCCGCGGCTGTCCGTCACCGGACCCTCCTCTGGGGAGTACCCCCCATCACCGGCGCACCAGAACACACTGTGCGCCGTGACCACCCCAGGGACCAAACCAGCACATGGGTGCCAGACGACCCCGTGTATGGCACCCTTGGTCCCCTTGTGACGGGTCAGGGTGAATGGCCCCGCCACCTACCATTTTTCGGCCGCAAGGGATAGGGAGAGCGGCCAACGCTATACCGACACTCCTCCTCCCCTGCGGCCCCACCGCGTCCGCCATCAGACGGTGGCGACCCCGTCTAGGCCGCGGAAGGTAGGGAGAGCGGCGCACCGCAATACCGGCACTCCTCTCCCGCCGCGGCCTCCAACCCTCAGCCGCGATATCGTATGGGTATGGGAGACCCCATACGACATCGCGGCCCACCTCAGTTGCGATGTCGCCTAGGCAGCACCGCAACCTACATGTTGGCCGCTACGTCGTCGGCTTATCGGCAAAAGCCCTGACGAGCGGCCCCTCCTCGGGTTCCTCTTCGCTTCACCGTGGGTGACCAAGCCACGGTTACTGAGCCCCCCCGCAACGACAATGCGGGAACCCACCGGGGGGGACCGGGGATTGTCCTTGGGTGCAGTTGCGTAGTGCATACAGGGATAATCTTCAGTTGGTGCCACATTGCCTGATACATGTCTAACGGGGCTTCTACGAGTTGGCTTCGGCTCCTCGCACGCGTTTCAAAGGACCGGGACTCTAAGGTCCCGAGACAAACAAAAAAAAATATTTTGCAACAGTATTTTTGGCACATGGAATCATCTCCACTTGAACATTATAAATGATATTGATAATAATAATATCTTACCGATATGTCAAAACAAAAACAAGTTTATCTTGATGATTTTCTTGTCAAAATCTATCTAAACATGTTGTTTTTGCTTAAGAAAATAATAATAAGGTGCCACGAATGCAATAAAAAACAAAAAGAATCGTGGCCCATGAGGGGATCGAACCCGCGACCTTCGCGTTATTAGCACGACGCTCTAACCAACTGAGCTAATGGGCCGATGGCAGTTCGGTTGAAATAGTCTACTACGCTCCGTTTATATTGAATCCATATAACATTATGCATATTCTGGTACGTATGTGTATTCGTAGTATCAAGTTTGAAGTATGTTTGTCTCGATTTATAGCATCAGTGACGTCGTCTATATGTACGATACGATACATTTCTTCTCTAAGTTTTATAAATACACATTTGTTAAATGTTATAAAAGGTGTAACAATATAAACTATTGCCGTTTTTTTTTTGTCGTTATATTGTCCCACTGCTGGGCAACGGTCTCCCCCATAGCTTTCCACTCTGCCCGATTATTTGCCATCGCCTGCCAATCTCTCGTAAACGGCTTTAAGTCGTCACGCCAGCGTTTCCTAGGCATCCCACGGCGACGACGACCATCTTCTGGCTCCCACTGCGTGACGATTCTGGCCCATCTATCGTTATGCATTCTGCATGGCGATTCCTGTTTTGGAGCGTATCGTAGTATTACGTATTCTATCGATGAGCTTAATACCCAATACGCTACCCTCTTGCCGCTATCCCAATTTATTTGGGTTCGGTGCAAAATGTCTTCTTCTTTCATACTTACGCGAAATATCCACTTAGACGTTGACTTGCGGACACCAGCCCGTCTCAACTTAACTTCCAAACTTCTCTTTTAGCCGTGATTTCAGTAGAATTTCCAGAGATATCATGTTTCACACTGTCCAATTTGCTCTTCCCTAACTCTTATTATATTCATCCACATTCATACTCTAAACTTACGCCTCACATTTTTAACCGTCGAAATAAATGAGGAGTTGTTCGTACAACCACGTGTAACTTTTTGCTGGGTAGTCCGAAGTCAATGATTCTTTTACTACTAGTTTCATGGTTTTTTTTTGTTCTTCTTCTTCTTTTCGTGTGAGGCGTTTTTAATCCACCACAGTACGGTGTTACGCAGAAGGACTAGGAGGGCTGACACTAAATAACTGGAACTGGAATGATAGCTAGGAGGAAGAAGAGGACAGTTATTTTCTTTCTTAAATGTTTTTATCCTCATTCTAGCCCAAAGATGCTGTGGCAGCCTATAAACCTGACAGAAGTGTGCCCTGCCAACACACAACTATCGGATTGCTCCGACTTCGCCTTCATCTACCTAAACCTGCTTGTGCGACTGTACGGTGACTCCCGCGACCGGAGAGTGCAGCAGTGTAGAGAAGAAGAGGGGAAAGTAATGGAGAGTGTGGAAGGGAAGAGGCAGGAGTATGACTTTATTGTGGTGGGGGCTGGTGCCGCGGGCTGTGTTGTTGCGAATAGGCTGTCTGCTGTGAGCAAGTGGAAGGTATGAACGATGCAGAAACTATTCCTTACAAACAAAAAAAGAAAACCCAATTCTTGATAATGGCTTAACTGATAAAAGAAGTGAGATTTAACCGTATATCAAGTTCTCTCGAAGTTCCTTTACTCATACTGCCCTGTCATGCACAACGATCTTCAAATGCTTCAAAAGAAAAGTTGTTTTTTACCTATTTGCTACACATTATCTCATACTGCCCTGTCATGCACAACAATCTTCAAATGCTTCAAAAGAAAAGTTGTTTTTTACCTATTTGCTACACATTAACTCATACTGCCCTGTCATGCACAACGATCTTCAAATTCCTCCAAAGAAAAGTTGTTTTTTTTACCTATTTGCTACACAATAGAGCTATTTACCAAGTGTTTATCCACCAACTTAATTATTTAAGTTTCAGTAAAATTCAGTCAAGTATGTGTCAACTTGTCAAGTCACACTGCTGTGTAGCAAATAATATAACGAAAATTCCATATTAGTATCAAAAACAGTCGTGAGCAGAGATGCCTAGAATATCTTGCAATTGTCCATATCAGTACATACTTACATAGTTATGTAGGAACCTTGTTCGAGTACCTATTTAAATATTTCTACGACTTAGGTTAGTTAACAAATTTTTTGTTAGACTGAACTAAAAATACTAAATCCGTGTAATAAATTTAATAACAAAGCAGGTACTCGTTACTCATTGCCTAGTACCTACATATAGCGAATGAAGAAGTTTACGTTTTAATCACTATCGAGCAATAAGCATCCATTATGTTCGAGTACGTAACGTTCGAATAATCGATTGTTTCCTCTTAAAGTATCGGGATTTCAAACAAGCGATAATTTACGACTAATTTCGTGAACCAGTTTGGCGAAGATTATTTATTCAGATTCAAAGTCAAATTCAAATTATTTATTTGTAAAAACATAGGTATGTTTAACTTAATAAGAATACAAATTTTGGATACATATAATTCCTAATTTTAACATATAAATTTTTATGCATTGTATTATTTAAATTATTATTAAGATTAAATTAGATACCAATAATCATTAAATCGAATTGAGCATTAATAAATCGGACACTTGACTCACACAACGACATACCCAATTATTATTTATTTGAATTGTCTAATAAGAATTCATCAATGGAATAGAAGGTTTTTTAACCATTAAATCTGTTAACATTCTTTTGAATTTGTTAATATCATTCTTAGCTCTTATAGTATAAGTAATCTATCTATAAATAAAACACGAGCTACAATTTCCAAGATAATGACCGATAATTCTAATCAATTGCGATTAGAATTTGCAATTCATTAAAAGATATGAAAGCAAATCTTTACATAATTTTGTCTGCACTTCTATCTTGATTATGTGTTTCATGAGGTTTTCAGATCAAAAATAGTCCCAAAAAGATGTTATCAATTTATCTTTAAACATTTGATAAAAAAAATCAGTTCAGTCAGTTAAAAAAATACAAGGAAAAAATAAAACAGTAAAAAGTGTAGCAGTAGAGGTGAAGTTTTAGATTGTGTTGAGGATTATCAATAAAAACGATGCGTTAGTCTTAATGATCAAATTCTGTATTCACCATTTTTTATTTACAAATTTCAAGGAGAGGAGTGTGGTAACAATAGTTTTGGAAGAAGACCAATCACAGTCGATCGATAGGTATGACGTAGCGTATGGTATCATTTCTTGCCTTGAGATGTCGCTGTAAGATTCTGATGAGCGTTAATGGAGTAGGAGTCCACAACAAAAAGGTTAAAGGCATCTAAACACTATTTTGGGAATAAAAATGGCCAGAGCATGCGGTAAGCGCTAGCTTATTATTAAACGGGGTTGGTTTATGATTATATCAATATTAAATTCTGGAGTTGAACATTCAGTAAGTAAAGTTATTTGTGTATTACCCACTTACACAGTTTTTAGACCAAAATAATCAATCATCCACGCACACACCACACACACATAAACACCCCACACACACACAGATATACACCCCATACACACACTTATAAGACATAACTCAGACTCATTTGTTAAAGCTGATATAAAATAACAGTCTTCTTTAATTCTCTTTTGTATTTATTTGATTTATTCTCACAAAATGTATAAATAGTAGCAGGTTTTTTTTAGAATATTATTGTGTGTAAATCTATGTTGCGGAAGAGTGGAGTGTCCTAACACAGGCATTTATTTGCTTAAAAGGGCACTTCTGACACTAGCTATGTACTACAAAAATTGTTAAAGAAAATAAACTATTTGTAAAACTATTTGTATTTTGTAATCATAATTATAATGACTGTATAACTCCGTCTCTTTCTCGCACATCATAGTAATACAGCACTTGTACCCTTGTATTACTTAGTACCAACACGTTCATATTCCAGGTTCTGCTGCTGGAAGCAGGCGGGGAGCAGCCAGATGTGACGCTAGTTCCTGGGCTATCCACCGCCTTGCTCGGCTCCAACATCGACTGGGCATACACCACGGAACCTGACGGAAAGAGCTGCCTGGCGCGCCAGGAGCAACGCTGCGGATGGCCTAGGTAAACAACGAAATAAGGCTGTTCTAGATGAACCTCGCGAGTTTTGTTTCAAGACTCATTTGCATTTGACTCATTTTTGTGTACTCACTTGTAGTTGATTGATATTCTTGTGAAAACCTCGGATGGGTACTGAGATTAATCTATATATATATAAAAACCAATGCCACATTTCGTTGTAATTTTATAAATCAAGAACGGGCTCACCTATCCAAACCAAATATTTAGGCTTTGTTCGGACTATTTAGTAGATGTTTTTTTTTTTTCAGTATATAGGTATGTTAGGTAGGGTAGGGTAGTTATGGTAGGAACCAGTTGACGGGAGCGAAGCCTCGAAGGTCAGCTAGTACTCTTATATAAGCGATTGCCTGGTACATTCTGTATTGAAATTTTCCAAAGAGATTTTGAAAAACGAATCTGCTGATCAGAGTGCTATCAGTTCAGAGATTTTCAAACGGTTTATATAGCTTGCCCTGTTTGATTTTTGGATCAAATTTAGTAAATCAATAAGATCTATAGTGTCTTGCCGATAACTAGACCATTTTAATAATAGAAAACGGATGATTTTTAGGGTTCCGTAGCCAAATGGCAAAAAACGGAACCCTTATAGATTCGTCATGTCTGTCTGTCTGTCTGTCTGTCCGTCCGTATGTCACAGCCACTTTTTTCAGAAACTATAAGAACTATGCTGTTGGAACTTGGTGAGAATACATCTAGTATTCTGTGAACCGCATTAAGATTTTCACTCAAAAATAGAAAAAAACAATAAATTTTGGGGGTCCCCATACTTGAAACTGAAACTAAAATATTTTTTTTCCATCAAACCCATACGTGTGGGGTATCTATGGATAGGTCTTTAAAAATGATATTGAGGTTTCTAATATCATTTTTTTCGAAACTGAATAGTTTGCGCGAGAGACACTTCCAAAGTGGTAAAATGTGTGTGTCCCCCCCTGTAACTTCTAAAATAAGAGAACTAGAAAACCAAAAAAAAATTTATGATGTACATTACCATGTAAACTAACAGCGAAAATTGGTTTGAACGAGATCTAGTTAGTAGTTTTTTTAATACGTCATAAATCGTAAACCGCAATTTACCAAGTACGGAACCCTTCGTGCGCGAGTCCGACTCGCACTTGGCCGGTTTTATGTCTGTCTTTACCATGGTAACTATGGCATTCAAAAATATTAAATACTCATTGTAAATAAGTACTTAATTCCGCTTTGCTAGAAAAAATACCAGAGGATTCCTTGAAGATGCTATTAACAAACTCACTCTGGTTTACGAAATAACAGTGCTGAACGTCTGTATCATCGTAGCCTGTGCATTAAACTCTTGCATTTCATGCTAGCAATTGCCTGTAACAATGTAATAATCATCTTATTTATAAACGTTATAATAAGACTAACAAACAAAATTTGTCACAATTAACAGTTAAATTACAAAATTAATTTGTTAAATTATCAGTTAAAGGATACACACAACTCATCAAGTCAACTTCAATACACACCGATAATAAGTGTTTGAAATGGAAACTATCCCTGAAAGCCATCAACATTTCTATCTCTCGAATCAATCGATAGAACCGCGTCATAACGCATTGATAACGACCGATTGGGATCACCCATTCCAATCGAATTTTTACACAATATTTATTCGTTATCAAGAACCATCAGATATAAGTTCGCAAATTCATTGGAGTCGACACGCGGCGCCTGCCCTTGCTCGCTATCTTTGTAAACAATCCACGTAGCACACGTTTCGATACCTTATCATGTACTTAGTACTTACTAGTCATAAATGTTACTATGTTAATTTACTACGTCTGATTTCCCTCTAGGTTCACTATTGCTAAGTGGTGATTTGTTATCATCGACAGTGTTTTGTAGTCAGTAACGTAACATTGTCCAAATTACGTCAAAGTAGTTTCTGGCTTTTACCGAGTTCGATTTGAGGTTTTATCAGTGTTGACCTATCAGTAACTGAAAAGGGACAATTCTGCGTCTTGAAGTTGTCCTCGGGACGGGTCGAAAATGCGATAATAGGGACAGTCCCGTTTAAAACGGGACATAATGGTCACGATAGCTATGAGTATTATGAATATAATGATCCGTTGACTTGCTAATTATAGTCTTCTACAGTCACCAATTTTATTGAATAGTGTCTAAAGGAGTCTACACACCAAACCCGCCGACCCGCCAACACAGCCCGGCGGCTTGGTGTCGGCGACCCAAACCTTCTTGTCGGCGACCCAAACCTTATTGAAGCAAAGTCGCCGACACCAAGCCGCCGGGCTGTGTCGGAGGGTCGGCGGGTTTGGTGTGTAGACTCCTTTAGGTGCCTTTGTCAGGATCTATTTTTAACCCTACGATAAGAAACCTTCGTTTACACTTACTGTTAAAGTGTAACGCGTTTCATTGTCAACAATTCTCAGAATCTCCTGTATTAGATCCTTAAAATATACGTCGAATTCAACTTTCTTCACTTAAAATTGTGTTCTTGCGTCTTGTACCATAGGTTAAAATTGTTGGATGATAAGTCTGCCATCTGTAAATTATCAAGCCCAGTTTGTATACGTTAGTAGGTATACCAGCGAAAGTTTAACTCGGGCTCCTTGTCAATCTCGAGAGGGTTCCTTCTTCAGAATTTTGTTGGTGGTTAATCTTCCATAGATGGCGTTGTGCCTTGTCGTTCTTACATGCTATAGTTCTGTGTCAGGAGTTTTGCTATGGTGTTTCGGTTTTTGCTAGATAATGGTTTAAGCTAGTACTAGTAACTTGTCTGAACTGGTAATGTATAAAAGTAAGGGATATTTGTGTAAGTCATGTTGATATGAGGTTTTTTAATCAGTTCTTGTCATTAAGATACATCACATAATAATATGGGTATCAGACCTGCCGGGTTCTGAACTCTAAGATTTATTTAGGCATGTGAGCTAAGAGTAAATTTGGTTTTAGTGAACTGAATTATATAATTTAGATTGACTGTTAGCAACAAAATTATGGATAAAAGGTTAGGTTATGCTTTCGTAGTAAAACGTTGGATGAGTTCTCATTTGATTCACATTGAAACATCCTCATCAATGTTCTTAATTATTCATTTTTTTAACTCGTTTCGGTACGCGTAATTTTTTAATTTTATTTTAGACAAATTCTTTCTTTCTTTTGTCAACGTGGTCTGACTAAGCATATATTTGCGATAAATGGGTATCAACAGTGGCGTCCCATTATCTGTAAGCGTGATTTGTATTTACATTTAAAATATGTGTCTGATAAATAACAATATCTAGCTGTCTGTAGAGATACCAAGTTTTCGCAATATTTCACAACCTATATTTATTTTTAACTTTATTTTTCTCAAATGGCATGCGATTGATCTGTAACTTAATATTCTTATTCAATATTTCTTTGCTGCAACTATAATTTTTTTATCGACTTCAAATCGGTCGATTCTAAAGTGCTTCACTAGCGACCACATCATAACTTACCATCAGGCGAGATAGTGGTCAAACGCGAGCCTATCGATAAAAAAATAAATTAAAAAAACTTAATTGTGATTCTAAAGAAATGAAGAAAATAGTAATTGGATTCAAACTTGTTGTACCTTCAATCTGGACAAAACCTGCCGCAAAATTTTCTATGTTGCTGAAAACAATGCCTACCTATGATGTGTTTGTGACATGTGCACAACTTTGTTTACCATGTATACGCTTACTTATGTTTAAGCTGTGTACTTCTTTGAGTGACAAATTCACCATAATAATAATAGATATATAAGTTCTTTAATGTAATATGTATTAGTGAATAAGTCGTTGGAGTACCTAAAATAAAACAAAATAAATAAAATAATACGCAGTTTTGGAGTCGGGTTTCACGTTCAAATTAAATATTACTTTTAATTAAAACCAAGAACAATGCTTATAGAGGCAAAGTGATGGGCGGCTCGAGCTCCATCAACTCTATGGCGTACATCCGAGGGAACAAACTCGACTACGACACGTGGGCCGCCATGGGCAACGACGGTTGGAGCTACAATGATGTGAGAGATCACTCTACTGCACCCTACTTCTCGCACTACAGCACTTTGATTAAAAGAAAGCACAAGAAATGCTTCACTTCTCTAAGCACTTTAATAAAGATAAATAGAATGCACACAGCACATTGTCCATCAAACCGCCTAGCCTTTGCGCAACTATATGGAGCCACTGCCTATCTGTCCTCCACAAGACCACAACCCAGTAACGGGGTAACACGATAGGTACCCCTCGGCAAGATTGATGTCAGATTTTCTGACTACCGACTATCCGTAACGACTGTCAAAGACACACGCACGCAGCACCTTCTAATACAGCTAAATGAGCTTTTACTAAACAACCCAATTTCCCAATCTTAGGTGCTGCCATACTTCAAGAAATCTGAGAAAAACCTGAACATTGAGGGTCTTAACCGCAAATACCACGGCGTTGACGGCGAACAGTCTATCTCCAGATTCCCTTACATTGATAGACCTTCCATCATGATGACCGACGCCTTCCACGAACGAGGATTGCCCATAGCAGATTACAATGGAGCCTTCCAACTAGCCACCATGCAAGCCCAAGCCATATCAAAGGATGGAGAGCGAGTCTCCACAAACAACGCATTCATACAACCAATCAGATATAAAAGGAAAAACCTTACCGTTAAAGTCAAATCGGAAGTATTCAAAATCCTCATAAATAAACACAAGGTTGCTTACGGTGTTAAATATTTTCGAGATGGTCAGGTTCACACAGCTTACGCTAAGAAAGAGGTCATACTTAGTGGCGGTAGTATCAACTCTCCGAAATTACTCATGTTATCCGGCGTAGGTCCTAAAGAACATTTGTCCAAGCTGAATATTCCCTGCAAGAAAGATTTAGCTGTCGGAGAGAATTTACACGATCACGTTACTTTCAATGGTATCATTATAGCTCTACCCAATAGGACAGCAACTCTGGTCAGTCACGAAGAAATGTTACAAGAAATTTATGACTACAGTCAGATGAAGCATAAGAATGGACCACTGTCTGGTAACGGTCCAGTCAATTCCATAGCATTTTTTAAGACAAATCCTGACCTGCCTGCACCAGATATCCAATTCCAAGTGGATCAAGCGTTGATGAGGGAATATATTTGTGAACCAGAAATCTATGATGAGATAGCAATAAAACCGACACCGTACTATGATGCTATGCTACCGAGAACTATGAACTTGGTGCCAGAGAGCAGAGGAAATCTTTTACTTAATCATAAGAATCCACATGGCAAGCCATTGTTGTATGCGAACTACTTCAGAAATCCAACTGATCTTATACCTTTAGTCAAGGGAGTAAGGTTCCTTCTTAGTTTGGAGAATACGAAAGCGTTTAAATCTCACGGTGCATACTTTGATAGAACACCGCTAAAAGCTTGTAAAGATTATCCGTGGGGTACTGACGAATATATCGTGTGTTTGGCTAGAGCTTATACTTCGACTACCTATCACCCTGTAGGCACTTGTAAAATGGGTCCAAAATGGGACAAGAAAGCTGTTGTAGACCCAAGATTGCGAGTGTATGGTATATCTGGCTTGAGAGTTATAGATGCAGCTATAATGCCAGTAATCATTCGAGGCAACACTAATGCACCATCTATTATGATTGGAGAAAGAGGCGTGGCATTTGTCATCGAAGACTGGTTGAAAAAACATCCAAATTGTCAATAAATTGTAACATTATTGTTACGAGTTAGATATTAGACTAGTGTTTTATCTATTGCCTAATAGATGGCAGTACTTGTTCTATATCATGTTTAAAGTTTACTTGCTAGTGAGTTAGTGACCTAGTTTTGACTAATGATTAATTTGCTTTGATATTATATCGAATTATCGATACATTCTTATGAAATGTTGATATGTTGATACGATGTCTACTTATTACGATATGAAAACTTTATTGTTGAGTTGTCCTTGCTTTTTTTAGCCTGTATCTATACATATATACTACATATATTAAAATTGTAACTCGGCGATGTCTAATAGTTACGAAGATATTCAAAAGAAAATTTTACATCTTTTTGGGGTTCTTTTTGGGGTTTGGGGTTCTTTATATCAGCAACCTGCCGCATAGCAGCTGGATGGAGTGTTAGTGATGCCCAAAGGCAACTAAAAGAGGACTGCGACTTGTTGACTAAATGGTCTCATGACGCTGGTCTAGTATTAAACGCTAGTAAGACCAAATTAATGTATATCAGTTCCAGACAAAATAGAAGCTCTGTATTGCCTAAACTAACAGCTCACTGTCATGTGTGTTTGCATGAAAAATTGCACCAATAAAGTAGCCATCCCTTGTAGCTGTGACCCCATAGATCTCGTAGATAGCAACATACCTAGGACTTACCATTGATAGTCGACTTAATTGGAAGGATTACATTAACAGGTTGTGTGATAAATTAAGATGCATGCTAGCTGAATTCTCTATTATTAAATGCAAAATTTCATATCAAACTCTTTTAATGCTTTACAAAGCCCTGGGGGGTAACCACAAGCTCTCAGAGTAAGGTTATTTTGAGATCGAGTAAGTGACAGATGTATACAAGTCAGATACATCTGTCCCTTACTCGATCTCAAAATAACCTTACTCTAAGAGCTTGTGGTCACCCCCCTGGTCGAATCAACTATATCCTATGGTCTATCGAGCTATGGTTGGACATATAAGACACATCTTGATCAAATTTACGCAATTCAACTGCGCATATTGAAAGCAATTGTCCCTCACAACATAAAGAAGAAATACAAAAATGACTATCACAAGTTATTTCAATTCTGTAACCTATATATGAACAAACTTAATTTGCACTGAGATTTTTTTAATGAAAATCGAAAGAAAGCAAAAATATATATAATAGTAATTAAATTAGGACTCGTAGCGTCATCAATGCTCAGCTGTTACTTCCAAAGTACACAAATTTACACGGCAAGAGATGGTTATAGTATATTTTACCAAAATAAACTACCCATATCATTGAGGGACAAAATAACTCAGAAAAATATAAAATACAATCTAAAAGAACATTTTTTACAAAATATAAATACCTTAGATAGTAGATACATAGATTCACTTAAAAAAATATATTATTTCATTAATTATAAATAAAAAGATTAAAGCATTCATTCATTCCTTTGGCGCTACAACCCTTTGTGGGTCTTGGCCTCCTCAACGATCTTCTTCCATTTCGCTCTGTCACTGGCCTCTTTTCTCCAAGATGTTTTTCTTCCCATCCTCTTCAAATCTTCCTCGACACAATCTATCCAGCGCTTCCTGGGTCTTCCTCTGGGTCTTTTTTGAATCGGAGTCCACTTGGATGACTCTAACGGCTCTGGTATTGCCAATTCTTTCCAGGTGACCTGCCCATCTGAGATTTTGCGACTTGAAGTACCTAACAATCGTTTCCCCATTGATCAGGTTTTCTACTAAACAAAAATAATACCTATTTATAATATCATAACACAAAGAAAGTTGAAAATTAACAATTACTAAAAACACTAGGTTTCTTTTTTGTGAACAACCTGTATCAACTTAGAAACGACGAAGGGCCGGCGTGGTCACTGATGTGCGCTCGTTAGTATTACGTAATATTTCGCATATACCCACTGTAATTTTTATTATTTTTGTTGTAACTTTTTACCTAAGTACCTACTTAGGTGGTTATAATTTTGTCCTTATTATATATTCGATGTTTTTGGTACACGGTAAAACTCTAATGAGTTTATGTTGGCATCAACATAAACTCATTAGATATGTTGATCCAACCCTTGTTAGATCAGCGTCCGCGTTGATTGTGACGCTGACGGGACGACGCTTGACGCTGGGGGGACCCCAGCGACGCCCTGAGCCGAGGTTCGACCCTAAAGGGGGTGGCCCTCAGCCTAGCCGCTTAGGTTAAAATTTTTGTGTCTGTTTGGAGGCTCTAGTTTAGTCTCCACATGATCACCAGGTTAAGCGCCTAGTAGCCTATCACATTGATTGAAATGAGAGGCATCCATCAAAGAAAAAAACGCTCGCAAACATTTTCGACACGCTGCAGAAGCGAGGCAGCCGCAGCAGCGCCCTCAGTGCGAACGCAAAGAATGCTGTAAGATTTCTGCAAAAATGACTCCCACAGACTACACGAATAAAAGAAAAAGATGTGCAGTATGGAGCTACGAGCAACCCTGCGGGCAATCATATTCGCCCTCACCGACAACCCTCCTTACTTATTCAATATCAGCATCGTCCTTCAGGTCGTACTTCAAAATATGGCCTGGATATTCAAAACTATGTACCCGTTATAAGGGCACCCCGCACAACCTTACTGGAGGAACATCTGCCGGACACTTGGAACTCGCATTGAAGATCATAAGATCGCTCATATTATCATTATATTAAATACCATGTGTATGCGTACGTTTCATAAATGCCAATGAGGTCCCTGAGTCCCCCTTTTGACGTGCTCAGCAACACCATGTCATCACCGTAGCTGTGTTATTAAAGATTCAAACATCATCAACATGGCATCCAACATGTAAAAATGGTAACGGTCCTCGCTATGTAAATATTGTTACCCAACCATGGATCGATCTGCTGCAAATCTTGATCCGTGCGTGCGGTATTTACTTCTGTGGTTTAAGAAAAATAAGAAGAAGAGGAAAAGACAATTAAGATCAAGCCCCAAAGAGGAGGAGGCAAAAGCATATTATGGTAGCTGCATATTAACTCTGAACTAGAAAAGTATGATTTAGTTCTAGTCCTAGCAAGTCTCAGCAAGGTACAAATGTAAAAATTCTTATGGGGATAGGAAAGCCCAAAAACATCCAATTTTGTTGCAGGTTGCAAGCACGACTCCTGATAGTTGAGCTGCTGAATGTTGCACCGCTGCAATCGACCAATACGATACGTATTTTTTTTAATTTGAGCGAATTTTAGTATGTGTCGTGTAATCTTTTTATAGACTTATTATTTTATTTGTACATTATTAATATTAACAGCGGGTGGATCACGTGAGCGAAGCCGCGGGCACAGCGAGTTAATAAGAGAGATAAATAGAATGCACCCAGCTCATTGTCAATCAATCCGCCAGGTCTTTGCCTAACTATATTGCATGGAGCGACTGCCTAACTGTCTTTCCAACCTAGTAACGAGGTAACACGATAGGTATCCCTCGGCAAGACTGATGTCAGATTTTCTGCTTTCAAAGACACACAGCTAAATATATCTAAATGAGCTTAAACTAAAAAACCCAATCTCTTAATCTTAGGTGCTGCCATACTTCAAGAAATCTGAGAAAAACCTGAACATTGAAGATCTAAACCGCAAATACCACGGCGTTGATGGCGAACAGTCTATCTCCAGATTCCCTTACATTGATAGACCTTCCATCATGATGACCGACGCCTTCCACGAAAGAGGATTGCCCATAGCAGATTACAATGGAGCCTTCCAACTAGCCACCATGCAAGCCCAAGCCATATCAAAGGATGGAGAGCGAGTCTCCACAAACAACGCATTCATACAACCAATCAGATATAAAAGGAAAAACCTTACCGTTAAAATCAAATCGGAAGTATTCAAAATCCTTATAAATAAACACAAGGTTGCTTACGGTGTTAAATATTTTCGAGATGGTCAGGTTCACATAGCTTACGCTAAGAAAGAGGTCATACTTAGTGGCGGTAGTATCAACTCTCCGAAATTACTCATGTTATCCGGCGTAGGTCCTAAGGATCATTTGTCCAAGCTGAATATTCCCTGCAAGAAAGATTTAGCTGTCGGAGAGAACTTACACGATCACGTTACTTTCAATGGTATCATAGTAGCTCTACCCAATAGGACAGCAACTCTGGTTAGTCATGATGAAGTTTTACAAGAAGTGTGTGATTATAGTCAGATGAAGCACAAGAATGGACCACTGTCTGGTAACGGTCCGGTTAATTTCATAGCATTTATAAAGACTGATCCCGACCTGCCAGCGCCAGATATCGAGTACCAAGTAGGTAATGTGATTATGAGTGAATATATTCGTGAACAAAAAATCTATGACGAGATAGCAATATACCCGACAGCATACTACGATGCTTTGGTTCAGAGACCTATGAATTTGGTGCCAAAAAGCAGAGGAAAGCTTTTACTTAATCCTAAGAATCCACACGGCAAACCATTGTTGTATGCGAACTACTTCGGAGACCCAACTGATCTTATACCTATAGTCAAGGGAGTAAGGTTCCTTCTTAGTTTGGAGAATACGAAAGCGTTTAAATCTCACGGTGCATACTTCGATAGAACACCGCTAAAAGCTTGTAGAGATTACCTGTGGGGTACTGACGAATATATCGTGTGTTTGGCTAGAGCTTATACTTCGTCAACCTATCACCCTGTAGGCACTTGTAAAATGGGTCCAAAATGGGATAAGAAAGCTGTTGTCGACCCAAGACTGCGAGTGTATGGTATATCTGGCTTGAGAGTTATAGATGCAGCTATAATGCCAGTAATCATTCGAGGCAACACTAATGCACCATCTATTATGATTGGAGAAAGAGGCGTGGCATTTGTCATCGAAGACTGGTTGAAGAAACATCCAAATTGTCAATAAATTTTAACATTACTGTTACGAGTTAGGCATTAGACACTGCTAGTGTTTTTTCTATTGCATAATAGATGGCACTACTTGTACTTTACCATATTTATGTTTACTTGATAATGACCTAGTTTCGATTAATGAGCTTTGATATTATATCGAATTATCGAAAAATTCTTATGACATAATATGTTAGGCGATATTTACATAATACGAAATGATAACTATTGTTGAGTTGACCTCTTTTTTTACGTTGTATGTATTATCAATGCCTGGATTATCCGGGTTAAGTCGAGGTGCACCCTTGCCAGTAGGTAAGTGTTTTTTTAGTTTTATTGTATGTATTATTAAAGGCATTGGAGTTAAGATTACCTCAATACACGAATTTATTATTATTGTGTTCAGGTCTTTTTGTTTACTCTAGGGAGGTGTGTTTAGTGTGTTGGGTTGGGTAGTGTTGAAAATAACAAAACGTTTTTAACTTAACAATAAATTTATTCTATTTAAATTTTATCTTTCTCATATTCACATTAAAAAGTATAAAATCTCACAATTTATCTCCTCACGAACTTCTCAAGTATTTTAAAAATATATAGTATACATTTTTTTCAACAACTTCATGCAAATCGTATAGCAAGCCACCATGGCACATATCAACAATATTTACTATGGACAATTTACAATCAGAACATTTTTTTCTTTTGTTCATTTTTTTGGCAGCAACTGCCCCAAGTCTATTTACATATTAGACAAATTTACAACAAGTTACAATTCAAACTTCACAAGTTAGAAAGAACTGGAATTTCCTATGGTAAGATCACTTGGTAAATGTTTAGTTACAATACAAAATCCTCTATGAGGCGTAATTGTAGCTACTAGACAAAAGATGGCGTTAACGCCGAAGCCGCAGCCAACATGACTGATAAGGCAAACGAACCTATTTACAATGGTCGTGTAATTTTTTTTTTGTTTCCAAGAACATGATGTTCGACGTTTTCGACGTTTTTCACTTCTCGGGAAGCTTGATAACGGGGGTCTGGGAGTAGCCCCAGTTCATCTCGCAATGCTCGATAAGATCTCTCTCCGCGTCAGTTAGTGATGAGAAGTCGAATTCCTGGCTGTCGCTAAAGGGATCCGTGTACGGGTAGTGGACCAGGACGCAGCTAAAATCCATAGACAATCCGCAGAAGCCGAGCAACTTCCGCAATTTAGTCTCAGAGTCAACCTGTAGACAAAAGAGATAATTTGTTAATACCATTGTTCGTAAATCTTAACCAAATAGAGCTTCTATAGACATGCTGATACGAAAGTCATTTATGTACACAGGATTTGTTTTGGGACAATAATTACAGAATAATTGTTGTTATTGCAGGATTTAACTACGTCAAAGATGTTTGTTTATGTCGGTCAAAACCGCAGTAAGTCAAGGAGGAAAACATGCAACAATAATGTTGAGCAAAGTTGCACAACCTTTACGGGGCGATTAAAAACACGTTTGGGGAGAATGTGGTATGTGGGAAAAGTTGTGAATGTTCTGATATTTACCTTAATGACGTAGATATCGTTCTCGACGCAAAACGCGTTGAGTAGTACTTCTTGCATGTGTGTGGCACTGTCTCCAGGGGGAGCTTCAGCCGTAACACAGAAGAGAGCCCGGTTGCTGCCTTTCGACAGATACTGGATGGCAGGAAGGAGGCCGACTGTCAGTCGTTTCTCCACACAGGCTCGACGAAGCACCGTTTTGATGCTTTGACTTATTGGGCTGCGAAAAAAGAAATATTTTGTTAGACACTTTGAAAAATTTTAAAGGTCGAGAATACTGAGGAGGAATTTACGAAAAGTTCTCAAATATTGTATTATTTGCGAATCATGAGCATTGCATTTACCTACATTTACCACTGAATTTATATTATAGTTCTTGATTATTATCTGTCTTAAAGTTTAATTATACTTAAATTTCTTGAATGTTTTTTTGTCTTTATGTTTTCCACATTTTTTAATAACTGGGTGTTAAAGCAAATAATATTGGATCATTTACTAGATAATGTTGTAAAATCAGCAAGTTTAAATTTAACCAAGGAAATTGCTAAGACCAAATTAATTATAACAAAATATATTAGATAATATTGCACAATAATAATAATTACCTTTTGGCAGCCATGCCGCTGAACGTTTCAGCTTTAACGGGTACAACTGAATCCTTGTACATTATGTTAGACAGCTTGATGCTTTTAAACTCAAACTCGTCACGAATTTTAGACACTTTATATTCCTTGTCAGGAATTGTCACAAAACACTTCACTCAAATCCAGAAAATCCTCAGGTATTATGCAATCCAATAGAGTTCACAGTTTGTTGCAGTTCAACTTATCGAAGTTTATGTCACAATGATTTCACAACTTTGCCAGTCAAACTTGCGTGGTGTCGCTCTGAATGCTTGGTGCAGAATGTGGCTATCGTGACGTCGCGCCCCTCTTTTATAGAGGTTACCACGCATGCGCGCTGTTGTGCCAGTGTGCGTGTAGCGCTCGCCCGGTATCGACGGAGATTCTACGAAAATTGCTAGTAATTTTCTTTGTGTGAGTGAATTGTTAAAGTGTGCGTTCAATACAAGTCGTGTCTACACGAGGGGTGAGTTCTGTGTGCATCGCTCGTATTCTGTACAAACTTGTGGCTGGCGGGTCGTAACGTGTTCGCAAATTGGCTTTTGCAAAGAGATCTTCTCCGCCCCCCGCTATGTTTGGAATATGGGCGCTAGAGGGGAGATTTGACTGATATTATGATTCTTTAATAGTAAAGGTTATCAAGTGCAAGGTGTATGTGTGCGAGCGTTTTATCCGCCGCGTTCGGAATTCCCGATAGCTTGGGTTTTATTCGTTGGAGGAAATGCGGCTGATTGCGATTGTTTCGTGTAATTTGAGTTTGTGCTCGCGGATACTGAAATTTCATGGGGTTTATCGACTAGTTTAGCTCCGCGCTAGGAATTGTCTAAGTAGCGTTATATGGAATTATGTATTCAGCATTAGCACTACTATCCACTTATCTTATCTCGAAGATTGTAATTATGTATTGCTGATAATTGAGTTATCAAAGGTTAGCAGTCCGATGATACATACGTAATGTTTCGCTCCTTTAGAAAATGTTCGGAACATTCCTGGATCTCTAGCTCTATTCTTAGCTCTAAAAGGAGGACAAATCAACATATAATATATTCACGCAACGGTTCTAGGGCATCTATTTCAGATTCATTCAGCATCTTATCAATAAATGTTCAAATCACGATGTTCTCCGCCGTAACATTGAATCCTCATTTCTTTTTGTTACAGTTTACAACGCAGATGTCAGTCTGTATTAACGGTTGTTTTTCCAAAACAGTGTCACATGTTGTCCTCATTTCTTCAACCTTCACGAACTTGTCTATAAATAACAATATTTTTATGTTTGTTATTCGCTTTAGATTTGTACAAATATGAATTGGACTTTCCGAGATTGTTTGATGGTAATGCGTAGAAAACTGCCAAACACTTCAGTGCGAGCAATTATGTTCAGTTAACAGCCCCGGTCATCTGTCCATCAGACCGAATCGGATTAGAACAATGGTAATTTCTATTGTGTCTGGAAATGGACAGTTGAAGGTTTACGTACTAATGTTTAGTATGTACTTTCTTTATCTTGGAAATCGCTGACGACGGTGAAGGAAAACATCATGAAGCAACCTGGACTTACAGTTAATAATATAAGAATATTAAAGTCTGAAATCTCCAACCCGCAAGCAAGCGCGGTGATTATAGCTCATGCCTTCTCTGTATGAGAAGAAAGAGCCTTTTGCTCTGCAGTGGGGCAGTAACATACTGGTATTATTAAAGGCATACCTATGCCCAAAACTTACACCTATGTTTTATCAATGACGTAGGATAAATCTGAACTCCCAATCGACGTCACGGAATGTAAACCGGTTTTGTTTAATTTGAAATTGCTCGGTTATGATGATACCGATGTCGCACGCGCTCACAAATCTATTTAGGAAATTCGTTTAGAATATCGGCAATAGTTGAATTAATTAATATTGAATGATACCTATAGTCTATTCTGAGGTTAACTGTAGCACAGATAATATAATACTAGCTAGCATACTGTAACCACATAATTATATTGTAATTGTTTTAGCTCCATGTATGTAAATTTTGTGTAATATGTCAAGTTCTTGCGTTGCTTTTGTAGTTTAAAACTTATTATGATCTTAACACCTGCTAAATACAGTAATTTTAATAGTTCATAAAATATTATATTTTAATATTATTTAAAATATTTATTCTTTCTACTATTTCTCGTTAGTTGTTACCTTGTTGGTAATAAATATGCGAAAAACCCAGCGGACATGAAAACAACAAACATGTTAGAGAAATATATAATTTTAATCATTATTATATTGTAGTAGCTCTATGAGTTTTGTATAATATATCTAGTTCTTGCGTTGATTTTGTAATATTAAATTTTTATGAACACCTGCCTAAAACAATAAATGTAATAGTTTCTTCAACATTTTCCTCTATTTTGCCACTAAAAATAGCGTGATGATTAAAATTTGCAAAGCTATTTTGGTAAAACATTGCTGATAACGCGATTGTTTTATTGAAAAACCCTAAATTAATTTGATTGATTGTAAAGTATAATCAGTTTGTTTTGACGATAAGAGAGCTTGAGTCATAGTGAATTCCTTGCAGTTTAGTGATAATTCGTCAAGGCATGTGGTCTTTTTCGAACTACCTGATTGGAACAATAGGACACGGTACTGATTGTATGGATTTTAACGAGAGACTACAAAAAAGTTGACCAAGAATGTCTTTGTGCTTTCTACTGCACTTTTGGGACATTATTTCAAACGGGCCGCAATTCCAAATTCAATTGTATACGTAGAGGCGCAGGTAACTGCAATTTTTTTGCCGTTTCTAAACTTAAACATGTCTATACCTGCTTTTCTAGACACTTCCAATTAAATTTTGACAAAGTTTATTTGCCTTTACGTAAATCCGACGACTTTTCAGCAGAATAAATTAAACAAACTGCGATTGAACCTTTACTTTTACGTCTATATACTCGGTAAAGGATAACAAACCTACACCGGAGTCACTCGTTCATTGACTTAGCGTTCGTTGTACTATTTTAGACACGTCCTTTTGCATCTGCTAGTATCCCACTTAAATCTTTCATTTAATTTTATAAACAACATCATTAGCATGTTTCACCAATAATCATCATGCGAATACTGATACACTTATGTTTCTTTTTCATTAGCACGCTCTTGGCAACTGGTTGGTTGTTGACCTATTAATGAATGAAGAAGTTTTAAATTCGATATCAAACCTCCTTTTGTAAAACGCTTGTCATGCCTTGTATAATCACGCGCGAACGTTGATCTTTGTCTTTGCACGATATCTGTAATTTGCGTATTATGTTTAATGTCACAATTCTCACATGTAGTTATACTGTGTGCATAATTATCTTATCTAGCTTCAATAATATTTTATTATTTACTTAAAGATACGATGTTTACGGTGTGCAACAAATTAGTGTGACAGAATCTGTAAATTTTGAGGTTATCATCAAACAAAACTCGAAAAAATGGCGCGTAAATACCAGAAATTATATTTTGGGGGCGGTGTTTATGTTCTAAGTACGTAATTGAAAATATTTTGTAAAATAGTAATGTTTTACTGAATTGTAGGACAATCCCAATGACAAGGACAGTTAATTATAACTTGTTATCAATTATAGTTTTGTATTCAATGTTTTGTGTTTATGTCATCCAATTGTGTTGTTTGCGGTTACAAATGTTTATCCTGAAAGGCAACCGCGCTACTGTATTATTTCAAATGTTTGTTTTTTACCAGCCATTTTATTGTGCAATATTTCGTAATAATAACTTATAAATCAGTTAGGCACCTACTTGAAATACGAAAGCACGGCACAAACAACCGCTAAAATCAAACGTGAAGTTACAGAAGCGAAAAGAACAACAACAATCACCAAAACAAACATAATATAAAATAGGAATAATGTTGCATCCTACTCTTAAGAGGGGACTCTAGTGAAACTTTCTCCATACAAAGACATTCTGCTGTTTTCTTCGTGGATAATGCCTCTAGAGCAATGATTTTTCCCCATAAAATCTGGGTCTAATTAATACGTGCCCCTATCATTTCTTTTTTCCAAAACATAATCACAAAAAGAAATATGACAATCCAAAAATCCGAAAAAATGCCCGTTTTTACCGCCATGTTCAGAAGACTTTCAGACAAAATTTATAAGTTTTTAACAAAAAAGGAAATGATAGGAGCATAGATATACTTTTCCTCTAAATTTTGATATAAGAATTTTTTAGATCAGACCAGGTTTCATGAAGAAAACAGCAGAATACGAAACGTCTTTTAGTCAAAGTTTTTGTAGGTAAAATCAGCCTGAGCTGCAGTTATCCCTTTCCCACTTTACGGGGTGAGGTTGGAGGTGACGCGACGGCAATAGACTATATTACTATACTATATTACCGACTAGAGTCCGCTCTTAAAGGACCACAATTTTATTATCTATAGTCAGTTGCAGACGGCACTGGCTGGAAGTGTTTTTCTTTCGAGTTATGTGAAAAATAAAGAGTGGAGTTTTTTTTTGGCGCGTTTGACCACTATCTCAACTGATGGTAAGCGAAGATATGATCTACTGTGAAGCACGCTTGCCTAGAACTAACCCATTAACGGTTAATATGTACATTAGTACTTTTTAAGGAAGAAAAATACATTATTTCCCTGCTTTAAAAATAAAAATGAATCGCTTTAAAATTATTTATAAAACTCTAAAAGTTTGGGATAGAAATAGGAAACTTTGACTAGCAACAGGGAAAAATAAGAGCGATAAGACATAGCGGAAAACACGCACGAAATTCCGTTCCGTTTGCCCCTCAAATTAAGGGCCTAACCTGCCTTATTTAAGCATGATATGTTCAGTTGTACTTCTAACTGTTGGTCACTTAAATTAGTACTAAGTATTCTTTCCTGCAGCGAATACACCTAACATAATATTTACTCTTTCCACTATTTCTTGTTAGTTGTTATCTTGTTGGTAATAAACAGGCGAAAACCCCAGTGGACATGAAAACAACAAACATGTTAAAGCAACATGTATATTAAAAAAAAAACAAAATAATGAGATATTTGCGCAGTCCTCGTGCAGTACAGTCAAAGGTTATCCACTGAACACAACATTGGACTTGTTGCTAGGGAAACGCTTACTATCTTCGGATGTTGAAGTTACTTAGCTACTCACGAATCGGTAGACAAGTAGACGATATCGAAAAATCACGTGATCAATCCCTTGATATTTCGACTATTGCCTTCGCTCACATCGAATGCAACTTGTCTAGACCCTAAGGTGGTTCATTTACAAGCGTGCACTATCGTCGACCGCATAAGATCAAGACGTAAAACAAACAAAATTTGAGCCATAAAAGAGAAATAGTTCTTAAAGGCAACATTTAAATTCGCTTCAATGTGCGAATAATTTTGAAATCCTCGTCCTCAAAGTGGCGCAGAAAACTAATTATATTTTCTAAAATCATCACCATTATCCTCCTATTCCTATCACAATTATTTATTTTGAGTATTTGGAGCCTGTCCTCTACTTCTATTACAGCTCTATCATTACCGTCAGTAGTCAGCTATATATCATCTGAGGACGAAAAATTACTTAGATAACAATTTTTGAAGTCTTTTTGTCTCGTTTCTTCATCTTCTTTTGGCAATCTGTGAAAATTCAAAAGTCGTAGTTCAGTTCAGTGGCCAGTACAAAATTTCGTGTTGTGTAATAAAAAACTTCTTTGCTTACCTTCTGTGTCTGCCTATACATCTTTCGCATAATCCAATCCACCAATATTTCCTCTACCCTTTCCTTGTATTGAATACGAAACAGAAAAGTAGAACCTAAATAGACATTCTAGATGAAAACAACAACAAATCAAAGAAACCATAATAACCCGTACCGATATAGCATTTTTCCCTTGTAGAATCTATTATGGGATTTGCGAATATACATAAATTCTCCATTATCAAAAAGTTACGTCGACATTGCAATATTATGAACCTTCTGGAAAGAACATAAATACTCTACAAGTTGTTTACCTTTCCCGAGACCCATTATGGTGACAAAAGAATCATTCCTTGTGGGTTTCTCAATGTTCTTGTTATTCTTTTGCTTCTAGACTTTCTCGGAATCTCGCTAACCTGATTATGTGTTTAGTGGTATTTAGAACTGACTAGTAAACACTACGCGGTATATAATCTGATTACATAGGTAGTAAACCTTTGATGTGCTTAATCTTTTTTGCTAAGACTTAACTGTTTCATCATATTAGAAAGAAAAATATTACTCGCACAGGATATACAGGAACAAGTACAATTTCACAATTTAAAAAACCCCCGACACATTTATCTTGCGAAAACACCCCGATTCAAACAGTAAAATGCCCATAACTTTGGAACGGCTGAACCGATTTTATTCAAACATAGCTTGGAACACTCTCGACAAAATTACCTTTCAAACAAAAAAAACTAAATCGAAATCGGTTCATTCGTTTAGGCGCTATGATGCCACAGACAGACACACAGATACACAACAACACACATAAATCTTATAACACCCCTATTTTTCCGGCGGGGGTTAAAAATAAATAACCCCTATAGTGGGTGGAAGACTGCCTAGTTTGCATGGACCTTCGTAAGGACCTGCGTAGCGACCGCATTCATTTGTTTATCTCAATCGTCATTTTAACTGTAGCACAATAATATTGTTCGCTTTTCATCACAATAAAGTCAAATATATTAGCTGCGTACATAACCAGTGGAACAACAACAATTACTTATGCAATGTTTTGAACGAAGGAATACAACTGCGCCATGTAGTCGTAGCAACCTGAATTTGTTTTCAATGTAAATATAGAAAAGCACCCTTTGAACAGTTCTGTTTCTGATTTCTTGCTAATGTAAGAAGTGTATTCTAAAGATAGCCTCTTGTACCGCTAATAGGTTGGTACCGTAATCAATGTTGGAGTCAGCAGCTACCCGAGTAAACGGATGCAGCATAGACCTGTATTGTACAGAACTGTACATGAAGCGAAGTCCAATCAGAAATCTACAACCCGGTTACTGGTTGTTTATGTTTTTGTTTCCCTACTCCTCCTTTATTATTTTCTGATTAATTTCGTTGCGGGACCAAGACAGTTGAATTCATTCGCCGGGACTTCGTCGAGCTTCATTGCCTCGGCGCTTTTCTGGTGGTCGCCACTGTTGATTCTGGCTTTCAGGAGTTTCAGTGGTTTGGGAATAGTGCGATGGGATTGTCCCAATAAAACCCGGTTTCTGGGTAACACAATACCCTATGGCAGACTAATTATCACACTTTCGAGCATCCTACTGCTCGTAACGACTATCAAAGATCTATAAATTACAGCCGAACTCATCTACCTAACTTGTTTTCCAAGGCAGATAATGTCCCTGGTATGGATGGTAACCTATCATGTGCGTATTATAACTAAGCCACGAGCATTCAAATGCATAGATAAAAGTGCTATAAATACACACATCTCCGTCTTATCTTCACAAACAAAGTAATCCTACCAGCAGCTGAAACAGTGAGCTACGACTTAACTCGATCTGGTCATTGACTCCGTACTCCGTAGTACGATAAGTCATAGACTAGCGCATGGCACCTCTGACCTTCATCGATTGCTTCCCTCGTGGAGTCGTGGAACAGGGTCAGGGTCCTAGCCTCACACCGGACGATAATCGCGCATGTTTCGTGAAACTATAACATTTCACATTTATTGACTGAACTTTTTGTTCGTGGAACAAAGTGATTCAGCTTTCTGGTTAGCTGTAGTTATCGTTTATTAAAATCAAATTGTTTAGGACTAGAAGAAGTAGTTATGTAAAATCAATATTTGGGCCGAATTGTTGAAGACAAACGGTTGAACCGAAAGTATTCAGGTTTACAAATGCGGCAAAAAATTTCATGGGAATCTTAAAAGATGTCATGTAATTATAAAACTAAATAAGAATAAGACAATATAATGCAATGATAATGACAATGACAGCTCTTCCATCGCCCACAGTCACCATAACAAAACATTGACAGAAAACTCCCTAGGAACTTTAAGTAACTTGTAAAACAATTCGTAGAAATGTTGTGGCCCGCTGAAAACAAAAGACTTCCCTTAGAGTAGCAACTGCCAAGGTAGGTACTGAAATATGCTGTAATCATTCTACAGATGTATGGTTCTGTAGAGTACTATGATATAACAAAGTAAGATTTATTTCAGAGCAAAACGACCCTTATATATATATGATGTAAGTTTAGAACTCACTTCTAATAAAATCTTACGGAAAATTTTCTTATTCGGGACTGCAAGGAGAGTTGAACTTTTTTCTCAGAGGAAGCCAAAAAAATGTAGCAACAATTTATTTGTACGACAGCTTATGGCATAAAACATTTAAGCAATGTGAAGTTGCAAATTAATTACTGCTGTATTTCTAAGTCCGCCGAAGGAGTCTTTAATATGAAAATGTAATGTATTTACAGAAAATAACGGTTTGTTATTTTTCGCGTCGCAATTTTGTTTAGTTTTAAATATAGAACAACATGGAAGTTTATCGAGTTCGAGATTTGAATCGATATCTGGGTCATCGATTCCATTGCCTTCTTTATTTTGTTTACTTCTACATTCAAATGTTTTGATTTGTACAAATTGTATTTGATCTTGTATCGAGATAGCTTCGTATCTTACAGATTATAATCAATCGTGATCACTAAGTTTCCTAGTAACATACTGCACTATTTACTATTGTTGAAACTGACTTTATCTTTAGATCTTCGGTCTTGTATTTATTGTAAATGAAGTTCACTGGAACCAATATAGAAATTAGAATCGATTCTGTTGGTTTTCAGAAAATCCATGTTTTATTGAAATTACTCGTATACATAGAATATATACCTATTGTAGATAGTTTCGGTTGACTAGTTCTTTAGAAACGAGCTCTGTTTACCGGATTGGGATTTCCAGTAACTTGATAACAGTCCGGAGAATATTACCTTTGAACCTTCTTGTCACCTGTTATATTATCCTATTTGGAAGTAACGTAAGTATATGAGTTCTAGTTATAAGTAATAACAGCTACAAGGTTAGATCTTCATGTTTCAGCAAGGCTTGTCGAGGTCGGTCCGAAAATGGGTCGGGTAGGAACATCCATAGGTACCAAGACTCCTCCGTGATTCGGCAAGGAGGTAAAGCTGTCGGTCACAGCTGTCATGTGTAGATCTTCTCTTCTTCTGTAATCTGCCACCAGTCTTGCCAATAGCCCAGTTACGGGGTTGGGGAGGTCAGATAGGCAGTCGCTTCATGTAAGATATTGGGCATTTTGCAAGTATGTAGGTATATATTTCTTAGACCGCGGATATTGCCCAGAACGTATGGGATTTTCTCACTCACCACGTGCATAGATAACTCTAGCCAGAAGTCCAACAAAACAAGGAAAATATATCACTAACAAGGAAATGGCATAATTATATTTATGATGTGGTTAACGCCATGTTTTAGTTATTTGTCGCGGGGAACACTTCACTGTTTGCGGATATGTCATCTACGTACATCGATCTATAATGTAAAAAAGATATTGATTTTAAAAACAGATCATAATGATCTTCATGTCAGCCGAAAGACATCCATTGCCGAACAGAGGCCTCGCCCAAGTGTTACCGCATCGCCCGGCCCTGTGCCTCTCACATCCAGTGGGTTCCCAGAACTAATGTTACTGTAAATAATTTCATAAAAACGGTGTTTCGTCTTACAAAACGGGGGCACCGTTATGTAAGACGAAACACCGTTTTTTTAGAGAATTTTCTTTCGTTGAATATCTTCTTCCCGTTACAATGTTTTCCTGTAAAAATCACACTATTTGCTTACCAGATGTCAAAACAACATTCTTGTAGTAGACATTTCTAGGTAGTTTGTCAAAACATATTAAAATTCACATCTTGAAAAGAAGATTGACCTTAAATGTATGTTTCTCTGAAAGTTGAATGGGGTCAAGAATAAGATGTAGAACTTAAAACTAAACAGGATAAATGTAGACAAGGTGATGAAAACAATAACAGAACGGATGTTTTTTACAACCAGCGTGTTTTGCATTGTCTTGATCAATGACCTTATTTCTGTTTTTTTTTTTCTATTAACGGGGGCAACCTTCAAAAGGCGCCCGGAATTTTGGGGAAAAGGCAAGGGACTGCGAGATTTTTTCCTCACTAATACCACCCCCGGGATCACCAACAGCACGTAGAACCCTCTTAAAATACCACTCCAGAATCCCCTCTGTTCAACGCCTGTTAAGGGGTAAGTACATCTATGGCGAGACTGAAAAAGAGGCATGATCTGTGATCACTGTGACACCGTCTTTCCTGGAGTTACTTGGTGAGCGGACAGAGCCCCCAAACTAAAAACAATAACAGAACAAACTATTTACAAACATAATATCGTGATTTGTATTCTCTTGAACTATGACCCCGATACGGAAAGATAATTCGGCACTAGTGACACAGATGTGTAAAGACATGTGGGTAGCTTTGCACACAGAGTTCTGTGACTAGGCATTTATTCAATTGTTTTATTGTTTTGTCATTGATATCTGAAAACAAAAGATAGGATTACATAGAAATAGGCGTCCTTGTCGTACTAGACGCCCTTGACGTTCTTAAACCGGCTAGTAGCTCAAGTTCAGCAATCTGTGAATTCAACAGACAAGACGTAATTCAATTAGTTATCTGCAATTAAAATTTAGAAACTTTGTATAGTGCTCAGTCCCCGCGAAGGATACGGGCAGCTGAGTTCCTTTTACAGCTGTGAAGATGATTCTCTAAATGTTTTTGAATTTAGACCAAGGATTCTATTGACATGGTTTTCTGAATTATTTGGTCTATTTAGTATAGCTTTATTTTATTAAGGTTTCAAGTCATTCCATCGTTGTATATCTGTAATTCTGTATGGAAGAGTGAAAGAATTAGTAAAACGATATTTTAGTAATTTTATCGGTACTATTTGTTTATATACATGCAAATGTTTTAATAATACCAGACTGTAAATGTCCCATTACATAAAAAAGGCCTCTTATACCTTCCTCTAAGTGGGCTGGCGATTTCAAACTTGGCACAAGCACATGACAACAATACGCAAAACAAAACAAAAACGACAAAAAATGAACTACCTACCTAAATAAAAATTCAAGACCGAAATTGATGGCAATTTTTTCTAAAAAAATCTCTTAGTATGTAGAGAGACTCACAATTACGATCTGGGTAGACAATTTTATACCTGAGTGATTATAATATTAAGGTATTTGTGTAGGTACGTATCTTTTTAATTATATTATTGGAAACTAAGTTCCTTATTGCAGCTAGCGGCAGGAGTTGCCTGGTATAACAAATTGTCACGTCATAAAAATACTTTCGAGACGTTCGGTTCTGTCCGGCGTGGCGTCGGATAATATCGTCAAGTGCTGGTCGCTATACTTGTTTACATCATGTGTTAGTTAAATGTGACTTTTGTCTGATGTTTGAAGAAATGGCGTGAGGAACTTCTTTGCTGATGGGAGTCCCCCGACCGCTCACATTTTATTATCAACACCACTTTGCATTTAAAAGTCACATTAAATCTTTGTAAGTTTGTACTCAAACCACATGCAAATGGAACGTGTCTATCAGCTATTGTTTTGATTATGATAACGAAGACATCCGTAACGAGTATAATCACAATTACAGCAGGTAATATAGATTATATGATATTGCTTTTCCTCAACAATTACTCAGAAAATGGGCTTACATATCTTATCTAATAGAAGACGTTAGTACAATGTCTAACGATGACTACGTTAATGATGTAAGGTTGAAACTTGTCCTTTGGAACTGTTTTGGATTTGTTATCGTGGAATAAGCAACAAGTTTACAGACACGTGCTTTTTAACAATGTACCATTAACCCCATGTATAACCCCGGCATTCGAGACAAAATTAAAAAGCCATTGTGTCTCGCGTAGATCTGCGTTCATATACATAAGATACAAGGGGTAAAAGACGCGGCAAAAGAAAGCGGAAGAAAGACAACAACAACATAACATCATGTAGTCCCCGAAGGCACAGATAATATAATAATATACCTAGTTTAGGGATAAGGTGGAAGTAAACCTACAGTACACCCTCATTTCGGTCACATGTGAGGACGAGGACGGCTAGCCTATTGTCAATTTGTCATCAAGATCAATCGCGCACGATTACAGACGCGTTGAAGGGCTGTTCAGAGAAAATGCGGTCGCAGACACTCGACTGTATATTGTTGGCTCTCGCCTTTTTCCTCCTCGAATATGTGACCAATTTAAAAGATATTCCATAAACTGAAAAAGAAAGATGTATACTGTGCCCCTATGCTTTCCTATTTGATGAAACTTTATCTTTTGAAGCACTAGAACCCACAAAAAATGCTCAAGATTGCGCTGTCAACAGAGGCGTACAAATAGTGTACAAATTTGACAACCCTAAATGAAAAAAAAAAGAAGCACACTTTTTATCTTTTTTATTCAAATTATAGAATATCTTTTAGTTTTTCCAGTACTGGAGCTTGAAATAGGCGAGAGCCAAACCTCGAATTATGACTTTTTACTAAGGTGTTTCAGTTGGATCTCTCTGTCCGCATTTCTTCTGTAATCATACTTCTTCTTTTCGAGTCGATGATGATTTAACCCTTAGACAGTCTGGGTCCAGTATTCACGTTTATAGCGGCATCAGAGGCGTCCATCAAGTCCAAAGTACAGGTGTATGGGCACTTTGAGAACTCTAACAAGTGGGTCATGCTCTCTCTGGACACATTTTGTAAATGGGGCCCCCATTTTCCCAAGCCCAAACCCCATTTTGTCAAGTCGTTATTGCAGCGGCCTAAATTGTTGCGCAACCGATTAAGAAATTAATAATTAATATTATTTATGTATGTAAGTATATATCTAAGTATATGTATATTTAAGTTTATGGATAGTATTTATTATAACAATATATTTTTGAATATATATATATGTTTTAATGTAATAGCAGTACACCACAGACTACCCCCTTTTTTCATTGTAAGTTCTTTCAGTCCATCCAAAGGTTGTCTGGTAGATATCGCTGTCAGCGATAAGACCGCCTTTGTACCCGTATAATTAAGTTTTTCTTATAAAATTGATGTGTAACTTTTATGGTGTACAATAAAGTATATTCTATTCTATTCTAAGTGCTTTCCATGTAGGCCACTGCAATCCATGTCGAGATGGCAGGGGTTCCTAGGGTTTCAAAAAGTAACTTTAAGCAAAAGACGTCTCTTTCTGGACGTAGGTTACTAGGAACGTCGCCACATCGCCCGGACCTGGGTTCATTATACAAGGAATTCCATTGTCTTTATCATTTTCCTCATACCTATCGCGAAAACAGAGAACAATAAATTAATATACACTTCATAATTATACAGCTCGATATAAAAAAATTATAAGACTAACAAAGTTTGCACAAAATAATCATTATATTAAGACATCTAATAATAAAAGCAAAGCAACTTGGAAAATAATTAATGACAACAAAGTTGATTTCCCTCATGAACCACTAACGAAAATTATTTACAATAATAAAGAAATAATAAAAACTAAAGACATTTGCAATGCATTTAATGACTTTTATACTGATCATATTACTCCAGGTTGCAGTAAAATACCGCAACAAATAGACAGAGTGAATAATTCGTTTTTTTTAAGTCCAACTACACCAGAAGAGGTATCGAGAACAATTCAATCTCTCAAAAATACTAAAAGTACAGGAAACGATAACATAGCAACAAACATTATCAAAAAAGTCCATCATATTATTTGTCATCCACTATCATATATTGTAAACTTATGTTTTGAAAAAGGAGTCTTCCCAGATAGACTTAAAGTATCTATTATTAAGCCATTGTATAAGAAAGGGGAGAAGACGTCAATTAAAAATTATCGACCATTGGCATTAATACCGATATTCTCGAAAGTCATAGAAAAAATAATACACCACCGAATCTACAATTTTCTCGAAAGTAAGAATGTACTGGTTGATGAACAAAAAGGTTTTAGAAAAAATAAGTCAATTAATGCTGCTATTTATGACTTTCTTAGTAAAATTATGTCAAGTGTAGATAAAACACTACCCATCTGTGCCCTGTATATGGACATGACGAAAGCCTTCGATCATGTTGATCATGCTATACTGATCGACAAACTAGAAAGATGTGGAATACGCGGCAATGGTCTTGAGCTTATCACATCATATTTAAGCAACCGGCAACAATACACAGAAATAACAAATATAAATATTAAAACCAAGCGGGCAATCAAATATAGGTCAAAACCTAGAACGGTGAAGTACGGTGTGCCTCAGGGGAGTGTTTTGGGTCCTCCACTATTTCTGGTGTACATAAATGATCTTCCAAAAAGTATCAATCACCCAACAGTATTATTTGCTGATGACTGTACAATAATGATAAAAAAAGATGAGTCGTACAATTATGAGCAAGAAATAAATGACACACTAAAGCAAACTATAGATTGGCTGCACTTGAATAATTTAATAATTAATTTAGAGAAGACGTGTATAATGCATTTTAGTCAGCGACAACGACAACAACTACCCGTTAATATTAGTCACAATGGGCAACCAGTTACAAAAACGGATACAACAAAGTTTCTAGGGTTAGTGATAGACAGTCAACTTACGTGGAAACCGCATGTTGAAGAAATTTGTAAAAAACTTAACAGTTTTGCTTTTGCTCTTTATAAACTGTCCAAATTTGTGAACCGTGATGCTGTGCTTATTGCCTACCATAGCTACGTAGAATCAGTTCTAAGATACGGAGTCATCTTCTGGGGTAACTCGACAGACAAGAATTACGTATTCATCGCACAAAAAAAATGCGTACGTGCTTTATGTAATCTGCACTCAAGGGACAGTTGTAAGCCTTATTTTAAATCCTTGAAGCTTCTAACATTGCCGTCATTATACATCTTTGAGGTGGCAGTGTTTGTTAAGACAAACCCACAGCTTTTCAAAATCAGAGCCCCAGCTGATCCACGGTTAAGAAAAAGGGATTCAAACATTCTTTGTGTTGATCGCAGTAAAACAGGCCTCCTACGTAAAAGTATTTACCGAATGGCTCCAGTAATTTTCAATAAAATTCCACGACAGATAAAGAATCTTAATAATAATATGTTTAAAAAGAAATTGAAACAATTTTTAATTCATAAATGTTATTACTCCACAACTGAGTTTATGGAGGACACCACTGACATTTAGATTATTACTATATTACATTTAGATTATTATTATTATTTTGACATTGGTAATTGTGTGTTAGTACGTAAGGCATTGTGTGTTAGTAAATAATTAATTGAATGATTTCATTTTAAATGTGTGACTGTTGTTTCGACACCACTAACTTTATTAATATTTGTATGCTCTCGAGTAAAATGTAGCGAACTGAACACCTTAATATAACATCCTATTGTATTGAAACCTACATTTACGAATAAATATGATTTGATTTGATTTGAAAATCACGTTACGTTAACGTTTTCAAAACAGTAGTCCAGAAATAGTTACTAAATAGTCTTACAATGATTCATATTTCATAAGAGTGATCTCTCCGTCTACTATCTATGTCAAACAGTTTGGCCCTCTGCATCACGACACACCTCTTTTATCTTATCTGATAAACCCTTCCCAATCTAAACTGAACTTTGTCATGAGAGTAATAACGTTGAATTTTCTTTCAGTCCTGTTAACTACGCCATATGATTGAGTGATGGCGTCCTGACTAATATTGGCGAGCTCTGATAACTAATGCACTTTGTAAGTTCAAAGAACTAGATCATACTCGTTACGACAGGTTCAGCCCTGATAATGGAATTTTTCCAATATCAGGGTTAACAATGTGGAAAGTTTCATCATGGAGATCCCCCTTGGCGTACAGCGTAGGTAATCTTTGTAGGTCGACCTCTAGTTGAACCAAATGCAGCTGAGTACACAGAATAGCTCATATTGTCAAATATTTAGCCAAGATTTCTTTTTCTTGTGAAGATGTGGCCACCTCTGGTGTCAGAGTAAATTAAGCTGCCTCTGGGAACCCTACAGGCCTCTGACTTGTCTATTTCAGACTAACATTAACTATACTTATAAGTCCAAGTTTCCTCACGAGGTTTTGCTTCACGGTTGCCTGTGATGTCCAAGATAAACTTGAATTTGAACCAAGACTTTAATTCAAATTGAAGTTTTTATGGGAGTTATTACTGTCAAACTGAGAGCTTTCGTAAGAGGCCATCAACTAATAATCATGGACTTTCATAGAATCAAAGATACCCAAAGATACAACATATTACCATTGTACTGATTTCTATGTTTGGTATACCTTTGGTACATATTTATGATTCATGATCTTGTGAACAAACTCGTGACATCTTGTCCCTTTCTTCTTCTTTCTTTTTGCACGGAATCCTCAAATATTGTTTTGTACTTGTAAATTTGTAATGACAACAGCCACATGTTATTGTTTGTTTTCGTTTATCAAATGTTTTAACTCTATCATTAATTTCATCAGCCTTTCCCCGATATCGAGTACTAAACGATTTCTTATCTAAATGTTTTTACGATGACCTCGACTCGTGTTACTAACCTTACCAATCTAATTGTTTTGATTTTTGTCCTTATTTGAATTAAATTTCCGTTTTAGACCATGTTCTCTCTCATCTTGCTATAAGACACTGCACTTGTTTTCGCGCACTCACTTGTGCATTAATTTATCTTACGCACCGACTGCTTGACTTTCGCTTAGATCGCCGTGACCAAAGGCCTTAGACAAGTGACATTAAATCATTGAAAGCGGGGCGATAGCTATTGGAAAAATGTCAAAAATATATGCGAATGTGAAACGCTATCGAAAAGTCACGTTGTCAATCCTTAAAGTTTTGGCATTTCAACCATCGCCATCGTTGACATTGAATGACACTTTATCTAGACTTCTAGAGCGTCTGTGACGAACCTCGATCCTGAGAACTACAAGCACTTACGACGTCAAATTTATCTTTATTTTTGTATTTAAGTTCTTTTTAGGGTTCCGTAGCCAAATGGCAAAAAACGGAACCCTTATAGATTCGTCATGTCTGTCTGTCTGTCTGTCTGTCTGTCTGTCCGTCCGTATGTCACAGCCACTTTATTCCGAAACTATAATAACTATGCTGTTGAAACTTGGTAAGTAGATGTATTCTGTGAACCGCATTAAGATTTTCACACAAAAGTAAAAATAAAACAATAAATTTTGGGGGTTCCCATACTTGAAACTAAAACTAAAAATATATTTTTTCATCAGACCCATACGTGTGGGGTATCTATGGATAGGTCTTCAAAAATGATATTGAGGTTTCTAATATAATTTTTTTCTAAACTGAATAGTTTGCGCGAGAGACTCTGCCAAAGTGGTAAAATGTGTGTCCCCCCCCCTGTAACTTCTAAAATAAGAGAATGATAAAACTAAAAAAAATATATAATGTACATTACTATGTAAACTACCAGCGAAAATTGGTTTGAACGAGATCTAGTAAGTAGTTTTTTTTTAATACGTCATAAATCGTAAACCGCAATTTACCGAGTACGGAACCCTTCGTGCGCGAGTCCGACTCGCACTTGGCCGGTTTTTTCTTTTGCATGCGTCAAACCTGACACAAATTAATTCAAATCCATTAAATTTTGGAATTTTGACCATTTAAATTTGTTCTCTTCTTTCTTTTTTTTATTGCATGCGTCAAACTTGGCACAAATTAATTCTTTTGATTTCTTCCCTTTTTATTTTATATAAACATGTCTCCAACCTATGACTAATTTCATCTCCCTGTTATATTCATCACGTACTACCTATCACCAAAGATAATATAACTATCGCTATCAAGATCAATTGATAAAGACTTCCTCTTCGTTGACTCATTCATCTGCATCTTCCACACACTATGGTCTCAAAGCAGACGCGATCTTTATCGATACAATCAATCAAAATTCAATGTAAGTTAATACAATTCTTATAGTATGTAACGATTGAATATTATTGTGTAATGCCACAAGTCCAGTAATACCCACTTATAATAACATCATACATAATTGTCGAGACCATCCTTCTTAATGTGTCATCGACAATGGTCATCGAACTATAAACTCTAATCCCTTCCCTATATTACGTAGTAGACACGCCCAGCATTTATGGACACACGTGAAAATATTAAACTAGACCATATTGTTGGTGATACCACCAACAAGAAAGACCAAGATACAGTGGACATTCTCTAAACAGTTGGAATTAGCAACGTCATTTAGATACAAGTGTTCAAATCGACGTGGTTGTTGAATACTGGCCATAGACAAAGTCCGGGCCGCGTTGGAACTTAATGATGAAACCTTTTTTACATCCGTCGCCATGGCGGTGTGTCTGAGTGCACTGATAAAAATATGAAGCGCAAATAATGATGAAACAGTTGTACAATGAACGGAATTGGAGCTAAAAATATCTGTTGAGTAAATAATTGTTCTGCACACGCTAAAGTAAATGTAAAGTATTTCTGAATATAGAGTTATATCATTGTTAAACCAAGAAATAAAGTCATCATCTTCCTGCCTTTGTCCCATGTTACTTGAGGTTGGCGCAACCCTTTTTCTTCTTCCATACCGTCCTGTGCCCGCCACGCTGCCACGCTGTCCCTTTTCTTTCATATCACTCCTCACACAGTCCATCCATATTTTCTTTGGCCGTCTCCTCCCTCTCCATTCATATTTATAACTCTTTTAGTAACATGCGTTTCATACCTGCTCATCACATGACCATACCAGGACAAACGGTTTCCTTTCAACTTTTCCGTCACTGGCGCCACTTTCAAACTGCCACTAATATACTCATTTCTCACTTTATCCAAACCATGGAAAAGTATAGAACTGAAAATCCAGAAACCGTACCAACCCGCACTGGGCTCGCGTGGTGGATTATTGCCCAGTCCCTCATAGAATTATCTTTGATGATTGTTCCAGCTGAGGGAACATTACAATAGGCTGATTTTGTTCATTGTAGTCTCAATGTGTTAAGATACAGATTATCACGAAAATTTCTGTTATTTCACGATTTGTCGTCACCATACTAACTTTTATGTCAATTTTACACTACGATTTTTAAGTGTTGGGCAACCCACGACATTGATGATTCATCATAAATTTCAAACCTTCAGGAATCACTACAAATAAAACTATAATAAATACAAGCCTTGAAAATAAGCCTTAATGCTTTCCAAATAACTCGTGCAAGTGAAGAGAATGGAGTGAAAACCCCAAGATTGCAAGTCTCTTGTCGTCAGTTAACTACGTCAATGGTACGAAACTCTCGGTAGAAACAGGGTCACGGCAGATACACGCCCGGTTCGAGCGCGGCGACGCGTGCGCAAGCAAGCTTGTTTGCATTTTTATCAACTTTTTTCCTCACTGGTTTTGTAATAGGTACGTTTAGCGGATTTCCTTGCGTATTACTTTCGTGTGAATCACGGATTTTATATTTACATATTTAAAGATCTTTGCTAACGTCTTTATTGTTATTGACGTCTACAAATTTCTTGAATACTTTAATTCTACTCTTATTGTTTTTTATATTATATTTGTTAAATGATGCTGTAACCTACAGTTTAGTTTGTGTATGGGTGACACATGCTCTTTAATTATTTAGGTATTAGTATATTAATATGGACTTTTTCAGATGTGTTGATTCTTAGGAATTATCATAATATGATTCATTTATAACTAACTTCTACCAGCGACATCAACCGCATGAAAGTCGAAAATTATCAAACGGGAATGTATCAAAAATGAGGAAAAAATTATATCCCTTTCTTCGCCAAGGTCCAATCTATCGGGATCCTGCCGTTTTGCCGAAAAGATTTTGACAAAATTTCATTACCCAAACAAATTTCAGCAATCTTTTTTTATACCATTGCAATATTTCGAATGATTTTAGTACGCATATTTTTATTTGGTCAAATTTTTACATGGCAAAATTTTACCAAGTATAATGTCATTATGGCATTTGGTCTTTAATCAAATGATTTATTACAGCAAACAATCTTCAGACAATAAACGTTTGGTGAAATGATTTGTTAAGACAAAAAGTATTAAGGCAAACATAAGATTTTTTGAATTATATAATAAAAAATACAATTTTATTTTTTGATTAATTCTTTCAATTTGTCTGAAACAAGTCAAATTTATGGTTACTTGATATTAATTTATTTATGGAAGTAGTTAGAGTAGGTTAATTATTAAAAAAATGGTTAGGTTAGGTTAGGTTAAAACTGTGACCTCCTACGCACGAGCCGAGCGAGCGAAGCGAGCGGTGCCGCGGCAGCGGCCGGCGAGTGCCAGAAACGACTTGCATTAATAGAAAAAAGAGATTGTTTTTAGTAGGTTACCCGGAACTGAACTATTAAGATTAGGATAATTAGTTATTAATTAAAAATGGTTAGGTTAGGTTAAAACTGTGACCTGCATTAAATTTAAAAAAAATATATATAAAAAAAGAGAAATAAAAAACTATAAATATTTGGCTTATTTGATTTTGCGTAAAAACTGTTATTCCAAGTGAAATATTTGAATAAATAAAAAATGTTAAAAGTACTAGTTGGTAAACAAGTTATAGTTTAAACGTTCATTTCCCAAACATTATGTTTGCGTTAAAAATTTTCGTGAATAGATTTTTTGCTAAGTAATAATTTGGGAAATGAAATTATGCGAAAATTTTTTTGGTAAGTGAAAATTTGTCAAATTCGTTTCGGTCAAACAAGGGAGACCCCAATCTATCACTTTACCAAAAAAAAAGGTTCGGCGGATTAGTCGTGAAACGTAATAAACACAGACAGGCAGACAGCTACCTTTTATACTTTCGCTTTTATAATGTTAGTATGAACCATCTATAAACTTTGACCTTTGGAACAGCAAACTTTGAACTTTGGAACAGCAATCTTTGAACTCAAATACATCTTATTTGAGTTCAAAATTTGCTATGCATTATTGCAAAACCTCAAAAGAAACCAGATACTGCGATTATAAGATCCGGCTAGAAGTCGCAATCCGAGGTTACTATGGCAAGGCTACTGATTATTGTTGGTATTTGGGAGAATCCATGTTTTGTAAAGTTTACTGTAGTAATAAGATCAACAAATAGATATAGTTTGCGTAAATAATACAATAGCAATGTAAAAACCAAGTAAAACTTGAACTAAGTGACAATCCAAAATATTGATCCCAAACTCAGAAACGTGAACTATGACAGCCGTGAGGCTGTAGGTGTGAATATACATAGATTTAGGAAAATGATAAGAAAGAAAGAGTCAGTGATAGAGTATGGAAGAAGACAACGTTTAGCACCGGCCCAAGTAACCTGTGACTCCTTTTTCCTGTCCTGCATGCACAAACACCTTCCAAGATTTAAACGAAGCCAATATTATACATAAATATATCGCTTTCTGCGATCTCTTCCTGGCAATCATCAATGGATAGAGATAGCCGGGACACGAAATGGGGTTGCACTTGGTGCAAATTTCAAATCATACAATTACTTTTACTATGTTCAATTAGGTACGATAAACAAACTACTAAAATAGATACATAAATACATACCTACATCTAAATATACAAACAAGAAAACAATACAGCTTAAACATGGACACAATCACAGAGACAGGCAATGACAGAGCTATCCAGGTGGCTACATACTAGTCGATCAAAGTTTGAGTCAAATCGACATGACAGAAGTAGAAAAACAATGTCAATTAAACTCTCATAATCTTCGGACAATAACCCTCGTATCAGTATAATCCCAAGACTGCAGCCGTCAGTTGTCAAGGCGGCAACAAAGAGGCTGTATACGAAGGAGTTATTAGTCACTTTACAGCAGATAAATGTGATGTGCCGGTACTACCCCGGATTTAAGGACAGTCCGAGTTCAGGCCGGAAACGGTGGGCGCGTTTTATTTCTGTTGATAACTGATAGATAATGAATTGTATTATGAACTCTTAAATCTATAACAAGCTGGTTATTACTGGTATTTCAATAAAATCATATCATTATAATAACGACTTCTTACCAATATATGGCGACCCAAATTACTTCGTCATTATATGCAGTAACACCCAATGTGTTACTGAATATAATGACGAAGTTGTTTGGGTACCTAGTGTTGTTAATTTTACTCCAAACATCCTTTTGTATTGTCTAGCGACTGCGCCGGGGTCAACATAGATATTTTTTTTCTCTACGGACATTATGAATGAAATACTCAGTTTTTGGTAGATCAGCTCACCGCTGGACATACGGCTCTCATTAGTTGTGTTTCGATCATTTTCCTACATCCTAAATCTCAACCAAAAACCCATTGATAGATGAGTTTCAATATTACAACATTCTCATAGGCTAACCATTGCATTGTCATTATTTGTATATTGCCAAAGTGTTAATTTCTAACTGTGAAAGATGATTCATTGGCTCAAAAATAGACAAAAAAAGCCTGAACGTGCCAAAACAGGTTTGAAAAATTGAAAAAATAAGCAGATCTCTTTTGCAAACTTATCGTGACTTGTACTTTTTTAGGATTAACATTAGATGAAGCAATAGAATCCACATGTGAACTAATATCATGACTTAACTAAATGTTTGCTAAAACTGGCCAGTATGTGTGTGTTTTACTAAAAGCTATTGAGTAAACATTGTTTTCAGGGATGAGCAATGATCAGAGGTGGACGTGTACGGGCTGAGAATGAACTGCGAAGTTTTCATATCGGCTCTTATAGACGTACAGATTTTTACTTTAGTATTTTTGTTTTTGGCAACTTAAGTGGCACTGGGCAGGTCACATTGCTCGCACAACGGATGGACGATGGGGCAGAAAGGTTCTGGAGTGGCGACCGCGAAACGGAAGACGTTGCGTTGGAAGGCCTCCCACCAGGTGGACCGAAGACCTGGTGAAGGTTGCGGGGATCCGCTGGTTGCGAGACGCACGGGACCGGTCAATGTGGCGACGCTTGGGGGAGGCCTATGTCCAGCCGTGGACGTCTTTCGGCTGATATGATGATGTTTTTTTTTATGCCTATTTTGTTTAGTTTCTGTGATTCACCTTCATTTTATATGTAGATCCTTATGATCGTCACTAAATTAAAAATCAACTATAATCATATAAAAATTTGAATATTTCTTTAAATTAACATGGCATTCGGCATGCGTCAAAACTCATTTTAGGTAAAAAGAATAAAAACTGTTTTACGTAAATAAAACTACTAATACTGGCCACATTTTCCTCGAATATATCCTTATGCCATTTAAATGTGAAATATTTTTATTCTTAAAACAGAAGTAATGGCTGTCGCGAAATCGCCACAAGTTTTTGACGTCAAGTGGCCTGCTTTACGTACGTACTTAATCAACTTATGAATAAAAGTTAATTCAAAAAAACGAAAAACCCGACTACTTAAGAAGCGAACTAAAAAGACGTATACAAGAAAAATACATGCTGTGCAGTCGGACGATACATATTCGCGAGCTGGCTGACCAAAACTAGATCCTCCGACTGCACAGCATGATTTTCTTCTTGTTTACGTCTTTTTAGTTCACTACTTAAGTAGTCGGGTATTTTGATTTATGCACACAATATGGCGCCCAAAAACCGCCATTTTTCTATTTTCCAATTTTAATGTAGCCAGTGACACTTGCAAGGATTAGAGACGAATCGATTGACGTAAGAATCACCAAAATCGGCCAATGGTCTCGGCACGCTACATAGGAACAAACATACATTCATACATAGACTGATAAACACATTACACTTCTTCGGCAGTCGGGTAAAAATTTTTTGTTAGCATTACATCCTTTGGAATGATTATATTTATCCTCATTATTCAACCTCTTTTACGTCATAGTTGATACAATATCCATTCTCATTTCCTGAAACAATTGTTTTAGCAGTTCGTTATACCAGCGTTGTTAGGCTGCCTTATCAATATAGTTAATTATGCATGATTATTACTATAAGGTAAATGCTTTTAGGGTTAAAGGGTGGACACCAAACGAAATACCGTTTTGAGCATTTCCTTTGCGCCCAAAGATGCGTTAAAATTAGTCTTGAAAGTTGGAACTTTCGACGCTCATAACTTTCAAATATGTTACTTTTATTTTTTGTTTCCATACAGGGTTAGCTAATCATCTGCATAGCCTTTTCCCAATTGTTATTGGGGTCGGCTTCCAGTCTTACCGGATTCAGCTGAGTACCAGTGTTTTACATGAAGCGACTGCCTTTCTGTCCTCCACAACCCAGTAACTGGGTAACACGGTCCCCCTTGGCAAGACTGGTGTCAGATCTCAAGCTTCTGACTACTCGTAACGACTGTCAAAGATCTTCAAATGACAGCCGGGACCAACGGCTTAACGTGCTTTCCGAGGCACGGAGGAAACTCGGTATGTTGAAATGGTCACCCATCCACGGACCAACCTCCGCAAGCGTTGCTTAACGTTGAAGATCGACCCGTGTGGCTGTTATTATTTAGCCACGAGCTCCTCATACAGGGCTAGCTAATGATGAGACGAATTGATATCATGTTTTATTTTGAATATGCACCGTCATGATAGAATGATCGTTTAGGGTAACCTTAAAATCCATATTTTTTTTTATTATCGATAGGCTCGCGCTTGACCACTATCTCACCTGATGGTAAGCGATGATATGGTCGACGGTGGAGCACGCTTGCCTAGAAGTAACCTATTCACTCTTGACTTAAAGATCCCTAGATTGTAGCTATCGGGAAACACAGACTCCGACAGGGAATTCCACTCCTTAGCTGTAGGTACGCATAATAAAAGTGTTCTCAAAACGTTTAGTAGGTATGGGTGGGATGTCTACCATGTACCGATAGCACATCGCCGTACGTCTGGTAGTCCGATGATGAAACGGGCTGGGCGGAATTAGATCATACAATTTCATTGTACACTCCCCGAAATGTAACCGATAAAAAACCGACAAGCTGGCAACTCGGCGACGGTGTTCAAGGCTCTGGAGCTTTGACTTAACTAGTGCATCAACGCCGATGAGCCTCTTGGCCCGCTTTTCGATCGACTATAGTGCGTCAAGCTGGTATTTGGCAGATCCGTCCCAGAGATGAGAACAGTACTCCATGCATGATCGAACTTGCGCTTGGTACAAGCTGAGCAGCTGTTCTGGCGTGAAGTACCTTCTCACCTTTGCAAGGATCCCCAGCTTTTTGGCAGCCAGCTGAGCCTTTGCCTCAATGTATGGGCCAAAATTGAGAGTCGATGTCAACGTATTTATGGAATAAAAAGATAATGTTGAGGTAGAATAGATTTGTTTTTGCTAAACTCTAACAAATGCTGCAAGCCGTTCCCTAGAACCGCTAATATATTCATACGTCACATTTATCTGCTCTGCTGTTCAATCGTCCATACTCCAAGGTACACACGTTGAGAATTAATTATTATCTAGTAGTGGATTTCCTCATACATTTTCCGCTTCTGTTCCAGTTCCCGTAATTCTAATTATACAATCATTTATTCTGGTCGGCGTACGATATTCGCGCGCTGTTTTTACTCAGTATTTCGAGTTGGTACAAAGAATTGATCTTATTTTAGATTCAAGATCAAACTTTGATGAAACGCGAGAAAAATTAAAAGGAAAATTCGGAAAATATTTGGTAGATAGTTAAAAAGTAATAAATCCTCCGTTGATTAGCGTTGGACCAATTTTTCAATCCAAACTAATATTATAAATGCGAATGTCACTCTGTTTGTCCGTCTCTCTGGCTGTTATCCTTTAACGCTTAAATATCTAAACCGATTTAGATGGTATCCATTGAGTACAAAGCTCAAATTGCGAACAAAAAACTGGGCTTCCTAAATAGAGTGAAGCGATACTTCATAACTGGACAGCTTTTAACACGTTCATTGCCACGTCACGCGACGTCGCGCGAAAACAATACATTTTCTATTGTGTTTATTTCGTGGCAGTCAACCTGTTAACCCTATACAAAGCGCAAATCCGATCCTGCATGGAGTATTGCAACCACCTTTGGGATGGCTCAGCAAAGTATCAGCTTGCCGCGCTTGTGTCGGTGGAACGCAGAGCCAAGAGGCTCATCGGCGACGTTGAACTGGTGGATGCCAAGGCTCATCGCCGCAAGGTTGCCTGCTTGTCGGTCTTCTACAGACTGTACTTCGGTGAGTGTGCTCAAGAGCTCCACGACCTCATCCCACCAGCCCCCTTCTACCATCGGACATCTAGACGCACTGCAAGTTACCATCCTTACCTTGTTGCCATTCCACCAATTCGCACCAAGCGCTTCCAAACATCCAAAAAAACTTTTTTTTAACAATATTTTTAGCTTACCGTGCATTGTCATCCAAACCAAACGTGTATGCAAAATTTTATCTTAATCGGTTGAGGATAACTGCTTTAAAATTCAGTTGCAAGATTTGACCCAAACACACACACACATACAATCATCTGCCTAGCCTTTATCCCAATTATTGTTGGGGTCGGCTTCCAGTCTTACCGGATTCAGCTAAGTATCAGACACACACACATACATTGCAAGTTACTAAAAAGCTTGTAAAAATGGGCCCTCTTCAAACAAAATCAATGTATATTCTCAATGATATTCTAGTTGCTAACAGGAATAGTGCTCATAGTTTGTTGACACACATGTAACGCCGACACATCGACACGTGCGTATATCGGACACGTTCCGATTAAAGTGTGCTCAACGGACGCACGTGCCTCCCTCAGCTCATCACTGCATTAGCAACAGCTAATCCTCTCCCTAATAGATTGAGTAACATGTTGAAACTGAAAAACCCAAAATTTATAGTCAGTAAATTAAGTAAATTGTTCGCATATTCTCCGTATTTGATAACCGACTTGGAAAAAGGAGGAGTATCTCAATTCATCGGCATCTTTTTTACCCGACTTCCCATGGAGAGATAAAACACTTATATGTTTATACTTATATATATCGGAGGAAGGTAAATAATTAATAGTTGGGAACGAAGAAATATCGCAACTTATTAATTCAGTTTTGTTTCATTGTCAACATTTAGCTTCTGATTCAAATTTCAATTAGATTTTATTCGATTGGCAACACTGAGTTTTCTCCAATGTCCAATGCTAGTGAAGGATTTGAATCCTAGAGCAAAGTGACACGTGACAGTGACAGACAATTTGGAGGGAAACGCGAAGGCGCGCGGCAGAGCGGGGTTGACTTGGGTAGAGAGAACTGGAGACGGTACCGCGATCAAGTGTGATGAGTGGCATGATTGGTGCCGGTGGAGTTGCGTCTAAAAGTATCAGGCTACTGGCTAGTGAAAAGTGATTACAAACTGGCGCGTCAACTTGCTACTAGAATTGGACAATGGAATATCTCTAAAGCGGCATAAGTTACCTGCCTCGTGCATGCATAACCCACGATAAGCCCACAAGTACGAGGGTATATGGAAGGAAGCCCTCGTGTTTCCGACATCGGAAGTGTGTACCAATGCTCGCACGGGGCGATGCTGGATCAAATGAGACGAGTAATGGCTGGCGCGCTCACTTTGGTGCGCAACAAAATGGCATGGAAGTACCTACCTAATGGAGACGTTTTGCAACTCGCCGGCTACTAGAGACAGGAATATCATGTTGCCCGAATTTAACCGAATAGTGTGGCCTATCCTAGACAACATGCGAAGTCGGGTTGCAGATAATGTTAATGATGACATGGATGCCCAATCCTGACTAGATACCTACTGGGCAAACGCAACTGTGGTGTACAGATGTACAGGGAAGTATAAACTTAAGTATTCTGACATATAATTAGTACCTATTTAATGCCTTGTGAAGTTTAGCCACAATACCTATTGTTTTTTTTTTTGGTAAAAAAGTGGCTAAAATTTAAAATAAATTTATATTTTCGTTATGATGCTAAAAGAAACTTAGCCAGTTTCATACTGTCAGTGGAACTCGCATGAGAATAAGACGACTTGTGTAAATACAGTGCAAGAGAGCAAACATCCTTAAGCTACAACTTGATTCAAGAAAACATTACGCTTGTGTGAAAACTTGCTCATAGACATGAATTTTTCAGGCATTCGTACAATATGCAACAAATAGCATGGACGTCTGAGCCCTTCAACATGGCTGCTGTGGATACCACAAGACCCGTTGTGACCAGCTGTGTGTGGTGATACAAGTGCGGAGCTCAGGTTCCATTTCAAAAGGCAACACATAACCCGCAGCCTACAGCGCTATGAAAGAGGAAATTTAGTGGTGTTATACATGCCACTGCGGTGATCAATCCATTTATTATTTTCTGGTAGCATCTAGGAGTCTGGACTTGTGCATGTGAGCATGGTCGGCACTGCTGCCTGACCCATCCGGGAGTACAGGCTTAAGGTATGTTACTTTGATTGATCTGCATTCAACAATCTGTGCAGCTGTGCATTTTTGTGGCAGCCGAAGTATGTATTAGGTTTGGATTTACCTAAGTTTTACAATTAATTCTTGCATTCATTGCAATTTATAACTATTGCATTATTTTGTTTCATGGAAATGTGTCATGTAAGTTACATAAAAAGAGTAAAAAAATTATTCAAACAGCGCTATTTTATGGTGTTGATACTGTATGTTTCTTTCAATAATCATCGAAATTAGATTCGGGACCCCATTAGCCGTACTATGCTGCTTGAAATAACTTATTGAATAGGTGCATGAATTTTTTTATGATCAATTAAAAAATGAACAATTCATTTTTACATAGACAGAATAAGAAGTCAGTCCATGTCACACCATCTATTGATATCCTTGCTTTGTTCAAGCTTTGAAATATTTTGTTTCATCAAGTATTTAATCTTTTTTATTAAGCAACAAAACGATTTTCGCAATTTTATGTTTCAAATGTACTCGGAGCATTGGAACGTGGGGATGAAACGCAAAAAAAAAATGAGATTTCATTACATTATTATGTTGTTAGAACAATAATACACGGTTTTGTGACCACTAGTGCTGTCACAAGCATAAACACAGATAATAAATAGGTTTTTAGTTTACTGACAATCGAGAAGTAAAGATATTAGCAATCCGTTTTTTTTATATGTTTGAACACTAGGAATTTTAGCCATGCATTTTTTATTAATAGGTGTCACTTCAGATTTACCGTAAATATTACTACCACTGAGTTTGTTGTTGATTTGATCTCCAAGGGAATTTGTGAATATGCTATTCCTTGGAAACAACATACTTTCTAACTGTTCGCGTTGGTATTTTCAATACAAGTTTGAATCCAGTTACGGAACGCAAAAAGAAAAATCGTAATAATAATCGATCTTTAGCATCTTTGACCGATTGGGGTTGTTTTTACAACTAAATTAAAGTATCAGGTATAAGGGAACAATATTTATTTTGTTTACGTTGAATTCACTTGTTTGTGATATACATTCAATTATTTTTAAATGATATTTTGATTCATATCAAAACAGAAAAATCTTATCACGATATTCTAGGGTGAAATATTGATTCGCTGGATCGATTCAGTACTTGATATCGATTGAAAAAAATTTTTTTTTTTTTTTTGTCCTTAAATCGATTCGTCGATTAATCGATAACAGAACGTCATCCCTTGCTCATCTTTTTAAGACATAAAGACAGTGACAAGTTAGTGTCAACATTCGAAAAAGTTTGATGATACAAAACAAATAACTTTGATATGATTTTTAACTTAAAAGTTACTAGATAAAGACTAGATTATTAATAAATCGTTACAAAGTGTGAGTCACTGTGAGGATTAGACTTTTAACTTTCGCATTGTTGCAAAGACATGCAATAACTTTCAGTTAAGAGCTATGTAATCAAGATTATTTTCAAACCGGTGTTAAAGTTTAGTGAAATAGTTTGTTGTTCGACTCGATATGCAATCATACAACCTGCAAACATCACGAGGATTAACGTTACTATAGCCTAGACAGTTGGCGTTTAGTTTTGTTGCTACCAATGGTTGAATTCAGGTAAAGTTAATGTCTGTAGTTGTTATATATCGCATTGTAGAGAACTAACCAACTGATAACATGTCATTCTAATGATACCTACAAATAAAAATGATTTAAATTGACTATGGTGAATGACAAGTGCAACTAGACATTTAGATGGTGTCGACAAGACGTGTTCAGGTATTATGAGATGCTCGAGAGCCAATAACTGTTCCAAGTCGTGGCTGAGGATGAGATAGATGTTCAATTGGCAACATTTTAATTCACATAGAACGGTTTCTCAGTTTCGTGGCTCAGAGAGATGACGGAGTCAAGAGTTTATTCGGCGTTTAAGTTGTGCATTCTGTGTAGCAAATGTATTTGCTAAGTTATTGTGAATTGTAGACCACGGATGAGATACTTGGGTTCTATTTGATATACTTGGTACATGGGTTTTTGTTTTTTTGGAGGAAACTAAGAATGGTTTCCTTGTTCTGTGTTGTTCAACGATGCTTGGCTTCGGTAATCTTGAACATTGCTCAAAAGTTTTAATAATTGTAGCATCTTTTTAAAATAAAGGTGTGTATTTGTGAATTGCGCGGTGTCATGTAGGAAGTCTAGTACCTACCTAACTTGAATAATAAGTGTGGCATTTAAAGCATACTGTCAGTAATAGCTGTGCTAACTTGTTGAATAGTCTGTGCTGGTCATTGTGAACATACCTAACGTTATTTTGTGTTATTTCATTCAAGTTGGATAAGATAATGTTAACACAGATGTAAAGTCGGTGATGTGCGGTGCATGATTTAATTTTTAGTTTGCAAAGTTGGTAATGTTTGGTGTTGGTAGTTATTATACCTATCGTACTGAGAGTTTGGTATGAAATCATGAACATAGAATAGAGTTCTTGAGTATGCTTTTGGCTGTGTATGAAATCCTGAATGTGATGTTGCCGTTGTATTCAGAATAAAGATTGATACTGAGAGTAAAGATTGAAATAACAAATTTCATTTTGGTTTAAAGGTGCTGTTTGGAAGTGAATTGGAATTCTGAATGGTGGCAATTATGTGTTGAATTAAAGGCTTTGTTTGGTTCATGATGAGTTAGAGAAAATCTGAAAGATCAAGTACCCATTGATGTAACTGAATGTACTATGGTGAAGACTGATTCAAATCAATCTAGCAATGGTGAGGTCGTGTGCATGGTCAAAGGACTGACTGTGCGGTGAAGAGTAGTCACTGCGGTGACTGCTGTAGCCTAAGATAGGCTGGTGAGTGGTCAGAGATGACTGCTGTAGCCTAAGATGGGCTGGTGAGTGGTCAGAGATGACTGCTGTAGCCTAAGATAGGCTGGTGAGTGGTCAGAGATGACTGCTGTAGCCTAAAGTGGGCTGGTGAGTGGTCAAAAGATGACTGCTGTAACCAAGATGGGTTACGAGGCCTGGTCAGGATGACTATGGTTGCAGGATGGTCACAGGGTTGACCATCAGGAGGCACAGCAATTGCTGTGGGACCAAGAAACATTGCTGGATATGTATGGGGGGGAGCCCAGTCCCTCTGGGGCTTCGGTGACCTGTTGTTTAATGTATGTAGCATGGGTATCTGGCAGTCTTGTTGCTTCGAGAGGACCGGTTGTCTGGGGGAGCCTGGTCCCTCTGGGGCTTTGGTGACCTGTTGTCTGGGGGGAGCCTAGTCTCTCTGGGGCTTTGGTAACCTGTTGTGTGTCTGGGGGAGTCTGGTCCCTCTGGGGCCTCGGTGACCCGTTGTTTGGTGTATGTGGCATGGTATGTTGTGTTGGGCGTTTGGGTGGTTTCTGGCACACTAAGTGCTTCGAGACCGATTTGACGTCTGTTGGGAACCTGGTACCTCGGGTGCTTCGGTAACCGTTTAGAATGTATTAGTGTTAATATGGTTGTCTAAACGGTGAGGTGTCTGTTTCGAGAGTACGACGATGGTTATGTACGGTGTACGGTGTGGAGACCTAGATTTACATGGAGAAAACAAATGAACATGTTTCGAGAGTACGACGATGTTTGTGTACGGTGTGGAGACCTAGATTTACATGGAGAAAACAAATGAACAGTGTGAAAGTTTTCAGTGTGAGAGTTGAGTTTGAGAATTATGATTTCATGAGTAAAGAAGTTCTTGATTTTAGTTGTCGGCTGGTAATATAAGGTGTTGATTGAAGGTTTTACGTGGAAGATGTCACGACCACGTAATTTTTTTTTATTTGGTCAGGAGCTGCCGAACTTAACCTATTAGGTACTTAATAATTTTTTTTTTGTTCTCTTGGTTCTTGTTTTTTGTTTTTTATCACAATTGAGTAACGATGTTGTTCATCGCTCTACATCAAACGTGGGACCGTTTGAATGTCAAGATGGCCGTATCGGAGGAAGGTAAATGATTAATAGTTGGGAACGAAGAAATATCGCAACTTATTAATTCAGTTTTGTTTCATTGTCAACATTTAGCTTCTGATTCAAATTTCAATTAGATTTTATTCGATTGGCAACACTGAGTTTTCTCCAATGTCCAATGCTAGTGAAGGATTTGAATCCTAGAGCAAAGTGACACGTGACAGTGACAGACAATTTGGAGGGAAACGCGAAGGCGCGCGGCAGCGCGGGGTTGACTTGGGTAGAGAGAACTGGAGACGGTACCGCGATCAAGTGTGATGAGTGGCATGATTGGTGCCGGTGGAGTTGCGTCTAAAAGTATCAGGCTACTGGCTAGTGAAAAGTGATTACAAACTGGCGCGTCAACTTGCTACTAGAATTGGACAATGGAATATCTCTAAAGCGGCATAAGTTACCTGCCTCGTGCATGCATAACCCACGATAAGCCCACAAGTACGAGGGTATATGGAAGGAAGCCCTCGTGTTTCCGACATATATGTATACCTAATTCGAAAAAAAATTTAACTAAAAAGAGTAAAATAAAAAAAGCGGCCAAGTGCGAGTCGGACTCGCGCACGAAGGGTTCCGTACTTGGTAAATTGCGGTTCAGGATTTATGACGTATTAAAAAAACACTACTTACTAGATCTCGTTGAAACCAACTTTTTTCTAAGAAGTTTACATGGTAATGTACATCATATTTTTTTTTTGGATTTATCATTCTCTTATTTTAGAAGTTCCAGGGGGGGTACACACACATTTTACCACTTTGGAAGTGTCTCTCGCGCAAACTATTCAATTTAGAAAAAAATGATATTAGAAACCTCAATATCATTTTTGTTTGTCCATAGATACCCCCATGTATGGGTATGATGATAATTTTTTTTTAGTTTCAGTTTCAAGTATGGGAACCCCCAAAATGTAGTTTTTTTTTCTTTTTTTTGTGTGAAAATCTGAATGCGGTTCACAGAATATATCTACTTACCAAGTTTCATCAGCATAGTTCTTATAGTTTCGGAAAAAAGTGGTTGTGACATACGGACGGACAGATAGACAGACAGACGTAGAGAGACATGACGATCCGTTTTTTGCCATTTGGCTACGGAACCCTAAAAACAAAAATTATCAAACCCGACCGCTTAAAAAGCGAACTAAAAAGACGTAAACAAGAAAAAAATCATGCTGTGCAGTCGGAGGATACATCTGGTTTTGGTCAGTCAGCCCGCGAATATGTATACTCCGACTGCACAGCATGGTTTTTTTCTGGTTTAAGTTTTTTTATTTATTTTATTTTATTCAATATAGGCTCGGGCTTGACCACTATCTCACCTGATGGTAAGCGATGATGTGGTCGAGTTCGCTTTGTAAGCAGGTTTATTTATTTATTTACACTTTATTGTACACCAAGAGAAAAAATATCAGGTTTTTTGGATTATTTAATTTAATTTTGTTTTTTCGTTTTATTTATGATAGATATGCGTCATGCTTGCCATATTTTCCGTATTTGTATTTAAGTTTTTCTTTTCGTTTTTATGGTATGCGTCGAACGAACTCTTTGTGTCCATATCGCAAACAAAATGGGAAAAAAGTTTTTTATTGTATGTTTGTATTTTTATATGTAACGAATAAACTTAAAAACTACTTAAGCGATTTCAAAAATTCTTTCACCGTTGGAAAGCTACACTATCCCCTGGTGACACAGGCTACTTTTTATCCTTGTATTCCCACGGGAACGGGAACTATGTGGGTGAATCCGCGAGGCGTCCGCTAGTATTGTATAATGTTATGACTAAGAATAGTGTCAATTTGCACTTTTATACATTTCGGTAGCACTTTCTTAGAGTCTGATACGTTAAAAACACTTAGTTCACGTGTTACATGTATAGCACAGTATTGTTTGCTATTAGTTTTCACTAATTATACACTACACTAACTCAAATGGTTTAGATCTCTTTAGCCTACGCACTATGTCCGTGTTATCTAGCAGCTGGATTGCTTCCACATTCACATGTCGATGAAGTCTGTATTCGTAGGCTTCGGCAAAGTTTTGAATAACGGTGGTGACGAGTTTCATTTTAGGGTCGCGGTGAAGGTCGTCATTTCTGATGTACCATGGTGCATTAACAGCATCTCTGAGTACTTTATTTTGAAATTGTTGTATAATTTAACATTGCTTTGTTTAGTACAGCCCCATAGTTGGATATCCATACGTCCAAATTGGCATAAGAATATGCTTGTTTATTATAATTTTATTGTGTATTGATAGGCAGGATTTCCTTTCGAGTAACCAATAAATATTTTTGTATCGTATATCGAGTTCCTGTCTTTTCATTTTGACGTGAGATTTCCAATGCAAATTGGCGTCAAGAGTTATGCCAATCAGTAAAAGAAACACCGATTCGAACGTTAATTGCATTCTATCATTTCATTCAACTCCGTTCTTGCCTCCCCACTCCCCCCAGTCTAGTCTACGTCCTTCAGACTGCCACGTATTACGACACAAGTATTCGTTGCAAGGCTTCCATTCATACGTTTCACTTTCATTGGCATCGTCGGCTTGGAGGTCATCGGCTCGCGAGACTGTGACAAAAGTAAGTATCCTTACAATTTTTTTTTATTTCTTTTTGTAGGGACTTTTATAATTGTCAAGCGAATGTCAGTTCCATCATGCCATAAATACACACTAGGTTCCTACTATAGATTTTGGGTCATGAACAGGCTCTTCGCATCATTACCGTTTGGTTGAGATAGAAGTCTATGGCACGTGGCTACATTTCGTGCCTATATCAATTTTTTTATTTTTTTTTATTTTTTATTTTACATATGCCTACATGGGCACATATAAAACGTCGACAAAAGGTGCACGGTTCGGGTTGGTCGTTTCCTATGGTGAAGAACCGGCAAGAAACTCCACGGTTACTCTTTTAAAAGATTGTTTGGTGTTACAATATTTTCATGTTACAGCATTATGGCTTGCGCTTGACCACCATCTCACCTGATGGTAAGCGATGATGTGGTCGACGATGTAGCACGCTTGCCTAGAAGAAACCACTCACACACTCTTGACTTGAAAACTTACAGGCGCTCTGCTTAACTTTTTGTTTATAACTTCGTTTTTATTACTTCTACCGTCAAAATGTTTTAAATTTTTAGTCTTGAATCTCCTTATCTATAACTTTGGATTGTAATACCATATTTTTTTGATAAAAGCTATCTGTCCTTCCGTAGGGTGGGGACCTGGTGATTTGTAATACAGGCATTTTATGCCTAACTCAGACACCAGCTCCTCACATTGCTAATTAGACATATAATATGTAAAACCTAGAATAAGCTTGTAATTGTGAGGACAAATAAAGTTTTTTTTATTATTACTTAGATGGGGCGACAACGTAGGCCCGACAATAAGTCGTAAGAAACTAAAAAAATATATTACAGTTTATTAAAAAAAAGTAAAACGAGATAAAATGTTAACAAATGTTAACAAGCATCTAGAAGGCCTACATCAAGTAATTGCATTTGGATTTAAAAAAAAAACCCCGAATTGTGAGGAGTTTGGCACACTAGAAGATGTTATACACATATTAACGGAATGTGTCAGAATTCTGTCTACAAGAGAGTTTTTACTAAGAGAGCGCGAGACAAATATGTACGATTCTGGTATGTTTCATCATATTTTGTCGACACCTAACTGTGTGTGCTGTTACGTTTTACGTTATAAGCTCCAATGGGAGTGATATATACTCCCCTAAACTAAAATAAAGAGAAAAAAAAAAGTCTGTACCAACCTGAAGACCTCAAACAAAACATTTCTTAAAGAGTGCCGTAGGTCGTATCTTACTATGAAAATTTTGACCATGCTCGTGAGATATTATGTCGTGGTTGTAGTCCAGTCTCGCAGGCGTATCCCCTCGACTGTGACAAGACAACATTTGTCGTATCTTTAGACGTTATTTTCGACCAAGCCCGTAGAAGAAAAAAAACTTTTTTGCAAAAAAATACTACCGACTTCCAAATGAAAAACTACAAAGTGAGAAATAACTTAACTTTTGGAAGTCGGTGTCTTACGTAGGTACCATTTTTTGCGATATGGACACCGACTTCCAAAAGTTAAGTTATTTTTCACTTTGTAGTTTTTCATTTGGAAGTCGGTAGTATTTTTTTGCAAAAAAGTTTTTTTATTTTTCCCTTTTTAGTTTTACCTACCTAATAGCAAGTTGTTTATTAAGATCCCTATAACTCCAGAATAGATTAACCGAATAATATGAAACTTGAACATAACCGGTGAAATGAGAGATCTGTGTACCCCTTTAAAATGAGACCAATTTCGAAACATACTCTTTCAAACAAAAAAAGAATTTTCAAAATCGGTCCACAATTGACAGAGATATCGATGAACATACACCAAAAAAAAAAAAAAAAAAAAAAAAAACAAACATAAAGTCGAACATAGAACCTCCTCCTTTTTTTGTAAGTCGGTTAAAAAGAAGATATGTCGTGTTGTATATTCCAGCCAGTCTCGCAGGTGTGTCTCACGTGACTAGATACACGATTCGACCTCACGTTAGCTCTTGCGGAAGGCCGGCTGCGGTTTTGTAATGCATGCGTCTTGAATTTCGATGGTTACGAATTTTGTAAACAAACTTTGTCTTGCGTCAACTTATTGGTGTAAACCAGGATGTATTTGACATTTGTAATACCCAAATAGGGTTTAAATGTAAAGAAATAATATTATAATTACAACGGCTCTATGCCGTGGAACCAGTTCCAGAGATCTATCGTACATTGACTTGAGGAAGATTATTGAAGACAACTTAGATATTAATTTATTCGTTATGATGACTAATTCAATAAGGTATTCACTGACTCATTAGAGTTTATTTATTTATTTAGACTTCATACACAAAGGTACAAAGGCGGACTAACCAAACCAAAGGGAAAAACGGGACCCTATAAAGGTCTATCCACACATATCAGGGCCGTGCCCGGGACGTGACAGGGCCGGGCCCTGGCATTGAAGATTCGTCACAATCGTCACTGGCCCGTGCACGGACGTGTGTGAACGAGTCCATTTAAAATATACTCACCGATATTTTTTTGAGGCCCTGACGGGGCACGGTTCGTCCACGTCTCTGGCACGGCCCTGATATGTGTCCACGATCCATCTGTCTGTCCGTCTGTCACCAGTCTGTATCTCATGAACCGTGATAGCTTAGCGTGATTTTTAAGTGGTGTACAATAAAGTATATAATAAATAAATAAATAGCTAGACAGTTGAAATTTTCACAGATGATGGTTTTCTGTTGCCTCTATAACAAAAACATAATAAAATAAATTTTTAAGTGCGGCTCCCATACAACAAACGTAATTTTTTTTGCCGTTTTTTGCGATAATGTTCGGAACCCTTCGTGCGCGAGTCCGACTCGCACTTGGCCTTTTTTCTTTTAATTTAGCAAAGTAAGCTTACATATAAACCTTCAAAGGTCATTCTAGAACAAAACAAAGCTCTTCAATACCCTAAATTCTAGAAATCCGACCTTTTCAGTCAAAAACACAAACACATTGTTTCAGATAACCATCCCACGCAAACAAAAACCCAAATGCGTAGCAAAAATACGACACAGATAATATATTCTATCAGTACTTAACACAGAAACGTCGAATTGTTCGAATCAATTATTATGAACGGGGCGGGAGCAGAGTGTCAAATTCCAGATTTCCCGGCACTATCAACTTTACCACAGATAATACTGCTTTACGCAGAATCCGTTATCTCTGGTGTTTGTTTGTGTCGATCGCCGATGTCCCGTGCTAGTACCGAGTCCGTCTGTTTGTATGTGGCCTACTGTTCGGATTGAGTTTCATGATCCACCCATTTCAGTTTAAAGTTCATCTTTCCTGTTGTTGTTGGTTACTGCGACGTGACTGGAATGGGGGAGATGTTTCCAGGTCCAATGCCACAATTATCATCGTCATTTTTCATTAAAGGCATCCTGAAGCGTCACCACATAGACCTCTTCTGTACTTCTCGCATCCAGCGGGCTGCCGCGCCCTTCACGGTAAACCAGAGGGAGGTCTTCCCACGTTGATTGGTACACCTTATATCGTTTAGATTATAATGTGGGCAGGGCACATTGCTCGCAGAACAGATGGCCGATGGGGCAGAAAGGTTCTGGAATGGCAACCGCGAACCGGAAGACGTTGCGTTGGAAGGCCTCCCACCAGGTGGACCGATGACCTGGTGAAGGTTGCGGGGATCCGCTGGTTACGAGATGCACGGGACCGGTCAATGTGGCGACGCTTGGGGTAGGCCTATGTCCAGCAGTGGACGTCTTTCGCCTGATATGCTGATGATAATAATGAAGGCTTATTACCTGTCAGGCTGCCAATATATTCTTGTATAGCACTCTTTATATGCAGATTGCTGTGTACTAAAATTCTTTTGCTCGAAAATTGATAAAGAAAATGATCTTGGAAACAAATAGGAGAACCATTTGTTGTTTTTTTGTAAAGTTTGACAAACATTGTACTACTGTTCAAGACCCAATAATATTAACCCGGCCACCTCAGATCAAATATATTTGATCTGAGCCGGCAAGGAACATTAAATAAATCATGCTTATATTATTTGTGAGTGTGTGTATTTGTATGTTTGTTACTTCTTCACGCTCAAACGGCTGGAAGAATCTGGATGAGATTGGCACAGAGATATATTATAGTCTGGAATAGCACATCGGATACATTTTTATCCCGGGAATATGTTCCCTTGGGATAAATTTCGACATTCACGCGGGTGACGCCGCTGGCAGAAGCTAGAAATAAATAAAATCTTTATTCCGTTAATTTTTTTACACAATACAATAGTTAACCAATAATACATCAATTAGAGGCCCTTAAGTGCTAGGTGTTTACAAATTCCCTGGACCCCACACCCCACACTAGAACTCCTTGTGTTGTGCGGTCCAGAATCCATTATGAAGGACCCCTTTCTAGACTGTGACCCACCATCGAACAAAGCACAGATCATAGAAACAGTTGTTTCTATGATCTGTGGTACAAAGTAACACAGTTGTAGACAGGCATGTTTTCCTCAGATGTTTAGAGAATATTGCACCTTATCTTGCATGCAGTTTGGAACAATAAGTGTAATTGTTTTGTTTACATAACAAGTACGGCTGAATGAGAGTAACACGACACTTGAATGTTTTAATCATGAGCGTCACTGCAGCCTCCCACTAATATAGCTGTTGTGAATTTGTGATCATGTGTTACTTTAAGAGTAAATATCGATGAACTTGATAAGACTGCTTCGTTCATCTATAGTCTCCGCCAGATAACAAACAAATTTAAGTCATTGACCCGACTTGTACCAAAAAGTATAACTAACTTGAAAACATGAAGTTTTGTTTATGCAGATATTTTGATAATTTTGGTCTCAAAATAAAGAAAGGTATAGGCGTAGAACCAATGTATCCGTTTATATCATGTAAATCAGTCTAGGCCTTTATGAGATATTACTATTTTACGACTTTCTATTATTAATAAGTCATTACTGAAAATAATTGTCTAATAAAGGTTATTTGGTATATGAGTTTCATTATAGTACCTGAATAAATACGACTAAACATTGTTTTGACCAAAAGTTTAGTAACTCATGCCAAGTGAAATGGTCAAGGATGCCCCTTACCGCGATACGTTTGTTTTGATCGTGTTAGCGACACTGCCTTTACATTTTTCTCGTGTCGTTATGAAATATTGGAATACATTGGTAGACAGGTGTTAACGACTTTTATTTTTTTGTTATCTGGCGGTGACTTTAGTCAAGTTTAGTGTGACCATAAGCGATATACTGCTGGGCGTGGGTCTTAAGATTCGATTCCCAATTTTCCATCTGAAATTTCTAAGTAGCAGCCGGGAAGTCTGGAATTGTGCCCAGTTGATGACATTGGCTCGACATATATATGGGTCTTAAAAATAACTGGTGATAATTATGTTGGTGCAACTCTGCTTGACCTTTCGAGGAATACCTACAAACGTGATGTTATTTTGTGATGTCAAAACAAACGATCATGTGTTACTTCAAGAGCAAATACCTGATAAGTATTGTTCTTTTCAGCGAAAACAATTGATTTAGTATGCCATCATTGTGTCGTAAATATTTACCACAGAGATGGTTGAGAAAGCTTTTAGTCACGCGCTGATTGTAGTTGTAGGAAACTCATTCCAGGTATGCCCCCGAACAGGCATTCAAAAGAGGGGGTTCCGGGATGGTCTTTTAAGAGGTCACGGGCTATCATGTGCTATAATGATAATCACATGGGGATTTTGTTAGTTAAAATGCCGACATTCCCTGGTCTATACCCCAAAAAGTTCAGGCCTTTTGAAGGTGGGAAACCTTCAAAAGGTCGGTAACAAAACAAAAGGTAGGTTACTCAAAATACAGAAATTCAAAATGGATGATTGTAATGGACGTCAATCGGATGGTTCGATCGCAGTGGTATAATAAAAACTGTATAATCGAAACAGTTAACTCAAAAAATAATCTCATAGTAACCAAAGTTTATATTTTCCCTATAACAACAGTTCTTTGACAAAGTTTTCCTGTTAGCCAAAGACGTCTTGAGTTTTTCCAAAACCCCCGGGCAACTTCCTTCGTCAAATGAAAATGCTAATACACCAGCTGCAAGACGTGTACGGAATCACTAAGGAGTACTCGAGTACGGAGTATTTATATTAATTATTCCTAAGTCCTTATTAATACTTACAATACGAGTTGATGTTGCATTCTCAGAAGCTTTGCCAGTGAATGAATGGAAGTGTTTATTAATATGTTAATGTAATTGCCAGGTAAAACCCACGGCATCTAAAATTTCCGAACTAAGCAGAAAGATTGTTTGCCAACAAATATATCTACGGTTTACGTCAAGTCATTGAACGGATGATTTACATCTATTTAAGATACTTGGAACTGATTCGGATTTGTGAAATACTGATTATTGAGAACTATGCATAGGTATTTTATGTTTTAGAAAGAGTTCATATATCACTTCTCTTAATAATGCCATCTATTCTTTTTCTTTCGCTAATTTTAGTCTACCATTCCGTGTCGGGAAGTCCTATAGTAGTTTTAGAGCTCGCTCTTGGACTAACTTTCTTTTTAAATCAACCTTCTCTTACCAATAATTACAATTTAGTCATTTTGACCTTATGGTCTTCGTACCCACCACTCCTCTCCCCACCTCTCTGAAACACCTCTTTTAATTCCGATCGTATAAAGCTTCCAGTATTTTGAACTTTAACGAATCTGCCACCAATTTGGGACTTTGATCATTAGCTTGATATTTTGTTGACTCCATTGTAAATTATATTTATAGCCGCGATATTTTCACAAACCATGTTACATTATGTTGATCAACTGTATTTAGGTTTTTAAACTATTAGGGTTTTTTTATACGATGTCCAAAAATAACTCGTCTCAATCGTAAAAACGATGAATTAGGTCATTGACAGCTTATAGCTTAACCCTAACTTATATATTAGTAACAACTACTAAATTTCATTAGTAACAACTCTGGTCCTTCGCATTCATTACAATTTGGCCTTATATTGCACTACCCCTTCTCTAAGATACTAATCTGACTCATCAGTTAATCATTTTTAGCTGTTTGCAAATTGGAAGATGAGTTAAAGTTCAAAGTATTGGACTTTGATCTTTAACTAACGTTCCAATTTGGGACTTTGATCATTGCCTTATTGTTTTGTTGACTCCATTATAAATTCTATTTTTAGCCACAACCGTCCCACAAACCAAGTTATTATATTTGTTTACCAACTGTTTTGGGGTTTCTTAACTATTAGGGTTTTTCTACGATGTCTAAAAATATCTCGTCTCACTCGTAAAAACGATGAATTAATTAACTCTTTGTTCAACTAATGAATGTGTGACGAACGTGAGAGTTACCCAAACATGTTATGACCGCTATATAATTAGCGGCATGACGTTGTCGGTTGTATCCACGCGCGCTGGACACAAGTTTTTTTATTAGACTCAACTGTCAATTATATGCCCCATGATACCGGTTTGATCGGATCTAATAGCGTCTGTACATTATGGTTCGCGTCATTGAGAGTTTTGTAATACGCAAGTTGCTTTTTGAAAACTAAATCATTTGTGGTATGGGCTAGCTAGTCTCTCGAAGGAACGGGGGTCTTGTCATGTGGAAAGTTTTGTATCATTATCATCATCCTGCCCTTATCCCATTTATTTTTGGAGTGTGCACATCATATCTTCTTCTTCCATACTTATATATATGTCGGGTTTAGTCAATAGTACGGACGTCAAAACAAATCGCAAGCACGCCATCTGGCGGCAAAGCAAGAACAACTACGCATTGGCGCGCTATTTCTAACCACTTGCGTAGTGGGGACAGCAGAATATGGCAGTTGAGTACTGAACGCCGTAGAGCTAACACGTCGTAGAATCAGTGTCGATCCGTAATATTAGTAAGCAAGATTGTAACTGAGTTGTGACTATTTAAATAAACCCAGTGTATCGAATAACTTCTGTGATTTCATTTGCACGATTGTACCCAACGACCTGCCCACACACGATGTCTTAACCTAAGGGAATACATCCTGACTTCCCGATGGTTTACATCTACCGGCCAGCCTTGATGCGACATCAGAATTGGGATTCGGTCGTGCTAATGAGATCACACATAAAAACAATGGTAGTGAAAGTGACGGTTACATTCTTGCAAAAAAATTGCGGTGTCAGATAGAAACAGTTGTCGAGTTTTCTGCGACCACCCTCAGTCTTGAATAATGAAAAAAAACCAGTCTGGAACGGAGCAGGAACGAGGCTAACAACCAAGGACCTGGACAGGTCAAGGAGCAGTGTGTGGACATGTGAAAAGATCCATTCACACTGATCTTTATGCAAATCTGGTGAGTCGTTTTCAATTTGTTATGACTATGGAAAAGTGTGTTCATTATTCAAAATTCTGGTTTTGTGTACGGTATGGTGGTCAGTGGTTCTTCGGGGTAGCCTGTGTTAGGTTATAATTTCATGTTAGTTATCGATGGTCAAGTTTTGGTGTTGTTGAAGAGTTATTATTGTACTGGCAATAACCTTTGACTAGCCCTGGCTGACTATTATTTTTTAGAAGGTAGAACGATATAGTGTCATTTACGACCCTACCTTACACTTCAGTCTGGAAATGATAATTCCAAATGAAATATTTTGATTAGTTTTGTAATGTGTTTTGTAGTTTTATGTAGTGAGTTAACTAAGTTTGAGAAGAAGCATAGTATTCTTCTTTTGTGGTCGGAGGGCCAAACTATTTAAAAGGTGGCAAACCCTACCAGGCCTCGTTAATTGCGACTTAAAATGCTATGGCATTAATTTGATTTTCTAAAGCTCATATACCTACCTGGGCACTGTAATGTGTGGTTCATGTTATGGTCAGGGACTCTACACTCACATTCGGTGTCCATAGTAACACATTTTGCAGGTTGAGGTCACTACTGGAAGGTCGTGGCTAAATTTTATAAGGTTAAGCAACGCTTGACGAGGTCGGTCAGTGGATGGGTGACCATTTCAACATACCGGGTTTCCTCCGTGCCTCGGAGGGCGCGTTGAGCCGTTGGTCCCGGCTGGCATTTGAAGATCTTTGGCAGTGGTCAGAAGCCTGAGATTCGACACCAGTCTTGCCAAAGGGTACTGTGTTACCCAGTTACTGGGTTGTGGAGGTCAGATAGGCAGTCGCTCCATGTAAAACACTGTTACTCAGCTGAATACGGTAGGACTGGAAGCCGACCCCAATGTTGTTGGGAAAAGGCTAGGCAGATTGATAGGTTTAGGTTACTACACCGGTGCACCGTTTAATTTCCATCAAACCTGTGTATGGTTAAGATAACCGTGTGAACATATACTCTCGTAATATTTTTATGTTTCAGATACCATATTGTGTCGCAGCCTGAAGCCTCTGCTGGAGGCTAACGATTCAGATGCTGAGCGCGAAGTTTGACATGTCAACATCTGAGAGGTTAAGAGGAACGGCAGGCTAGCAGTTCACAGGTCGTAGTTGAACGGTACGAGCGTGCGCAAGTTTGGAATGGAATACTCGGTGAGTCGCTTCCATGTTATTTCGATAGTGAGGTCGATGTTCTCTAGTGAAGAGATGCTAGTACGATTTTTAAGAGTGTTCATGTTTGACCACTGAATTGGTAGTGGTTATACCTAGCACCAACACTAGGTAATTAAGACACACTTAGTAAAAACCAGTAGTCAAAGAGTTTGCTATTGGCGGTAATAGTTTCAATATTTGGTTCATTACGAACTTTAGGATGAGATATCCCATAAGAAGGAGATGAGTTATCCAAAATGACTGAATAACTAGTCGTTTTCAGTGGCAAAGCGAGTTAGTAATGTCGTTGGGCTATCGCAATTGTATCGAGTTATTAACGGTACTGATCATTTACGAACAGATCTTGTTGCGTAACGAATTATAACACCGTCTTTGGATCTGAATTCACTTGCTTACTTTTAAAGTAATATTATGATAGCAGTAGATCTCGCGATTGTTTTTCTTACATGAAAACTGAGTTAGTGAGCGACAGTAAAGGGTTACTGTTGATAATCTGATATTTATGATATTGATCAGAGTTAATTCGTGGAGCTCCTTAATATTATCAGGGTTAGTTGTTTCCCTTTTATAAGCCGTCAGTATGTTCCAAAATATTTAAGTAGAAAACGCGAATCATGTTGGAAGGATACCCGATCACCAAGTTCTTTGAGAATTAGACGTCATAGTTGATGACTGTGGTAGTGAAACCAAATCTGATTAAGATGTCTACTCATAAGACCAATTCTGGACCGCACCTCATGCGTACCATGTGGCGATGGGTTTTTGAAGAGGGTTTATGAGTTGAGTATGCATTGCCTTTGAGTTATGGTAAAGAGTAACAGAATTGTTACAATTACTTTGTTTAGTTGAACTTGTTGATCGTCGGACCTTTTTCTAATGAATAGTGTTGTGTGGGAAACTCTTGTATTAAGTCCGCGATAGGTGATTATGACAGGACGGTGATCGTTATACACCGAAAACTTTAAATAGGTACGCTTAGAACCTAACAGTATGCATAAGGTAGGATGAGGAAGATGCCAGCGGGTCATGTACCAGTCGATGTTGATGTTCAAAGGATTTTAATGTTGATGACCAAGCTTAAGATGTCGAGTAATTGAGTCTATCAGCCGTATTATGTTTGACCGTACCAGTGGATTCTGGCGGAGGTCGGGGTCTAGATAGACCGTTGTGTGAGAGCAATATAATTGCTGGTCAGCTATAGAGCCGTGGCGTCAGAGGTTTTACTCGAGGGTTTCTATAAGCTTGGCAGTTTTTGCTGCAGCGGTTTTGAAGTTTGTCTGGAATGACTGTGGTACATGGCCCAGGGTAATGATTTAGTTAAAGATCAGAGTTCTAAAATTTCCCTATTATCACGAACCCAATGATCTAGTTTGGTCAGGAGTAGCCGAGCGTTGTGTGTTGGCCTGTGTGGCAACTGTTGGCCTTTATGGCAACTGTTGGCCTGTGTGGCAACTAAAGGCCAGTGTGCCAACTGGAGGCCTTTATGGCGACTGTAGGCCAGTGTGGCAACTGGAGGTCTTTGTGGCAACTGTGGGCCTGTAGGGCACCTGTAAGTCGGTGTAAAAAACACGTTTGTGTAAGGAACCTTACAGAGGATTCCTGTTGAGTTATGAGGTTAAAATAAAGTAAACTCGCATAGTCACGCGAGAGGTGAGGTCACCATGTTATTCTTGATGACGTTCGAATCGTCAAGCTTTCATTACGAAAATTGAAATAATTTAGGTTTTCTAAGTTTGATTACTATGCGTAGATTGTGTTAGTAAGATACACAAAGCTCAAGTACCAATTGAGATGGGTAGATGATGAATTGACGTAACATACGACAGGCTAAATGTCTGTGTGGAACTGGTTCTAAGTTCAGAGAGTTGAGTTGACTCGACATCGTGAAGATGTGCAAGTAGAGCAATTGTGATTGCTAAGAGAGCTATGAGATAGCTAAGAGAGCTGTGAGATAGCTAGGAGAGCTATGTGATGGCTAAAGATCGTGGATAGGATACCTGGTGTCTTGTCTCTTTTGTTTGATTAAATGTGAGATTAATGACTATCAGTGGAACTTGAACTTTGTAATCACGAAGATTGGGTGCTTTTAGGTACCAGTTCGATGATTAAGTTGCTATTTTCTTTAAATTGAAAATAGAATTACTTGTTCCTTGTAATGGTGAACAAATGATCGTGTTTGATTGTTACGATGTTTCCTAACTCTAGTATGAGTCAGGATTGGACGAGTGAATACTGTTTGGAAATTTTGTGTTTCAGAAAAACATCCCTTGTATGATGGGAGACTGGCGGGTCGGAGTAGACTAAGAGGACGTGTGGCGCAACACGACGTGAGATGGCAGTGAGCAAGGACAAGAAGATGATGCCTGCGGGTGATAGATTTGGGGATCTGTCACCTGAGAGAGGCCCGAGAAGGCGACGTGCTGTGTTCCACGCTCGCCTCTCAAAAGAAATTACGGCCTAGAGAACACCATGTGGTTTTAGTCAGTAGGAGTCTGACAGGCCCCTCAGCTTCCCCAAGGGCTGAGGACATTCATGAGAATTTCCACATGATTCGATACACTGTTAACCCTGACAATGAGGAACAGACGAGGACGCCTGTCTCGCAGGATGGCCGTGTCGGGTTTAGTCAATAGTACGGACGTCAAAACAAATCGCAAGCACGCCATCTGGCGGCAAAGCAAGAACAACTACGCATTGGCGCGCTATTTCTAACCACTTGCGTAGTGGGGACAGCAGAATATGGCAGTTGAGTACTGAACGCCGTAGATCTAACACGTCGTAGAATCAGTGTCGATCCGTAATATTAGTAAGCAAGATTGTAACTGAGTTGTGACTATTTAAATAAACCCAGTGTATCGAATAACTTCTGTCATTTCATTTGCACGATTGTACCCAACGACCTGCCCACACACGATGTCTTAACCTAAGGGAATACATCCTGACTTCCCGATGGTTTACATCTACCGGCCAGCCTTGATGCGACATATATATTTTTCGTCATCTCAATAAATGCTTTCTAGCCTTTTCATTTTTGATAGCCCATTGATATCAACCGGCCAAAAACCCAGACTCCGGATTGCCATCAGAGAAAATAGTGATGGAATAATTTAATGAATATTTCTTTATATCTATTGAATTCGAATTCAGGTCCATACATTATTCAGTGTTAGCGTTCAAAGGTCGCAAAATTTGATTGCAAATCAAATGCAATACCTACTGTACATTGCGTGAATTGCGTTTGAATATAAAGCCGCAGAAATTTCCTTCACTACTTATAGCAAAAGACGTCATGTTCATGAGTATTTCCACCCCTTTCTTTTACTTCTGGTTGATATGTAAATCCAAGAGCCCTTGAATCATTGCAAACCAATGCGATAATAACGTGACTTATTATGACAACGATTGTTACTCACACGAATCGAATTCAGTACTATAGGCCATATAATTGATTGCAAACTAGACGCGTAACATATTGCTTTTGGATATAAAACAATAGTTGTCTGTCATTTCATAGAAAAATATCTGCATATTCGTAAGTGCTTGTATCCCTTTCTTCATCTTCTGGTTGATGAGCAGATGTCAACCCAAGAATCAAAACCAAGACAGGCCTTGAATCATTGCAATACATTGCGAACACCAGCTGGCCTCTAACGATTGTGTCGAGCCCTGACCATGTGATTGAACTTAGGCAAGGCCACGACGCGTCGGCGCGGGCGCTACATATCAACGGTGGAAATACCAAAAGTCGTAAGTCATTTAGTGTAATATGTTGGATTCTAAACCGTCGACACTAAGCCGAGCGTTGAAAGTCCAATAATCCAATGTATAATGCTTACAACATATGAAATTTCCATCAATGATATACCGACCTACAACAACGCTGTGACGCAACTCTGAATAAGAATAGAATAAGAATAAGAATAAGAAGTTTTTATTTGTATAGAATGTAGGTATTACAATAAGATGTTAACAAAAGTTCAAGAATCCTTGTACATCCTGCCTTTCGGCATGCAAACATTTATGGGTAGACACCGGTACATACATATGACATAGCAGGTTATCAGCGTAGAAAAAAACGAAAATATGTTCCTATATACTATCACAAATCATCATTCAAAAAATCGGATATAGAATAGTAACATTTTTGTAACAATAAGTCAGTTAGTCGCTTTTTGAATATTCTAAATGGTTGTTCTTTTATAACTTCAGGTAACTTATTGTATATCTTTGGCGCCATACACATAACGCTTTTTTTTAACAGTGTGGTGTTATAGCTACCTGTGTGCAATAAATTTTGATACTGAGATCTCATACAATTTGTCCTCTTTCGTATCTCACGTAACGATGGAAACAGATGCGGGTTGCTTTTAACAAAAATGGCTATTTCTAGAATGTACAGACATGGGAAGGTTAGTAATTTATGTAATTTGAAAATAGGAACACAGCTGTCCGTAACATGTAAGTTAAAAATTGACCTAACACATCGTTTTTGGGCCTTGAAAATGTTTTCTCTTTCACTACTATTACCCCAGAATATGATACCAAACCTCAACGTTGAAATAACGAGGCCATGGTAAGCAACAAGGACTGTATTGGTATTAACTTTTTTAGATAGGTTGTATAACATATAGGCGAAAGTACTTAACTTTTTACAAATATATTCAGCTTGAGATTTCCATGTTAATTGATTGTCAATTAATATTCCCAAAAATTTAGCTACCTTAACATTTTCAATCTTATGACCATTATAATTGACGTTTAAGTCTTTGGGATTAATTCGTTGGTAGAAATGCATGATATTAGTTTTTTGTATATTTATTTTTAAATTATTGTAATCAAGCCAGTTTACTATAGATTTAAGAGTGTTGTTAATATCATTTTCATAGTTTTCTTTAATTGTGCATTTAACTAGTGCTGTACTGTCATCAGCAAACAATATGATTGGATGGTCTATTTGAAGTGGAAGGTCGTTGATATAAATTAAGAATAAAGGCGGACCGAGAACGCTTCCTTGAGGGACGCCATATTTAATGTTTCTATAAGAAGATCTGAATTTTATTTCACGTTTTGTATTCAAACAAATATCAGAAATTTCAGTATACTGCATACGACCAGTAAGATAGGATTTAATTAAATTTAATGCATTTCCTCGAATTCCGTAAGCTTGAAGTTTGTTTATAAGTGTCTCATGATCTACGTAGTCAAAGGCCTTTGTCATATCCGTGAAAATGGCGCAAACTGGTGTTTTGTTATCTACGTTCACCATTATAGTTTTTAATAAATCGAATATAGCCATATTGATGTTTTTATCTTTACGGAAACCTTTTTGTTCGTCACAAAGTAGGTTAAATTTTGTCAAATAATTGTAAATTTGTTCATATATAATTTTTTCTATTACTTTAGAGAACACAGGAATAAGAGCAATGGGTCTGTAATTTGACATATTTTCTTTATTGTTTTTTTTATGAAGAGGTTTTACAATTACTGTTTTGAGACTCTTAGGAAATACCCCGGAAGATATACTTGCATTAATAATATGACTTAAAGGACCAGAAATCACATTAGAAACGAATTTTATGACTTTAGTGGAAATGCCGTCGTAACCAAAGCTCTTTTTATTTTTCAATGATCTTATTACCCTTGATACGTCTTGCGGTACAACTGGGGACATGAAAAACGAATTTGGATTATGATTTATGTCCTTTACACGATGAGATGCAGATTTCGGTGAATCCGAGACTTGATCGACGAAAAAATCATTAAATGATTCAGCTATATCTTTAGGGTTAGTTATTATGACACCATGATTATTTATCTTAGAGATGGGTTCATTAATATTATTATTGTTGTTTATTATATGCCAGGCTGTCTTTGATTTGTTTTCCGAGTTTAAAAGTAAGTGGTTGTTTTGAGCTTTTTGAGTTAATTTGACGATTTTTTTAAATTTTTTGGAATAATTACGAAATTTTTGTTTATTTTCCTCTGTGGGTTTTATTCGTTGCTGCCACAGTAGGAAGCGCTGTCTTTTACTGCATATACGAATACCCCGTGATATCCATTTAATTGATTTTCCAAATTTAACAGTTGTGTATTTTATGGGGAAGCACAGATTGTATAGTAAAAGAAACAAATCCAAGAACATATCATATGCTAAGTTTGGATCCTCGCTATTATATACCTCTGAAAAAGTTAATGATAGCAGATGGTTTTTAAATTTGAGTAGATTCTCACCCGAAATATCTCGTGTACTTTTACGCCAAGATTGTATCTGAAATGATTTATTAACTTTGATTTTGAGAATTTGCGCTGTGTGATCAGACAATGCTAAGTCTATTACTTCCCATTTACATTTTTGTCTGTAATTGTGAGCAAAATTATCTAAACAAGTGTTACTGTTAAGCCTGGTGGGAACATTTATTTCTAATTTTAGGTTATAGCTCAGGAGAAAACATTCGAGTTCCAATGTAAATCTATTTCTCAACATTGTATTTATGTTGAAATCACCACACAATACTATTTTAGAGCCATTTTTAGTACATATAATTTTTAAAATACTGTCTAAATTTTCATAAAATTTGCTTAGGTTACACATTTTAGGAGGTCTATATATACATAGAACGATGACATTTTGTTTAACAAGTTTTATGGCACAACATTCAATTATACCTGTTACAGAGTATCTCATTATGTCTGGTAGTTCCTTGTATTCAAGCCCTTGTTTTATCAATATGCACGCTCCTCCGCGCTTTATGTTATTTCTAGAGTAACATGCTGCTAATTTATAATTTGGAATGCGTAACAGTTTCTCTTGTCCAGACATTATAAAATGCTCTGTTATACATAAGACATCAATGTTCATTTGTTTGGATAGTAGTTCTTGAATGTGAACTGTTAATATATCCGATTTATTTAAAAGACCAGCTATGTTTTGGTGCATGATATAAAAGTGATCAGACACGAAAAAAATCAGAGTTTTTGTTTACAATGGGGTCATTATTAAGATTAAATTCTGATTCGATATACATACAAGATTCTTCTCGGACAATGGTAGTTAGCATTAGTATATTACTCATTATAGTTCTCATACCATGATTATTAAGTCTTCCAGTAATTTTTGAGAACATAGTGGCATCATAGGATAAATTAAGATTAGAGTCTAGTAGCGTAGCATAGTTGTATGTATGAATGTCCAAATAAAGTAGATTACTAAACATCTCAATACGGGAATTAAACATTACGGAAGATGTAAAGAATTTAAATGTTGGTAAGCAAATAATTATATTTGTGTGTTGAATTTTTCTTAAAGATGATCTTATCTCTAAAATTAAGTTTAAATAGTTCATAGATTTTTGAAAATCCTCTTCTCCGATCATTATGACACAGAAGTCATTTTTTGTAAAATCCACTAATTTAGTATGTAAATCACTAAAAAGCTGCATAATCCCGCTGTTTGGAAATAGATAGTGACATATCTGTGAGTTGTTAAAAGTTTCTTCAGCAATAGGTAAGATCTTATTCGTTTTGTTAGCACTGACAATGCATAATTTATTTATTTTTAAGGATTGGCTGCTTTCAGTTGTGTCAGGTATCCAAACATCACTGTGAGGCGACGATGTGATTTGTTCTTTGTTTACTTCTTTTGGTGGGTGAATTTCTTTTAAGACTGACTTTGTTTTCTTTTTAGACTTGTTACGTGGGGTCGCGATTTTAAGACTTTTGCAAGGACTGTCAGTTTCCATAGTTAACTCTCTTGATGCTTTTTTTAGAATTTCATGTTTGGACATTATATCATTTAAAGCTTTTTTAAGTTCACTATTTTCGATAGATAAATTATTGATTTCATCATGTGCAGAGTTCAGTTGCAAAGTCAGTTGTTCAATTTGTTGTTTATATTCTTGGACTTGAGTGAAGTTTTCATCTACCGATGTGTTTGGTAAGCTACTAGTGGTGCCATCTAGGTTTGAATGGTTCATACTATTATCAGACGACATTGCTGTTTCAGATAGTGTGCGTGTTTTTCTAAACGTTATGTTTTCGAAGAAATTCATTGTATCTTCAAATTATTTACTTAAAAAAACTTTAGAAAAGACTTTGTCTTCACTGGGGTTTGAACTCCCGGTCGCTATGCGCATGGGTTGCCTACCAGTCTCTTGGCCGACTAGACCAGCTGATAACTATTTCGTTTGACCAAATTATACTTCGATTGATTATTTATAAATTTAGAATCGGGTATGTCGTTAAAATTCGAATATTTTTTTCCATTGACGGTTATCAATTTGTAAAATTTTGATACACTTTTTTATCACTTTTCGGTACTTTACACTGTTAATAGTCTGAGAAAACACTGTATTTGGAGATAAAATGTTAGTTATTTTGTTGTTTTGATGAAGTAATCACAGCAATGACAAAGTTGATGTCTTTGCCAAAAGTGTCAGCACTTGTTCACTTGAAATGCTTAAAACTTTTTAATATCCATATATTAGCACTGGATAACACTGTCACTTAGTTATTGAAGTTCACTTTAACTGTTGAACTGTTTAGATTACGTAATAACTTATAAAGACTATTTTTAAAAACATAAATAATACGGAGCTGATGTTTACGCGGCAACTAGCGCCATCTCTCTGAATAACTGTGGAGACACGAACTTGCTTCTTTTACGTTGGTTTATTCATAAATTCTTGTTCTAAAACTATCAATGGGTTTTTCAGCACGAATTCTCAGAATTTTGCTAGGAAACATACTGTGAGCGGTAATTTTCCAGTCAGTTTGGGTAACCGTATAAATAGGAAGATTTTGGGTACTTCCTACTAGTTGAAAATTCTGGTTATACTAGTAATTATGCAGTTCAGTATATTCTGTCGTGTATGCTAACAAACATTTACAGTGCAGTTGATTTTTTTCTCGATATCATCAGTTTTGGTCCCATAGTAAAAGTTGTTCTTAATCATGAGTATAATGAACCCTTTTGTGGTTTTGGATTTGTTATGTTACACCTTATGTAGTCCTCCCGAAGTTCTGACCGAGTTTCGGCCATAGCTGCCAATCTCAGCGAAGCCAAGCCATCAAGGCTACACTAAGTTTAGCAACCTCGTAGGAACCTAAGAAGTATGGAAATCTACACACAAAACTGACCTTATTTAGTACTGGTGCACTACTGAGCATCAAATAAATAACAGTCATCAATCTTCAGACCAAACAACCCACATCGATGACGAACCACGCCTCTCTCATTGTTGACATCTCACTTAATAAACAAAAAAAACTCGTCACTACAATCAACCAATCCGCTTCTTAGCATCTGCATATAAAACCTCCTTGTGTTTTAGCACATTGGTTCTCAAGCTATGATACGCGAGAACTAAGATAAATGTATATGGTCCGTGAAAGGTTTAAAATTGCAACTCAAAAATAACATTGATGCAAAATTATAAATTACAAGCGGACGCCTCGGTTTCACCTGCGTAGTTCCCGTTTCCGTGGGAATACAGGGACAAAAAGTAGCCTATGTCACCCGGGGATAGTGTAGCTTCCCAACGGTGAAAGAATTTTTTAAATCGTTCCAGTAGTTTTTAGGGTTCCGTAGCCAAATGGCAAAAAACGGAACCCTTATAGATTCGTCATGTCTGTCTGTCTGTCTGTGTGTCTGTCTGTCCGTCCGTATGTCACAGCCACTTTTTTCCGAAACTATAAGAATTATGCTGTTGAAACTTGGTAATCAGATGTATTCTGTGAACCGCATTAAGATTTTTACACAAAAATAAAAATAAAACAATACATTTTGGGGGTTCCCATACTTGAAACTAAAACTAAAAATTTTTTTTTTCATCAAACCCATACGTGTGGGGTATCTATGGATAGGTCTTCAAAAATTATATAGAGGTTTCAAATACCATTTTTTTCTAAACTGAATAGTTTGCGCGAGAGACTCTTCCAAAGTGTTAAAATGTGTGTCCCTCCCCCTGTAACTTCTAAAATAAGAGAATGATAAAACTGAAAAAAATATATGATGTACATTACTATGTAAACTTCCAGCGAAAATTGGTTTGAACGAGATCTAGTCAGTAGCTTTTTTTTAATACGTCATAAATCGTAAACCGCAATTTACCAAGTACGGAACCCTTCGTGCGTGAGTCCGACTCGCACTTGGCCGGTTTTTTTGTTTATTCGTTACATACAAAAATATAAAAATATTTCCTTTTATAATATTAGTATAGATAGATATAGAAGTATAGATGTATTTTCTATAGCAATGCTCGTTTCTTTTGATTCTAAAGAATAGTATGCTTTATGTTTTGAATCTAAGAGATATGTTGATTTTTAGATTAACACAGTTATGTTTTCATCTGTGCTCCTGGTCCTTGCTTACAAAAAAGAAATCAAAGTGGTCCACGGTCAAGAAAAGTTTGGGAACAATTGGTCTAGACTCTAGCCATTAAACGGGCTGATGACTGATGATGATCACTAAGGAATGTGATGTGAACACAAGTATTACGCTTGTGTTGTAACGTTATCTTATCTTATTATAATTTTAACGTTGTTACGTCAGTAAACATTGCGTTGATCAATAGACGCAGAAGAATTAATTGAACTGTACCAGTTTCGCAAAAGTCGAGTTGAAGGATGTCCTTATTGAAATGGGTCACAACGTTGGATTGGTTTAAGACTTACCTGTACTTAATGACGATATTCAAATGTATAGTGTGGCATAGATAATGGGGTACTACTACTGAAAATCTCAATAAAGGAGTTGAAGAATCAGAAACTTAGCACGCTTATAGACGAAGGTAAAACTAAACACATAATATTAAAAGAAAAAGAACATCTAAAGAGGTAACAATAATAGGTGTGTATCAAACAATTAAGTCATTTATTTTGTTAATTGTATAAATGGGGCAGTATCGCAAAACCAGCTGAAAAGTAGGTTTCGCGGTATATCTTTCACGCAAGCCTATCAAAGTCACGATCTTTCCCGAGAAATTCTAAAAAATAACGATGTTATGATTGTCAAACGAAAACAAAAGCAAGACGACACACCCACAACGCAAAACAGTAAATATTATCGTGATCTATTTGTCCAATTTCGTGATGGTGTGAATGTGATTTGCGCCGTATGGCCGTCCTTAGGCTGAAATGCCATTATCTGACAAATTGGTAGTTATTAGATTTTTGATTCCATCGATATCAGCAAAAAAATCCCTATTGATCTAAGTATTAGTAGTATTTTTCTACTATACATAGATTTTGACACAAAAAAATATAACAATTATAAGTAAAAACAACATATTTTAAAACAACGTCTTGTCTGGTTGAGGAGTTGCTATGGCCACCTTCCGGCTCCATCATGAGCCTTGATCACCTCCATAGTAACATATTATTTCAATGATTCCAATGTTACAAAAGTACGCCAAGTTTCAGCTTAATTGGATACTAAATAGTGTTTTAAAATTGAATTACTATTGCCGGACACACATTCGAAACCAACGTAATATAAAGCATGTTGAAAATACCGTTAAGATCCCCATATTGGTTTGTTTACAAATCTATTTTTGATAAGATATATACTAACAATGTGCATATTCGAAAGTACGTTAATATTTTTTTTTTTTTTGACACCAACAAATCTCGCATATGTCACGGATTTTTGTATATCATCATCAACTTCATCATTTCACTCGAAAGACGTCAACTGCTAAACACAGGTCTCCCCCAAGCGTCGTTGCCACATTGACCGACCCCGTGGTCTCGCATCCCGCGGATTCCCGCAACCTTAACCAGGTCAGCGGTCCTCCAGTTTTGTCTATACATATACTTAAAATACGGTTTTGTAAGATAGTAGCATTATAGCTTCAGAACGGCATCGTAGCACCTGACCTCATTGATGAAGTGCGTCTGACCGAACTACGATCTAACGAGGCTCTATTACCTATGACGTTGTTCTCAGTAATGACGTGGTTGGAAGAAACCTCTTGAACTCATATTTTCCTAGTACATTAGCATTTTGTTGTTCTTTTCCTATAAGGGTTTTTAAGGGAAAGCTTTGGGTTTTAACGATGTTAATCTATGGAAACAACAGTAATTGATTGAATATGTGCAGTTTAGTGTTCGAAGTCTATATTGATCTAAGTATTAGTAGTATTTTTCTACTATACATAGATTTTGACACAAAAAATATAACAATTATAAGTAAAAACAACATATTTTAAAACAACATCTTGTCTGGTTGAGGAGTTGCTATGGTTAGAAGAAACCTCTTGAACTCATATTTTCCTAGTACATTAGCATTTTGTTGTTCTTTTCCTATTAGGGTTTTTAAAGGAATGCTTTGGGTTTTAACGATGTTAATCTATGGAAACAACAGTAATTGATTGAATATGTGCAGTTTAGTGTTCGAAGTCTAGTAACTGTTCGTGTGCATAAATTAAGTTAACGATAGGTATATCAATGGAAATTATAGCAAACTGGTTTCTTTGTGCGATCCTATGACACTTAGTGATAGTGTAGATTTATATCAGTGAATAAATTTTAGTAATCTGATTAACTCCCACCACAGACAAACCATTTTTAACCCCGACGGAAAAGAGGGATGTCTGACGTGTGTATCTGTGTGTTTGTGTATGTTAGTTTTAAATGTGACATTATCGAGAGTGTTCTTAGCTAGGTATGTTTGATGAAAATCGGTTCGGCCGTTCAAAAAATTATGGGCAGCAACATACCCCGATCAAGCAGTAAAACTACTGCTTGATCGGGGTATGTTGATAGAAACTTATCTACTACTAGATACTAGAATCATTTATTTTTACTAGATTCATTTTTTCAGATAGGTGGAAACATTTTTTTTTTTATTTTATTTTTTTTAACACCTTATCTGCCAGATGCCCGACAAACAATACATTTTCTATTGTGTCTCGTTCTCTGGCAGCCAAACTGTTAATACTTGTAAATTTTAATTTTAATTTATGTGACGTTCAAAAGTGCCGTTTATTGGCCAAATTGAATAAATATATTTGACTTTGAAACATTTAATAGTTTAAAAACATGAAAGACAAATATATGTTTTAATTGTTTTTTTTTAATTTAATTGTTACTCTGGACAGGATATGGGGCATAGTCTGGAGAGTGGTTCCGTAGTCACATTGTGGCTGATTGGAGTACACCCATCTGACTAGGTTGCAGTGGCCCTTGATAATATTAGTTTAGACGTGATCTTTAAATTTTTTAAATTTTCACGTCGTTCCTACCGACATATACATTACCTACATATATCCATATAGGTTAGACTTACGAATGCAGCCAACGGAATGTGACCTACAAACACCATTTCTTTTGCTTACATACTTTATGCAATCTTGTGCAAGAATATCATATCTTAAAATCAAAAATCCTTTAACACTGCGATATATTTTTAGAACAATAGTATATCGAACTGTCGTGGCCTTGGAATTTACACCTAAATGGCCTGAAATAGAGCTTTGTTTACTTTGTATGGTGTGAATGTCCTAAAGGACGGCGAACTTGCGCGAACGTAGTCAATGAACAAACTGCAATATGCGCACCAGATTGTAACTTTCCTCTCAGATATCTGCGGCCCCAATTAACTAGATATTACTCGATATACAAATAGGTACTGTGTGTTTTTTGCGTCGCTTCTTCCGTTTGTACATTGGAAAGCGGTTAAATGTGGCTATTTTTAAACTTTCCATGTTTCGCGTCGATTTTTCTTTAGCTCATCACCTCTTTGCCCTTGCTCCATGTTACTTGGGGTCGGCGACACACGTTTTCTTCTTAAATTTACCGTGTCAACTGTTCCGCTGACATTTACTACCCTTTCTTCCATTTTACTCCTTATCCACACACAATAATCCATCCCTCTTTTCTTTGGCCTGTCTTTTCCCCTCCATTCAAACAAATTTCATTCATGAAACTATTAAAGTCACCGCGAGATAAAAAAAAAATTAAAGTCTTTGATCTGACTTGTACCAAAAATATAGTTACGTAACTTGAAAACATGTTTTTTTTAGGGTTCCGTACCCAAAGGGTAAAAACGGGACCCTATTACTAAGACTCCGCGGTCCATCTGTCTGTCTGTCACCAGGCTGTATCTCATGAATTGTGACAGCTAGACAGTCAAAATTTTCACAGATGATGTATTTCTGTTGCCGTTAAAACAACAAATACTAAAACCATAATAAAATCAATATTTAAGTGGGGCTCCCATACAACAAACGTGATTTGTATGACCTTTTTGCGATAATGGTACGGAACCCTTCGTGTGCGAGTCCGACTCGCACTTGGCCGGTTTTTGTCTCAATTAAAGGTATAGACGTAGAACCACTTCATCCGTTTAAATCATGTACAAATCGGTCCACGCGTTTATGAGATATTAAATCATTACTGAATGCCAAGTGAAAGGTTCAAGGCCGCCCCTTACCGCGATACGTTTGTTTGATCGTGTTAGCGACACTGCCTTTACATTTTTTTCGTATCGTTTTGAAATATTGGAATACATTGGTAAACAGATGTTAACGACTTTTTTTTATTTCTTATCTGGCGGTGACCATAGTCACATAATTTTGTTTTATCACTTCTCATCACATCCCTTTCTACAATTCTGTCACTACTTGCATACTTTTCCTCGACTCTTCTTTAGTGGAATTAGTGTTTATAAGGGTAACTACCAATAGCCTCCAATTATCCATGTTCATAACTATACACTGCTTACAATATTTCACACTTCCTAGTATCTGTGCTACTGAAGTACTGTTCAGTATTCTTACGTCAATCTCACTTAGAAACAGATCATTTACATTAACAATTACTACCGTCACTTGTTTCTATGATATATTGTAAATGTTAAGGCTATTCAATTATTTATTGTACTGTGACGACTACAAAATGTTTATTTATTAAAAGTTCATGCAACATACAGGTACATAGGCGGACATAATGCTTGAGGCATTTTCTACCAGTCAACCAAGGGTGGTAGGGAGATAACATGGCAGTGCATTTAAAAAAAAAAGATAGTAAAATGGGTACAAAAGTAGATATATATAGCTAAAATAAACATATATATTTACTTTTATAAATACCTACAAATATATAAACAATATACATATATATAAAGTAATAGAGGTGACAGTTTCAATAAAAAAAATCGCATTTTTTGTAGTTTAACTACAAAAAATGCGTATTAACGTTTGTGTTAACGTATGCGTTTAACTACCTCAGGGGGCAAATCTATTACCATTAGTAAAGCATAAATCAAGGCTGGAGTCTACCTGGTTATTGGCAGTCAGGAGATTGCTTTAGAAAACATCTTATTGGAAAAATCCAATAACACTTTTAGACCCGAAGATCGAAACTTTACGACGACAGTCGCCAACGACCCTGAGGGAACAAAACGCGCACTCACAAAATTTTGTACTTTCATTATTATACATAGTATGATTAAAAAAAAGCCTTAGATCAAAATGTAGATAGTCAAATTGACTTTGAGATGGTGTAAATTTCATGAAAATAAACCGGTTTTGGCGGGATTGTCGTGTTTTTTGTCCGCTTTAGACATAACTTTACAAATTAATTACACCATGTTATTCGAATAAAACTGACAATTTTCTTAGCTGAAATTATTAACAAAATGATCTAATGTAACATATATTTTTGCCAAAAAATTACGACTAGCCGTTTAGACGTCATTCTCATTTTAAAATACGCAACTGAGGTGTATCTGCGCCTTAAGAGAAAGAACCCAGCCTCAACAGACTCAGATCAACAAGACACCCTGACGATAAACATCACCCAAATACATCATGGGCATTCCCTACATGGTCTTAACTCTTAATAATTCTCATTCTCAACAGGTACAATGCTGAAAGAAGCAGCCTCCCTAATCCTGAAGCACACAGTGACGTCCCGCAAACACCTGACTCCAGAACTGGCACTGAGGCTGATTACCCCTGACTGTCCGCTGTGGAGGGCCACGGAGGAGCAGGTGCCGTTCAAGGACCCCTTCTGGGCCTTCTACTGGCCTGGGGGTCAAGCCACGGCTAGGTAAGATTTTATAATAGTCACAACGGATCTTTGTGTCTCTGCCAACCATTGCGCAAGAAACAGTTTGTCATCGAGTATACTGCATAGAGTAAGCGAGATAGGATGATGCGACAAACGTAAGCGAGTGAAAGAGACAGTTATACAATGCTATCTTCACCTTCAACATTGACACAAAAAGCTACTGGGTCTTGCATCCAATTCAAAGGCACAATGATCCGTTGTGAGTATTATATTTACTTGTAATTAGAAGGTTTTAAATGATGATCATGAATGCATTAAATTATACATAGAATGCATTCATGATCTTACAATAATTCCGAAAGGTACTCTTGGTATGTAAAGGTGCGTGGTTAAACACATATTTACCAATAGTATGGGCACAATTCAGCGCTCTTAAACTAAGTTTTATATTACTCTGGTGCCCGTTGGGCTACAACTATGTTCCTACGAGTATAGATAAAAAAACCGGCCAAGTGCGAGTCGGACTCGCTCACGAAGGGTTCCGTACTTGGTAAATTGCGGTTTACGATTTATGACGTATTAAAAAAAACTACTTACTAGATCACGTTCAAACCAATTTTCGGTGGTAGTTTACATGGTAATGTACATCATATATTTTTTTTAGTTTTATCATTCTCTTATTTTAGAAGTTACAGGGGGGGGGGACACACATTTTACCACTTTGGAAGTGTCTCTCGCGCAAACTATTCAGTTTAGAAAAGAAACCTCAATATCATTTTTGAAGACCTATCCATAGATACCCCACACGTATGGGTTTGATGATGGAAAAATAAAAATTTAGTTTCAGTTTCAAGTATGGGGACCCCCAAAATTTATTGTTTTTTTTTCTATTTTTGAGTGAAAATCTTAATGCGGTTCACAGAATACATCTATTTACCTAGTTTCAACAGCATAGTTCTTATAGTTTCGGAAAAAAGTGGCTGTGACATACGGACGGACAGACAGACAGACATGACGAATCTATAAGGGTTCCGTTTTTTGCCATTTGGCTACGGAACCCTAAAAAGCACATTATTTCAGAAAATTCCAGACGAACACAATTATATTCACCAAACCACGGGTGCGGTTGCAGTATCTTCATCATCAGACTTTTAATGTGCCCACTGCTGGGATACACTCCTCTCTGTGAGATGGAATGGGCCGTAATCCACCACGCAGCCCCAGTGCACACTCTTCGAATTTTTGGATCTAGGACAAGCCGGTTTCCTCACGATGTTTTCCTTCACCGTTTTGAGAGCAGTGGTGATCAGTCATGTTGCTTATAATATTTCATTACTTTGTAAGTGTTTGTTTATTTCTTAGTAAGCAAAATTTTTTCAACAACCCAAAGAATGGAATCATACGACTCTCATTATTGTCACAAATTTTCTTTTTTGATGCTCACATTTCAATGAAATGATGCGGATAAAATCTACTTGCTACTAACGCGAATGATAATATTGTCAAAATAAAACATCTTTTCATAGAAATCTCGTAAAATCTTTTGGCCGAGGAAAATCATAAGAAACCATTCTGAAAATTAGAAATGAAAATGAATGTCTTGCGTATCTGTAATTTCGTTTCACTTATTTAAATAACTAATACATATTTCGGCTTCTCCTCTCACAAAACTAAATTTTGCAGCTCAAACCAAAACAGCCCGATTCTCAGACCAGTATGAGTCACAGTAACATTATCCTTTAACTCCTGGATGACTCACGATTTGCTGTCTCTTTCAGGAAGCATTCTATCCCGCTTAAACCTTCCTCCTGAAACTCAAGGACGAAATGAATGGAGGGAGGACGGGGTGGTCAATACGAAGCTCGTTATACTTTCAGGCTTATAGTTCCTGGGAAATATGAGGATGACTCACGCTTTGAAGATGTTTATTTTTCTTTCTTGTGAAGTTCCTGTTGATTAGTGGGTCAGCTGATCTATAAAGACTGAAAGCCTGTATGCGTTACAGCTGATCCGGATAGACTTAAAACTGGTTAGGTTACACCATCATATTTCGACGTGCATGGAATCAATTTAAGTATTAGATAAATGACGCGTAAAATTCTTGAAGGTATGTAAGTAAAGAGTGCTCGATTGCAGACTAATAGTACTTATAGTATACTAAATAAATAGGTATTAACTTATTTTTACCGACTTTTTAAAAAGGAAGGAGATTTTATGTTCGGCTGTAGGGATGTATGTTTTTTTTTATTTTCACCGATTACTCTGTCAATTATGGACCGATTTTGATAATTCTGTTTTTGTTACGTTAACAGTTGAGTAAGAGATATATAGTCCCAGATCACCCCGATCCCAGATGACCCCGTCCCGGTAGAACCCTTTATTTTTCTATAGAAACTCAATTAAAACTCAATTTAGCTTAAAAGTACCGTCAGCAGATAATATGTTACATAAAATTTTATTACTTACTCAAATTTTAATACTAACTTTTATGATCAGGATTTATAAATAAGTAACTATAGTAATAAAAGTTTAAAAAATCAAATATTAACATGTTCAATCAGTCTTTTCAAAACATGCAAAATCATTCTTCTACCATAAATTTGATAATTATAAACTTTAAGTATGCTAGCTATTATATTAACTGTGCTTTAAGTAAAAAATATTTTAAATTAAATTATTAAACCAAAATTTAACAGTTTCAGTTTCAGTTTTTTTTCAGTTGAAGCAAAAGAAGTATGTAAGGATCGTAGCAGGTGGCGTTCTGTAGTTTCTGCCTACCCCCATGGGAAAAAGGCGTGAGTTTATGTATGTATGTTAACAGTTTTAATCAGTCTTTTTAGGCGATATGAGTACTAAGGTCTTCTACGTATGTCTTTCTTCATAGTCCTTTGTCAGATTTGCGATAGCTTTTCCGTTGACAAATACTTTTGCGATTCTTTTTGTTCATGGATGGGTTCCACATACATTTTAGTAATTTTTTATGTCGACCGTATAAGTTGAAAACGATAGGAAAAAGAAATTCTCGTATTCGGGGTCTAACGGGAGTCGGGACGGGGTCATCTGGGATCAGGGTACACTGGGACTAATCCTTAAGTAAAACTTGTTTCTCCATAGAGACCTATTGACGTTCGAATGTGCAAAACCAGCTTATTTTTTTTTTGTCTGAAATTCATACTTGTACCTTTATACGGTCAAATTGAAATAAAAATTGATTTGTTTTGTAACACACACACACATTTATCTTGATTAGGTTACTAAGAAGGTGTTTTTCCTTGACTGCTATGGCAACAAAACGAGAATCGTTAAAGGAAAAACCAACACTCAACGACGTGCGTAACGTAACAAACATAAACAACTAATTTATAATTGAGTCTTCTTAAACTATACAACAACATACAATACTGCTCTCAAAACGGTGAAGGAAAACCATCGTGAGGCAACCAGCATGTCTCAGAACCAAAAATTCGAAGACATGTGACATCCACCAACCCGCACTGGGCCCGCGTGGTGGATTACGGCCTATCCGTTCTCACAGATAGGAAGAGTTCCGTCTTTACCATAAGGGCACAAGGGACACGTGCCCTGAGCCCCGGTTCATTGGGGGCCCCCAAATTTCATGAGTTAAAAAAAACATAAATAATTTATTAGCTAGAATGGATGTGAAAAATAGTCCGCATAATTTACGTAGTTAAGCGAATTTTCTATGCATTTCATATTACGAGCCATCTAGTTTGGTAGGATTAAGCAAGTAAACAGTATCATCATCATCATCGTCATCATCAGCTTTTTGATGTTCGAGCAGTCCACCACGCGGGCCCAGTGCGGATTGGTGGATGTCACATGTCTTCGAATGTTTGATTCTAGGACAGGATAATACGGGGCCCTACAAAATGTGGCCGCTTTTCATCCTTCCGGGGCCGTTTTCCCGTAACTTTATTATTATATTTTTTTTTTACTATATATAGGCTTGCGCTTGACCACTATCTCACCTGATGGAAAGCGATGATGTGGTTGACGGTGAAACACGCTTGCCTAGAAAAAACCCATTCACTCTTGACTTAAAGACCCCTAGATTGTAGCTATCGGGAAACACAGACTCTGGCAGGGAATTCCACTCCTTAGCTGTACGCATAATAAAAGTGGTGTGCCCAGGGGCCCCCGTATGAGTTAAGACGGCCCTTGAGGAGGCCTTTGTCCCAGCTGTGGGAACATTAAAAAGGCTGATGATGATAATGACGATGACAACAAAATATCATGTCTGTACTCCCCGCAAGCTTGGGCAGAGGGGCACCTTTAATAGATACACTCACATTTGACCAGTTATGTTTAAGTTCCATTTGATAGGGGCGAGCCTAACAATAACAAATAATATAATACACAATAATATTATATTTCTGGGAATGAACAGACAAACAGTTACTAGATAAGTCTTTATTTTCCCCAAACAGGCCTGGTACAATATTTCTGGTATTCCCCTGATCATCTCCAAAATGACTAAAATCATAATTGGTATTATCGCCCCTTTTCTTATCTCTTTAATTCTGTATGTCAATGCGTACCAATTACAAAAGTAAACATGAAATCTATTGCCCTCAATCATTCGCACAGGAAAACGCGATAAGAGCAAAACCCCGGCAATAAAAATTAATTTATTGTTTACGTGGACAACACTGAACCGTGCGCGGGAGTTCACCTCGCTGCGACACTGTGGCACATATACTGCGGGGGAATTACGCACAGTTGAATAAACTGCAGTGGGAATTGTTGATAAACAGTAAGAAGTGTGCGAGTTATCCTTATCGTGGCCTTGTTGAAACCTGTAAGGACATGATTGAAGTTGTATACCTTGATTACAGAACTTAAAATATGTAGGTACCCAAAGATATTCTCTTTGACATGACATGTACTTGTTCAAGGAAAATTATGGGCTACGTCAAAAATTTCAGATAGATTTTCATAATGTATACGGTATCTATCTAAGAAAGAAGTATGTAAGGATCGTAGCAGGTGGCGTTCTGTAGTTTCTGCCTACCCCCATGGAAAAAAGGCGTGAGTTTATGTATGTATGTATCTATCTAAGAACACGTTACATCTACAGATTTTTTTATTTTTATTTTTGTGGCTTCGCACTATTTATTTGTGCATTTAGCCAGTGTCACGTTTAGAATAGAAGTTCTAGTTTCTTTAGATTTAAGTCCAATGTCCTAGTTAGGCCCCAGTAAACTGGCGGTAACTTTATTTGAAGCTTCCACGGCATTTTGTTGACCACATGTACAAACTCATGTTCTACCGCTGTGTTTTTCTTGCCCACACTCGTGCACGTTCACTAATTTTATTAGAATAAAAAACCACTATTTTTACACTATTAATATTCAATTTAACACAATTTTAGGAAAATAAAACAGAGAAGCAACATAGACGCCATCACGAGCCCGCCAAAACCACATCTACAAGAGACTCAGGCCTTAGAATGACACTTGTCTAAGTGTCATTCGCTTATATCAAAACCACATCTACAAGAGACTCAGGACTTAGAATGACACTTGTCTAAGTGTCATTCGCTTATGTCAAATGACACTTAGACAAGTGTCATTTGATATAAGCGATGGAGATAGCCCAAATGCCAAAATGTAAGGGATTGATCACGTGACAATTCGATAGCGAAAATGAAAATGTCTAAATTTTATGATTTGTTGAATTTTCAAATCGCTATAAACGCGATAGAATATCACTTGTCTAGATTCTTAAGACAAAGAAGGAAGACAAAATTAATTTTCAGAATACGAAGATTAACTTGAAATATGGTAGGGTAAACCCTATCGCTGGCACCCCTCCTGTTATTGGCACTTCTGAGTTTAAAGCCACAGATTATGTTGGAATGTTTATGCCAGTAATAGAATTTTAGCAAACTTTTTTATGATTTAGAGAAAATATTTGTATAATTACTACTTCACTGGATTAAACAACGATTGAAATAAAGATTCCTTAGATATCATTATATTCTAGTGCATTTCAATATGATTTTCTGGTCATTTGATTACGAAGCCAGGGGAGGCCCTTAAAGTGCCGATAACTCGTTATCTTACTCTACATAATAATATCTAGATCTACTGAGATGATGGCTCAAAAATATATTCGGGAAGAACACACCTATAATGCACAGACCCTAAATAAATTGGGATAATGACACCACGATGATGATGATCTAGAACCACAGAGCCAAAAGATATTGCAGTACCTAAAAGTTATTGTAATGCACTAAGATTGTCCTGGTAAGTCTATTGCAAATGCCTAGGCATAGAATGACTAATTACTTGTAAGAACCAGTCGTTGTTTATTTGCTTTTAACCAGTCGTTTTTACATCCTGCGGTGTGTACGTGTGGGTAATTTCTCCGGGGACTTTGTAACCAGTTCCGTCGGTTACTTGTGAGAAGGGGAATATACACGGGAACGTTAAATTCTATGAAGTACATGATACAGTGTGCGTTGTGGGGAATACCAACGAATATAGGTCACAGATTCTGTTCACGTTTTTCAACTAAAGTATTAGATACTAGCTGACCCCCGCGGCTTCGCTTCCTACAACTGGCTTTCTACCTACCTACCACCTACCTATCTACCCTACCCTACCTACCTTACCTACCTACCAACCTATTCACCTGGCCTACCGATTAACCTACCTACCCTACTCTATCCTACGTACCTACCTACAGTACCTACCCTACTCTACCCACCTACCTACCAATTTGTTAAAGTATTTATTTGAATAACAATTAATACCATACTACAATACGAATGTTATCAACTTTTGTGTCTAATTAAATTTTAGAACACAAAAGCTGCTATTGTGACTTAACTATGATAGTGGGATCTTTCTGAGTCTTTTATGTAGATAAAAATAAGTACTTTTATTATGTAGTACATATTTTTTTGTATCATCAATAGTTTTCTCAGCGCACGCCAAATAATGAATTTTAAAGGCAAAATTTTGCTACTTTGGGTTACATTATTGCAATTTTCATAAGGATCTCATTTTTTATTAAATAAATTATAGCATTTGTTACTCGGGAATAATGTAGCTTTCCATACATGAAAGAATTTTTAAAAACGGTCCAGTAGTTTCGGAGCCTATTCGGTACAAACAAACAAAAAAATCTTTCCTCTTTATAATTAGTAAGTATATAATATAGGTGACCTGGTTTAGTTGGTTTAGTAATTGCAAGCGATTATTGAGCAGGGGGTTTGATATCCAAGGCGAGCAAAGTACTATCAGGGTATAATACTCACAACGGATCTTTGTGGCTCTGAATTGGCTGCAAGAGGCTGCGCACTAGCTATTTTTGTGTCAATATTGAAAGTGCAAATAGCATTGTATAACTGTCTCTTTCACTCGCATACGTTTGTCGCATCATCCTATCTCGTTTACTCTATGCAGTTTATCTGTTTCGTGCGCAATAGTTGACGGAACCATCTTCAGAGCCACAAACATCCGTTGTGAGTATTATATCCGTTAGGAATTTAACAATAGCAGTCATGGCAATTTCTATCGGCAATAGGTCCCTTTAAAAAATTCGGTGTTAAACATAAGTATACCTACTTAGAAATAAACTCGATCGAAGTAAAGTTACAACTAGGATCACCTAAGTATTACTGTATTACCCAAACATTTTTCGAGGTTTAAGCTTGGCGTAACATTACTCTGAGCACAAAATAGATAGTATACAGAAGGACCACTCACGCAGTTTAGAAAATTGACAGCTAAACTTGACAGATTCACTAGGGTTGCTACTATATTGATTCCGAATTTAAAAAAAAGAGTAGGTTGCCCAAGTTACAAACATAAATACATAGATTCGTCTAAACATACATCATATCATGCTTACATGCCTTAGAGGGTAGACAGGGCATCAAATATCCATTTAATATCACGAAACATTTAATATTACGCCACATACGATGAATATTGGAGAGTAAAAAGACGTAGTAATAGTGTAATAATGATCCCACTTAAAAAAATAAATTGTAAAAAGCTCCTAGCTCGACAAAAATATAAATGTGAAAAAACAGGTACCTAATAAAATCAAAAAACCAAAGATGATCTTAAACAAGAAGAAAATTATGCTGTGCAGTCGGAGGTAACATATTTGTAAGCTGTATGACTTGAACCTTATTATTATGACAAGTTCCCTATTTCATATATGGGCTTCAAATAATTTATTATAATCCTATGAATTTCTAATTAGTCATCTTTAAAGATTAATGACCTTTATAACTTAGAAATAATTGAAAGAAAGAATTAAAAACAGAAAAGTAAATTCGGTTCGTAACAAATAATAAAGGTAACCCATCCAATGCAAACAACCTCGTTACAGTACTTAATGTTATGTATGAATGCCGTGACAAACGCGGGTTATGCGCACTTCGTCCCATTCGCACTTCGTCCTATTCGCACTTCGTCCCACGTTCGCAGTAGGTCCCATTCGCACTTAGTCCCATTCGCGGTTAGTCCTTTTCTTAGTTGGACCCATTCGCGGCTGGTCCCATTCTCAGTTAGTCCCATTAGCAGTTCGTCCCATGCAATTATTTTATAAGAGAAGAGGTATGTTTATATACCAAAAGAATTCGGTGGCCGGTGGTGCATATTTGTTGCATGCGCCTATACAAAATATAACGAAAAAATAAAATGCGCTAATAAACTTGTTGGAATATCTTTATTTCTAAATCGCCAGGCACTAAATTTAATAAAACTTATAGAAGAACTTATAGATATACCAAACACTGTGAAAATCGAGACGGAAGTTCGAAATGGCCATGTGTAAATAGAAATAAATGCAGTGCATCAATAACAATTCAAGAAACGAGGAAAACAGTTAGCAGAGAAACGCAACATACTTGTGAGGCAAGTCATAAAGATATAATAGAACAGAAAATTATTGTATCTCTCAAGAAAGTCGTTTGCACTGATTTTCGTCCTATGACTTTAGTCTATGAAGATAATATTAAAAAGCTGCAACGAAATTTTTATAGACATGTTATGCCTTCTTTCAGTTATATTAAAGATACGTTATATAGAGCGTAAGCAGTTTTTGAACACTAGTCAATTGAAATTCAACAGTCCTGAAACAGTGAAAATACCAGAGAGTCTTGGAAATATTTTTTTTTTATTTGAAGATTAGTAGGCATTAGTAGGCAGTAAAGAAAAAATAATTGTATTCGCGACTAAATTAAGTAGAAAAGTGATTACAATTGCAGGGTCATATTATGCTGATGGTACATTCAGAATTACTCCACCCACACCCGTTTTACCAGGTTTATGTTTACCATTTTGATTTAAATTCTAATATAGAATCTACCAATATTATACCAGTTATCTATGCGCTGTTGCCTAATAAAAATCAAACAACATATGAACGCCTATTTATACTAAAACAAAAGCTGGGTATTAAAATTTCTACATTTAAATCAGATTATGAAATTGCGCAAATAAACGCTGTATCAAAAGTGTTCCCAAATGCAAAAAATAGCGGTTGCTATAGGCTCTATAATGCTGCAATGTGGAAGCAAGCTAAAAAAATGCTTTTGACAAATAATAGTATTGGTAGAAATGTAACAAGACTTTGATCTATTATGCCATTGATACCAGCTGATTTCATTCCTGAAGCATGGCGTCTTATCCTTAATAAAACATCAGTTACACCTAAAATGCAACGTTTTATACAGTATTACCAAAAACAAAGGTATCCCACAATATCTCCGTCAGTCCTTAGTTGTGCGGGTCAGAAACATAGAACAACAAATGCGTTCGAAGGTTGGCACCGTCGCATGAATAGTCGGATACCTAAAAATCCTAACTTGTTTAGGGAAATACTGGGACAAGATTATAAAAAAAACCTCTTTTAAAACGAAAAAAGGAAAAACAGAAAGGCTGTAGATATTAATTTTGATCGAAAATATAATAAACTGTTAGAGAAACTACGGGGGGTACTTTATCTGTGAGTGACTTCATCAAGAAAGTAATATTTTTCCAGTTAGTTAAGTAACTTTTACGTTTGACTTGTAGCCTTATGGCATACTCATTGTACTGTATCCATGTTTGATTGACAATATTCACTGATTGTATACCTACTTACTGTTATTAGTCGATTGAGAAGTGTGTTTATTATTTTGCTTATTACATTGCTTATTTATCGAATTTGCATGTTTCATTACTATATTAGTTAATTTTTATAAATCCACCCCAATTTGGTCCATAAACCTACCTCTTTCCTAACAGACTACTTGCATGAGACGAACTGCGAATGGGACTAACTGCGACTGGGACCAGCCGCGAATGGGACCAACTGCGAATGGGACTAACCGCGAATGGGACCTACTGCGAACGCGGGACGAAGTGCGAATGGGACCAAGTGCGAATGGGACGAAGTGCAAATGGGACGAAGTGCGCATAACCCACAAACGCCTGCACAAAGCACTCATGACAGCCGCGACTGAGCTCGGTCAAATATTGTCCAATATTCCCTGTAAAACCGAAATGTCAAAGTGAGAGTGGCCCCTCTGCCTGCGGCGCGCCACCGCTTACGTACTTTGTGCTCTGAGTTAGGTAATTAATAAGGGGTTGGGCCTATTTATAAAAAAAAAACTTCAACCTTGTTAGCAACCGATTAGCTGATTAATTTTTCATATTCTCTAGAATATAGAAATACCTACTGATTACAGTATCGAGATTTTAATACATAGGTAATTAGGGACAAAAAGTGTGTGTTGCCGTACCTTTCGCAGAATACAAGACTGATTTGATATTATATAGAAAATAAAGTTAATAACCTTCATAGAATTTCATAGTTAACTGGTAACCAGTAATTTCAAGTACTTTGAACACGACAGGCTTTCATTTGACATTCATACTATCGCGATGAATCATATTAATTTCTATGTCAACTACTTACCTTTCCTCGTATAACAAACGTGTTCAAAATTATTATGCGGCATCCGCATGGATTAAATATTGATTGATATTGAAGATAACAAAATTAAAAATTGAATTGCGATTAACATACAAATTAATTGCGAGATTGTCAAAGGGCCTAGGCAGCTTATATTGTGCAGATTGCTGCTAAAAATATCGAGATGCATCAACACATTGTCAGTTTTTTATTTATTTAATATAGGCTCGCGCTTGACCACTATCTCACCTGATGGTAAGCGATGATGTGGTTGACGGTGAAGCACGCTTGCCTAGAAATAACCTATTCACTTAGATTGTAGCTATCGGGAAACACAGACTCCGGCAAGGAATTCCACTCCTTAGCTGTACGCATAATAAAATTATTCTCAAAACGTTTTGTGCGTATGGGTGGGATGTCCACCATGTACAGATGGCGCATCGCCGTACGTCTGGTAGTCCGATGATGGAACGGGCTAGGTGGCATTAGTTCATGCAATTCCATCGCACACTCCCCGTAATATAACCGATGAAAAACCGACAAGCTTGTAACTCGGCGACGTGTGTAAAGAAAAGTGGCAGGGTTTTTGAGCAAGCATGTTCAGGGCGAAAAGTTTATACCTAAGTAGTTGAGTGCGACTCGCTCAGAGAACTCCGACAGTATATCTTGAATGTTTCAGATACGAGCCCTATGGTCAACATAAAAACAAACATAAAATTCAAACTCAAAGCATTTATTTAAATTAAAACATTTACAGGCATTTTCAAGGAGTCAGACAGTCAGAAAGATGAAGTTAGTTGTCTGACTGGAAATCAAAACAGAAAAAAAAATAAGCAGATAGACCGTCGCACCATGCTCATATTAATACCTATTCCGCTGCATTTAGGGTTACACCAGATTAATAACCCAATATTGTTGGCAAAAGGGGCGAAAGGTCAAATTTATTTATTTAGTACTTCATGCACACTTAATGCCTTAAGTATTTTCTACCAGTCGACCTTTGGGTGATGCAGAGACAAGTAGTGGTACTTGGTAGGTGCAATATTGAAAATAAATCACGACAAGGAAGGTTTATTCAAATACACATACATACTTTATATAAATATATATATCGGAGGAAGGTAAATGATTAATAGTTGGGAACGATGAAATATCGCTTGTAAAGTTATTAATTCAGTTTTATTTAATTGGCAACATTTAGCTTCTGATTCAAATTTCAATTAGATTTTATTCGATTGGCAACACTGAGTTTTCTCCAATGTCCAATCCTAGTGAAGGATTTGAATCCGGAGTTTTTGGCGGGATTTTTTCGAGTGAAGTTCAGCGGCTGTTAATATTATTTGCAAATTGATTCCTAGTGGATATTGTGATATAAAATTGGTGTAGTTTTGTGTCTCAACTGTCTACGCAACGGGAAAATGTGTGAAATCATTGACAGAAGCGATCTCAGGATAGTGGAGCGGAGAATTTTATTGTAGTATTGACTACCTCCGCAAAGCTTACTGGGAAGGCTGACTCGATACAATTTGCTGCCAAATACTCCAAAAACCATTAGAATCTGTTACACCCGTATTCTAATGAACTAAAGAATGTTAAAATTGCACTGAAGACGAGGCGGTATGGTCCAAGACCTTAGCCTGCCCGAGAAGGGCGAACAAAAAGAAAAAAAAAAAAAAAAAAGATTTGAATCCTAGAGTAAGGTGACAGACAATTTGGAGGGAAGGCGCGCGGCAGCGCGGGGTTGACTTGGGTAGAGAGAACTGGAGCGGGACGTATGGCGATTACGTGTGATAAGTGGCATGATTGGTGCCGGTGGAGTTGCGTCTAAAAGTATCAGTGAATAGTAAAAGTGATTTCAAATTGGGGCGCGTCAACTTGCTTCTAGAATTGGACAATGGAATATCTCTAAAACGGCATAAGTTACCTGCCTCGTGCATGCATAACCCACGATAAGCCCACAAGTACGAGGGTATATGGAAGGAAGCCCTCGTGTTTCCGACATCAGAAGTATGAACCAATGCACGCACAAGGCGATGCTAGATCAAATGAGACGAGTAATGGCTGGCGCGCTCTCTTTGATGCGCAAAAATTTGCATGGAAGTACCTACCTACATAGAGAGACGTTTCGCAACTCGTCGGCTACTGGAGAGCGGAGACAGGAATATTATGTTGGCCGAATTCAACCGTATAGTGTGGCCTATCCTAGACAATATGCGAAGTCGGGTTGCAGATAATGTTAATGATGACATCGATGCCCAATTCTGACTAGATACCTACTGGGCAAACAACTGTGGTGTACAGATGTACAGGGAAGTATAAACTTGAGTATTCTGAAAATAATTAGTACCTATCTAATGCCTTGTGAAGTTTAGCCACAATACCTATTGTTTTTCTTGGTATAAAGTGGCAAAAATTTAAAATAAATTTCTATTTTCGTTATGATGCTAAAAGAAACTTAGCCAGTTTCATACTGTCAGCGGAACTCGCATGAGAATAAGACAACTTGTTTAAATACAGTGCAAGAGAGCAAACATCCTTAAGCTACAACTTGATTCAACAAAACATTACGCTTGTGTGAAAACTTGCTCATAGACATGAATTTTTCAGGCATTCGTACAATATGCAACAAATAGCATGGACGTCTGAGCCCTTCAACATGGCTGCTGGGGATACCACAAGACCTGTTGTGACCAGCTGTGTGTGGTGATACAAGTGCGGAGCTCAGGTTCCATTTCAAAAGGCAACACATAACCTGCAGCCTACAGCGCTATGAAAGAGGAAATTTAGTGGTGTTATACATGCCACTGCGGTGATCAATCCATTTAATATTTTCTGGTAGCAGCTAGGAGTCTGGACTTATGCATGTGAGCATGGTCGGCACTGCTGCCTGACCCATCCGGGAGTACAGGCTTAAGGTATGTTACTTTGATTGATCTGCATTCAACAATCTGTGCAGCTGTGCATTTTTGTGGCAGCCGAAGTATGTATTGGGTTTGGAGTTACCTAAGTTTTACAATTAATTCTTGCATTCATTGCAATCTATAACTATTGCATTATTTTGTTTCATGGAAATGTGTCATGTAAGTTACAAAAAAAAGAGTAAAAAAAATATTCAAACAGCGCTATCTGTGTTATGGTGTTGATACTTTTTGTTTCTTTCAATAATCATCGAAAGATTCGGGACCCCATTAGCTGTAATATGCTGCTTGAAATAACTTATTGAATAGGTGCATGAATTTTTTTATGATCAATTAAAAAATGAACAATTCATTTTTACATAGACAGAATGAGAAGTCAGTCCATGTCACGCCATCTATTGATATCCTTGCTTTGTTCGAGCTTTGAAATATTTTGTTTCATCAAGTATTTAATCTTTTTTATTCACCAACAAAATAAACAACAAAACGATTTTCGCAATTTTATGTTTCTAATGTACTCGGAGCATTGGAACGTGGGGACGAAACGCAAAGAAATGAGATTGCATTACATTATTATGTTGTTAGAACAATTAACGTAGTTTTATTTTCTCTATGAGAACAATAATACACGGTTTTGTGACCACTAGAGCTGTCATAAGCATAAGATAATAAATAGGTTGTTAGTGTACTGACAATCGAGAAGTAATGATATTAGCAATCCGTATTTTTTTTAATATGTTTGAACACTAGGAATTTTAGCCATGCATTTTTCATTAATAGGTGTCACTTCAGATTATCCGTAAATATTACTATCACTGAGTTTGTTGTTGATTTGATCTCCAAGGGAATTTGTGTTTTTTTTTGTTCGCGTTGGTATTTTCAATACAAGTTTGAATCCAGTTACGGAACGCAAAAAGAAAAATCGTAATAATAGTCGATCTTTAGCATCTTTGACCGATTGAAGTTGTTTTTACAACTAAATTAAAGTATCAGGTATAAGGGAACAATATTTATTTTGTTAACGTTGAATTCACTTATGTTTGTGATATACATTCAATTATTTTTAAAATGATATTTTGGTTCATATCAAAACAGAAAAATCTTATCTCGATTTTCTAGGGTGAAATATCGATTCGCTGGATCGATTCAGTACTGGATATCGATTGAAAAAAAAAAACGTTTTTTTTTTTGTCCTTAAAATCGATTCGTCGATTAATCGATAACAGAACGTCATCCCTTGCTCATCTCTATAAGACATAAAGACAGTGACAAGTGTCAACGATTCGAAAAAGTTTGATGATACAAAACAAATAACTTTATGATTTTTAACTTAAAAGTTACTAGATAAAGACTAGATTATTAATAAATCGTTACAAGGTGTGAGCCACTGTGAGGATTAGACTTTTAACTTTTGCTTTGTTGCAAAGACATGCAATAACTTTCAGTTAAGAGCAATGTGATCAAGTTTATTTTCAAACCGGTGTTAAAGTTTAGTGAAATAGTTTGTTGTTCGACTCGATTTGCAATCTTACAACCTGCAAACATCACGAGGATTAACGTTACTATAGCCTAGACAGTTGGCGTTTAGTTTTGTTGCTACCAACGGTTGAATAAAGGTAAAGTTAATGTCTGAAGTTGTTATATATCGCATTGTAGAGAACTAACCAACTGATAACATGTCATTCTAATGGTACCTACAAATAAAAATGATTTAAATTGACTATGGTGAATGACAAGTGCAACTAGACATTTAGATGGTGTCGAGAAGACGTGTTCAGGTATTATGAGATGCTCGAGAGCCAATAACTGTTCCAAGTTGTGGCTGAGGATGAGATAGATGTTCAATTGGCAACATTTTAATTCACATAGAACGGTTTCTCAGTTTCGTGGGTCAGAGAGATGACGGAGTCAAGAGTTTATTCGGCGTTTAAGTTGAAAGTGCATTCTGTGTAGCGAATGTATTTGCTAAGTTATTGTGAATTGTAGACCACGGATGGGATACTTGGGTTCTATTTGATGTACTTGGTACATGGGTTTTTGTTTTTTTTTTTGGAGGAAACTAGGAATGGTTTCCTTGTTCTGTGTTGTTCAACGCAAGCATCGGTAATCTTGAACATTGTTCAAAATTTTTAATAATTGTAGCATCTCTTTAAAATGAAGGTTTGTATTTGTGAATTGTGTGGTGTCATGTAGGAAGTCTAGTACCTACCTAACTTGAATAATAAGTTTGGAATTTAAAGTATACTGTCAGTAATGGCTGTGCTAACTTGTTGAATAGTCTGTGCTGGTCATTTTGAACATACCTAACGTTATTTTGTGTTATTTCATTCAAGTTGGATAAGATAATGTTAACACAGATGTAAAGTCGGTGATGTGCGGTGCATGATTTAATTTTTAGTTTGCAAAGTTGGTAATGTTTGGTGTTGTAAGTTATTATACCTATCGTACTGAGAGTTTGGTATGAAATCATGAACATAGAATAGAGTTCTTGAGTATGCTTTTGGCTGTGTATGAAATCATGAACATAGAATAGAGTTCTTGAGTATGCTTTTGGCTGTGTATGAAATCCTGAATGTGAGGTTGCCGTTGTATTCAGAATAAAGATTGATACTGAGAGTAAAGATTGAAATAACAAATTTCATTTTGGTTTAAAGGTGCTGTTTGGAAGTGAAATGGAATTCTGAATGGTGGCAATTATGTGTTGAATTAAAGGCTTTGTTTGGTTCATTATGAGTTTGAGAAAATCTGAAAGATTAAGTACCCATTGACGTAACTGAATGTAATATGTTGAAGACTGATTCAAATCAATCTAGCAATGGTGAGGTCGTGTGCATGGTCAAAGGACTGACTGTGCGGTGAAGAGTAGTCACTGCGGTGACTGCTGTAGCCTTTGATAGGCTGGTGAGTGGTCAGAGATGACTGCTGTAGCCTAAGATAGGCTGGTGAGTGGTCAGAGATGACTGCTGTAGCCTTTGATGGGCTGGTGAGTGGTCAGAGATGACTGCTGTAGCCTAAGATAGGCTGGTGAGTGGTCAGAGATGACTGCTGTAGCCTAAAGTGGGCTGGTGAGTGGTCAAAAGATGACTGCTGTAACCGAGATGGGTTACGAGGCCTGGTCAGGATGACTATGGTTGCAGGATGGTCACAGGGTTGACCATCAGGAGGCACAGCAATTGCTGTGGGACCAAGAAACATTGCTGGATATGTATGGGGGGGAGCCTAGTCCCTCTGGGGCTTCGGTGACCTGTTGTTTAGTGTATGTGGCATGGGTATCTGGCAGTCTTGTTGCTTCGAGAGGACCGGTTGTCTGGGGGAGCCTGGTCCCTCTGGGGCTTTGGTGACCTGTTGTCTGGGGGGAGCCTAGTCTCTCTGGGGCTTTGGTAACCTGTTGTGTGTCTGGGGGAGCCTGGTCCCTCTGGGGCCTCGGTGACCCGTTGTTTGGTGTATGTGGCATGGTATGTTGTGTTGGGTGTTTGAGTGGTTTCTGGCACACTTAGTGCTTTGAGACCGATTTGACGTCTGTTGGGAACCTGGTACCTCTGGTGCTTCGGTAACCGTTTAGAATGTGTTAGTTAAAATGGTTGTCTAAACGGTGAGGTGTCTGTTTCGAGAGTACGACGATGGTTGTGTACGGTGTACGGTGTGGAGACCTAGATTTACATGGAGAAAACAAATGAACAGTGTGTAAGCTATGAGAATTATGTTTTCATGAGTAAAGAAGTACTTGATTTTTGTTGTAGGCTGGTAATATAAGGTGTTGATTGAAGGTTTCACGTGGAAGATGTCACGACCACGTAATTTTTTTTTATTTGGTCAGGAGCGGCCGAACTTAACCTATTAGGTACTTAATTTTTTTTTGTTCTCTTGGTTTTTGTTTTTCATCACAATTGAGTAACGATGTTGTTCATCGCTCTACATCAAACGTGGGACCGTTTGAATGTCAAGATGGCCGTATCGGAGGAAGGTAAATGATTAATAGTTGGGAACGATGAAATATCGCTTGTAAAGTTATTAATTCAGTTTTATTTAATTGGCAACATTTAGCTTCTGATTCAAATTTCAATTAGATTTTATTCGATTGGCAACACTGAGTTTTCTCCAATGTCCAATCCTAGTGAAGGATTTGAATCCTAGAGTAAGGTGACAGACAATTTGGAGGGAAGGCGCGCGGCAGCGCGGGGTTGACTTGGGTAGAGAGAACTGGAGCGGGACGTATGGCGATTACGTGTGATAAGTGGCATGATTGGTGCCGGTGGAGTTGCGTCTAAAAGTATCAGTGAATAGTAAAAGTGATTTCAAATTGGGGCGCGTCAACTTGCTTCTAGAATTGGACAATGGAATATCTCTAAAACGGCATAAGTTACCTGCCTCGTGCATGCATAACCCACGATAAGCCCACAAGTACGAGGGTATATGGAAGGAAGCCCTCGTGTTTCCGACATATATATGACATATGTAAGAGCAATCAAAGCAAATGCGCAATCAAACTTATATTTATGTCATTATATCAATCATGTGGCAATGATAAAAAAATCACGATTTTTCATGCACTACAAAAATATTTGGAAAATCATGAATGATTTAGGATTTTCCCTCTAGATCAAGAAAAACCCGGTTATTTATCTGATAAAACAGCATTCTCATAACTATTCATATTTGTTTTGTAATATTGACTGACATTAACGATGAGAAAACCAATACTTTATATGCGCGTGCCCATTGAAAGAATGTAATGAATGGAATTCCTACAAGTTGCAAAGAAAAATGAATCTTAAAGTGTAAACTTTAAAATGTTTATTTAATTTTTTTTATCTGTGATACATAAGTCCGTAATTTATCTTTTAGAACAAGCTTGTTAGGCTAACTGCAACCTTATCGCTATAGAATTAAAGATCGGTTTAAAGACAACGTTTTGGCCAACAGTGACTCACGCAAAGGGTTTTTCTGGTTTATTCATAGTGCAGACAATGTCTAGGAACAATACAAAGGAAGTTAACATAATTATGCAGCTGCACTTCATGTAACAGGTGTTTTCTTTTTGAAAAGGAATAATGGTCTTGGCGGAGGCCGAAAACAAACGATAATAAATGCAATCTCTTTTATTTATCTATGGAAATAATGTGCCGTAAACAACGGTGGGTACTGATTGTCCCACACACAATAGCTGCAATATTGTCAAAACAAGAGTTCTTCTTTAATCTTTTGCTTGTTAGTTTGTACTTAGATCGTAAATTCTTTTGTTAAAAAAAAATCTTTTTAAAATACTTGTTAATATTCTACATTGTTAAAATATGTTGAATGACAAGAGATTTAAACCAAAAGAACAAACGAGTCTTGAGGCAACAAAACCGCGGTAAACATTAAAATATTCAAAGGAGCACGACTATAGATAAGACCGCAAGGAAGAAAGCCCATTGGAATGTCAAACCGCATACCACGAGAAAAAGAGACAGAAACACATATCCATACTTACGAGCGAGACAAAACTAAACGGCCATCATGGATGGAGTGAGATGGCAATGTTATTCCAGGTTAATAGACAAGGATGGAGCACGATGAGTCACTCTGAATAATTTTTCAGGATAGCAGTGCGGTGAGTCACACTTCAGAGAACGGAATTGTTATGAATAGTTAATTTATAAAATTGGGGCATTTGATAGTGAAAGTAGGGACTGTTTGGCTTGTCTATGATAAGGATAATATTTTGTATCCACTACAATAGATATATACTAGTTTATTGTAAATACAATAAGGTAAAAGATGCTGTTAGTACGGAGATTTAGGAGTACAACTTTCAGATAATATTGAGAACAAAGTTTAATGGGACTTTGGGCATTGAAACAAATCTAGTTAAAAATATGTTAGTGGATATTAAGTACAGACTTTGAACTGCAAAGTGAGAATACAATAGGTTTACTATTCCTAGAGTATGTGAAATAAACTTGGACTTATATAGTTAATGTATGTAAGTCTGAAATAGCCAAGTCAGAGGCCTGTGGAGTTCCCAAAGGCGTCTTAATTAGGTAACTCTGACACCAGAGGTGGACACATCCACACGAAAAAGAAAGAAAGAATGAAGTATCTATTAGTCCAAATTCAACACATATATTTGGTTCTTTTATAGGTACCTAAGTCATTGGATTCATTAACATTTTGTCTTTCTGCAGTAAAAGGAAAGATTAGGTAAAAACTTCAAACTTCCTTAAAACTACCTTATAAACCCAAATCCATCATCATCATTATCATCGGCCTTCAAATGTTCCCACTGCTGGGTCACAGGCCTCCTCTCTGTGAGATGGAATGGGCTGTAATCCACCACGCGGGCCCAGTGCGGGTTGGTGAATGCCACATGTCTTCGAATTTGAACTGCCTGCCTGAGTTTGAACCCACGAGCTACAACTTGTAAGTCGCGGCCGATACCACTGGGCCTCCGCCCTAACCCAATCCATTAGTCCTAAACACTCCTAACCTTTGCCAATGCAATTAGGCTATCTGCACGTAAAGAAGAAATGATATGAATGAGTGGTCCACTGAGTGTGGACACAGATTACTAAATAGTTATGGTGCGGTGCTGTGTGCACGTTGGGCACGGTCCATTTTCACTAGGCTTAGTGCTATCACAGAATAAATAATAGTACGTGCTATCATTTGGTAAAAGCTATGGTAAAAGGCTTTTCGGAAAGTGGGCGTTGCACACGTATTGGCTAGACTAGAACGATCGGCACAAATTATTGTGGTAAAGGTCGAAATTCACAAATGAACGCGAACATTTCACATCTAACCCCTACTTGTATTTTAAGTTATATCCTCCATGCGTCTTAACCAATTTACACTTAGGTAAAGCTTGTTAGTTAATGGCATTTTATTCCGTTTATAACCGACTTAAAAAACTGGTCAAGTGCGAGTCGGACTCGCGCACGAATGGTTCCGTATCATTATCGCAAAAAAACGGCAAAAAATTACGTTTGTTGTATGGGAGCCCCACATAAATATTTATTTTATCCTGTTTTTAGTATTTGTTGTTATCGCGGCAACAGAAATACATCATCTGTGAATTCAACTGTCTAGCTATCACGGTTCATGAGATACAGCCTGGTGATAGACGGACAGACAGACGGATCGTGGAGTCTTATTAATAGGGTCCCGTTTTTACCCTTTGTACAAGTAGAGTGGAGGAATGATTGTTTCAAAAGGACAATGATACCGTGATCAAGAACAGTCAGTGCCAATATTCCACAACAATGATGACACTGACTGACTGATAACTCTTGAACGCGGTTCAGATTAGATCGCGTTCAGTTTCATTGGTAAAACTCTTGCGTACAGCTAAAGAGTGGAATTCTTTGCCGGAGTCTGTGTTTCCCGACAGCTACAATCTAGGAGTCTCTAAGTCAAGAGTGAATTAGGTTATTTCTAGGCTAGCGTGTCTCACCGTCCACCACATCATCGCTTATCAACAGGTAAGATATTGGTAAAGCGCGAGATTATAAAAAAAAAAAAACGCCATAAAATATTTGCTGGCTTATATGCCAGTGATTAGGAAGTTCTTAGTTCCTTCGTTATTCAGACTTCGTGGCATACGTGCCTTAGAATTAAGGCCCAGTTTTTTATCAGTAGTTAATTCAACCAATGGTTTAATAAAAATATGCTAACCAATGCTTTCAGAAATTGATGGTTTCACAATTACTGTCAAATAATTAAATAAATAAATTATCGTTTATTTTCAGACTTTCTGTCCATAGGCACACTTACAAAACATAGAATGAAATATACAAAAAAACAATACAGACAATAAACAATACAAAATAACCAACACAAAATACAACAAAGAAAACAGTTACAACACATAAATAGATACAAACACCAGTGACAACACAGAAGAGGCAACACATTCAAATTTTGACGCGGAGGAACTGTCCACTGCTCACAAGGCAGTGTGCGCAGCAGTCAGGGCATGAAAGCCATCCGTGTGCGCTTCTGCTAACATAGTTGACGCACAGCAGAATCGCGACAGCCCCTGCAGCACCCTGAACGCGTTGTTGTATTGAACACGCAAGGCGTTGTATGTTCCCAGTGTGTAGTTAACCCACAGGCTGCACGTGTAAAGTGTTTGGCAGTAAGACTTAAAAAGTGTGACTTTGACTTGATTACTGCTACGTGCGAACCTGCGGGCCAACATGTTACACCGGACAGCCAACGCCCTACGTGCCCTTTCCACATCCGCGTTGTCCTTAAGGTCTTCGGAGACCCAATGGCCCAGATACTTGAACTGTGACACTCTGTTTAAGACGGTTCCTGCTAAAGTGACTGAGGGTACACTCTCGTAGCTTTTGCCACGCCCCTTAAACACTAACAGCTCGCTTTTCTTAGCATTGTATCTGAGCGCATGGGCTTACCAGCACGTATCAACTTACGCAACCCTCCAATCGATGGACTCAGCAGTAGTCAGTACCATGTCGTCTGCGTAACTTATGTTGTTCACACAGATTCCATCAATGTGGCATCCGACATTGCTACCACCGTACTGAGTTTACCGACAAGCCGGTTAATTAGCTCTCCAACTTATTTGACCATTTGACAGGCTAACAACTCAAAAAAGGTGTTTTACCGAAAATTGTAACTATTGGTTAGGTTAGGTTAGTTGTGTTAATTACAGATCAAAAATTTGGGCTTAAGTGTCCAGTAACTAGGACTCCATGTAGGCTTCGAGCCTTCGATCACTCGTTTTTAGGGTTCCGTACCCAAAGGGTAAAAACGGGACCCTATTACTGAGACTCCGCGGTCCGTCTGTCTGTCTATCTGTCTGTCTGTATGTCTGTCTGTCTGTCTGTCACCAGGCTGTATCTCATGAACCGTGATAGCTAGATAATTGAAATTTTCACAGATGCTGTATTTCTTTTGCCGCTATAACAACAAATACTAAAAACAGAATAAAATAAATATTTAAGTGGGGCTCCCGTACAACAAACGTGATTTTTGTGCCGTTTTTTTGCGATAATGGTACGGAACCCTTCGTGCGCGAGTACGACTCGCACTTTGCCGGTTTTTTACTAGTGATCGAAGGCTCAAAGCCTAGTAGTTTTATATGCTTAGCTAGATGTGACTGATGTGAGTGCACCCCACAAATTATTATATTGTAGTGGAAAGACAGCCACGCATAAGTGCTTACATAAATAAACTAATGACACATCCCATTCTTCAATCCTTATCAATCTACGTCAATTTATAACACTCTTACTTTATAGCTAAAACCCTTCATAAACGCGAGTTTTCCTTGTATCTCCACTACCAAGAAAAGGGCCACTTAAGGTTGCCCTAGTCGACGGCACGAACTATTTTGTGCGCGGGGTTAAAATGCATGCTATCTTATCCGACAACACGTGCGAAAGAGACAGATGTTGTGATGAGCAGTAAGATGCCAGTTCGCGTACGAATTAGCACTTTTGCAAGTTTGCACAGATTGACCAAATGGATGATGATTTAGGATGAAAACGAGCGCGCAAAATTTTATAAAAAGACCTTTGGGAGTCTAGATATCATGAAAAATCTACTAGATGTATATTTTCAAATTAAAATTATTTGCATTGTTGAACTACTAATCTATCCCTGTATGGTGGCCGTTTTGCAATTTTCCTTCTTCTTATGGTATTTATTTCCGCCCAAAGATGCGTTAAAATTGGAGTTGAAATATGGCACTTTCGACGCTCATAACTTTCAAATATTTTTGTATTTTAATTTTTTGTTTCCATACAGAGCTATAAAATGATGAGACAAATTGACATATTTTCAACGTAAATCCTCAAACAGTGGAGTAATCACCACCGTTTGTATGGAAGAATGATCGACTAGTGTAACCTTAGGCCCATGTATGAACGGCGTGGTTCCATCGTGAACCAATACTACGAATTTTATGAGTAACCTGATAAGATTAGATAAGCTGATTGGCTTCTGTTATCTCTGATAAGTGTGCGTATCTTGGCTACCTTAGCGTGACGAATAGGCATTTTTGGATGATAGGAGAATGCCTAAAATATTTCTCTCCTATAATAGCGTTACGGGGTATCTTTTAATTCATTGGCAGTTTTTAGGGGTAAATGTACTTGAAACCACAAAAAAAATCTGTTGTTCTCTTCATTTTGTCGAGTGAACTTCGATGTACTACTTACAGCTGTATTTTACAAGCTTTTATTTAACTTGCAATGTATGTATATATGTAAATGTGTTCAAATCTTGCAACCGAATTTTAAAGCAGTTATCCTCCACCTATTGAGATGAAATTTTGCATAAACGTTTAGTTAGGATGACAATGCATGGTTAGCTAAGTGACGTCATTCTAAATCCAATATGGTGGACGGCCCAAGTTGGCGGAATAGTTTCTTTTTGTGCACTGCCATGACATGAGTATCAAACGAAAGGGTTTGCTAAGAAGAATACGAAAAAAGCTAGATAAAAAAAAGTTATGAATTATTTTATTTGTCATGATTTCAGATTTACTCCTATATATTGTTCATATTCATGACTACTTAGGTACTCAATAATTACCCCCAGTTGGTCTCAAGTTTATAGGCCACTTACAACTACTCTTCTGTCTCTCTGAACTATGTTCTACTTAAACAAACACTGTTCAGCAGTTTCCATTATATGCTGATACAAGTATTAAGTAAATACTACATAATATATTGTATAACCGCAGTAACGGACTCGTTAGTCACTTGTTTAGCTACCGTAGGACCGTATGATGACTGTACTGCCGGCTCCTGTGTGCTGTTGCCACAACAAACAAACTGCGGCCTTAGCGAAGGTTCACATGGGGTGACTCACACAAGCCGCTAGTCTGCTCATCAGCTGACGGCTGTATATACAGCGCACACTTTTGTCGTGAGCGGTTTGCAAATACTTTATTAATTGTGATTATGACAACCGTTTATGACTACGACTGTACAAGAAGGTATTAGATACATAGTTGTGAGCTGGTTCTTAAATCTTGCGGTAAATGCGTAGTGGTTAATAATTCTATCGGCTTTTCCTTTTTAAATACCATACCTACACCAACCAAAAAATTTACAAGTCCGTGATTAGACCTGTCGTACTGTATGGATCACAAGATTGGGCTGTGAAGAAGATGGATGCAAAGAGATTGCATGTAGCAGAGATGAGAATGTTGAGATTAATGTGCGGAGTGACGACAATGGATAAAGTGAGAAATGAGTATATTAGAGGATGTTTGAACTTGGCGCCAGTGACAGAAAAGTTGAGAGAAAACCGTTTGTCCTGGTATGGTCATGTGATGAGGAGGGATGAAACGCATGTTACTAAAAGAGTTATGAATATAAATGTGGATGGATGGAGAGGTAGGGGACGGCCATAGAAAAGATGGATGGACTGTGTGAGGAGTGATATAAAAGAAAAGGTACCCAGTAATCGCGTGACGGGGGACAGGACGGTGTGGAAGAAGAAAACGTGTTGAGCCGACCCCAAGTAACATGGGACAAGGGCAGGAAGAGGATTTCTGACCTACGCCAATTCATCAGGCACACTATTCCCATTCACTGAACTCCTAAAAGCCTGAATCAACAGTGGACCAGAAAAGAGCCGAGGCAATGAAACACGGCGGGTCCCGCAGAAGTGAAATTAATCAGTAAAGAATATCGGAGGAGTAAGAGTAAATAATTTCTACTTTCGTGTTTTTGTCCGTTTTAAACATAACTTTACAAATTAATTACACTATGTTATACGAATAAAACTCAAAATTTTCTTAGGTGAAAATATTACAAAAATGGTCTTCAAACATACATTTTTTTTTCCAAAAAAATACGACTAGCTGTTTAGACGTGATTCTCATTTTAAAATCAGCTACTAAGTTTCTCATTTTAAAATCGGCCACGTTTATCAAGACGAATCATGTAGGCGAAACCCCCGCAGATGGGAATTTATCGGGTTGTGGAGATTATATGGCAGTAAAATACTGGTACCTACTCAGCTGGACACAGTTAGACTGGAAGTCAACCCAAACATAGTAAGTCAGTTGGTTATGGCATGCAGGTAAAGCTTGGTATTCGATACCCCCGACCCGACCTACTGTGAACCCGCTCTTACAGGGTTCAAGCTAGATGATTCACCTCCCGGGGTGAGTCAGTCGGGGTCGCGACCTTGAGCCGCGCGGTCACGTCCTTGACCCGACGCCAGGCGAGAGGTCGCAGGTCGCTACGCTACAGACCCGCGAACGGCCCGGGGAGGTCTGAACACCGGGGTCAAATAGAGATGAAACGTTGTTGCCATGTTACTAGATTTTTACGGCGAGGTGACACAACCAAACTAACTGACACAATGAATGTTTATATTTTCCCAAATCCACTAGTTAATTGACTCTTGATTATGAAAAACATAATTTATTTTAGGTTGAGAATCAGCACTTTTGGAAACTACCACCTGTCACCAAATTAGTGGTTTTAATAAATAATAATAAAGCTGTGTACCAGTTACCACCTGGATAATGAACTATTTATATTTTTCATAGCTTTACCCACATGGCTACACCCCACGGCCCATCGTACAGGAACCGTATATTTTTGAGGATAAAAAGTAGCCTATATGACAAACGACGACGTAGGTAGCTTTCCATCAGAGAAAGAACATTATCGGCAGGCTTATTAAGTAAGAAAGAGCAATCAGCAATCATCGCGCGATCAAACGCTTTATGTCATACTACGTAGCTTCTGTCAGCGGCTTCACTTGCGTGATATTCGAAAATTATCCCGAGGGAAAATATTCTCGGGATAAAAAGTATCCTATGTGCTATTTCTGGCTATAATCTTTCTCTGTGCCAAATTTCATCCAGATCTGTTCAGCCATTTGAGCGTGAAGAAGTAACAAACACACTCACCAACTTTCGCCTTTATAATATTAGTGCGCAAAGTCGGAATAACCTACAGTGTGATAGGTCCTACACAATCGTTTGCTAATCGCTCGCTGTTTGTCAAATGCACATATTTCTAAAAAAACCGACCAAGTCTCTAAATTTCTGTATTGAAGAGCAATTATTGCGCAAATATCGCTATCGTTTTGCTCTTGCAAGATACGTTATAAGCCTCGGATCAGTAGAAGATACTTAGAGATTATCTTCTAAAAACAATCAATATTATATCTTTAGAATACACATTTGTATCCAAATATGTTTTTTTTAGATTAAGATAAAATCTTCAGACAGTTTAAACCCCATTCATGATAATGAAAAGTTGCGCAATATTATTGCAACAGCAAGATTGAAACTGGTCCAAACTTCATACATGTGTGCCTGCATACTGCATGCAGTGTTGTTCTAGGCTTATCGTATTTGCATGGCTTACCGAATGACGCATCATAAAGTTTATTCAAACTAATCCGTTTTAAATAAAAGTAAATGTCACGAAACAAACAAATAAAGAAGAAATCACATAACTTGTATACAGTAAGATTTGCTTGCTTTCATTGAAGCTATAACATTATTCCTGGAACGCAAACATTCCTGAAATTCTCAGAACAAAAATCCGCAGTACATCGCTGTTATTATATCTGTTTTCCCAGAACCTCCCCTAAAGGGGGTGTAGACAGTCACTCGTCTCCCTAAAGAACCCCCTTCTTAGTACTAACTGGATTATTCTGAAGCAGAACGCTAGAAAATGCTAATGCTTTTCTGGGAATTTCGTGAACTCTCAATACTCGCTCGGGGTTGGAATTCTGCCAGTTTGTCTGATGGCCTGCCCACACTTTCTTTGAACTTTCAGCTTCTACATAACAGACAGACAGTCTACAATGAAATTGTTTTCATAGTTGTGAATGCAGCATATTTTCTGAAAAGAACGGATGATACAAAACTTTTTCTAGAATGGACACAAATGCGATAGGGGCAAACACTTATTTGTAATTGGAATTCTAAACGACATTTCATTAACGACATAACGCATTAAATTACATAATTATATGTTAATGATTTAATTTGAAATGCTGTTGGTGCAACATGAAATAGTTTGTCCATTATTAATTGCATAAAAGATTAAGCACACAGTGCACTTGTAGATATCATTAACTTTATCGGCATCTTCGGTTATGGTGTAAACTTACACCATATTAACTGTTAAACACAAAACATCGTATCCTATCGTTCGTCTAGTTATTGAAAGTGGAGCATTGCTGTGTTGAACATGAGTCCCTAGTTTTGAATCCTGGATCGGCCAACCAGCAAAGTGGTCATCACTTCATCACTTACAGTCTTATTACAAAAAACTCAATAAACCTTGGTTTAAACCTGGCCTATCAAGTCCAGGCTTATCTGCAAAACCATGGTCTAAATTTGTCCGTATTACAAAACTTAAAAAAACCCTGGTCTTCTTAGTACCGTCATTTGAACCATTGCCAATATATCAACCACAGATTAAAACAAATATCATTCGTTCAGCATAATATCATTCAATTGCAACGTTCCGTATGCCCAGAAAAGAAAACTTTTTGATAATACTATAAGGATTAAATGATGTTTAGGAGTGTTAAAATATTGACACTTTGTTATTTTGCATGTATATTAACATTAGTTATTTTATCGATTAAAGTTTTGTTTAGATTTAAGCACATTACTTAAATTCGTATTAATTACTAATAATACATCTACGTACGTGTAACGAAACGTAACTTTCTCGCGCGTTACATGAAATCATAACAATAAACAAAACCATCGCTCGTTGAACAAAGTTCATAAGGCTTTGGATTTTTAATTTCTCCAAGTCTCTATTATAATAATTGCCTCTTTGTTAATAATGTGTTAGTTTAAGTGTTGTGATGGACCAACAAAAAAAACATCTGAGAATTGGAGTACCGAGGAAAAAGTAATATCCACAATATCAATTAAATCCACCATGTTAATATCCATTTTCGGGTAAAAACAACACAACACAATGAAAAAGATTCTATAACCTATAAGAAAAACTGACAGATACGACTTAGACCACCGTTAAACTAGGGGCCGCCGAGGTTTAGCGTTAGACCATGATATGGTCCATGGTTTATCGCTAAACCATTATTTGTAATATCATTTTTATTTAAACCGTGGTTTATAGAGATTTAAACCTGGGTTTTTAGTTAAACCACTTTTTGTAATAAGACTGTTAAGGTTTAATAGGGAGGTAGGTATTTAGCGTAGGAAAAACAAGAACTTTGTTAAAAATGAAACATTTCCCTAACACAAAGTAAAGGAAAGGGGGCGTCAGTCATTGCTTCACAGAATTTGATCCTTATTTTCGACATTATCGAATGGTGTAATGGTGCAGCACACGTAGCTAGGAATTCTCATTGATTTTTCAAAGATCCAATGAATACAGTCATCAATTTCTTCAAAAGTTCCTTCAATGCATTTCTGTATTACGGTTATCATTAGCGGCTCTTCTAAGAACCCCAAAAGCCCCCAATATTGGTTTTAGTTCCAGTAATTGTCAAATTCTTAACACGGTTCTTGATTCGCCGAACTTGAGAAGTGTGCATCATTAGAAACGAACTGTGAAGTTCATAATTGCCAAAACTTTGCTGCTTCCGCGAACAATTAATTTTGTTCTCAATCTACTTATATCAGATTCAATAGCTTCTCTATAATAGTGTCCATAATGTCTCTTTGTTTGTGAATTATATACATATTTGCAACTGAAAACCTGTTTCATTCAACTCGTTCATCATGAATACGAACTTTGTTTTGTTTCACAAAATTATGTGTTATGTAACTCAATACCAAGCAATTATACTTGTTGGACTTTCCGTTTTATCGTAATTGGGAATTTTAGTATTATTGTTTGTTATTCTATGTTTCTAATCTAGAGGTCCATGTCATGTCCACAATATTTTGCTTAGGGCTTAGTTTATAGATAGTGGAAGTCCCTAAATCGCCTCACATCGGAACCCAAGTGGGAAGGTGTAACTTAAACATCGCAAAATTGGGCTACTTCGCCGGCACTGCGGCAGGGTGGGCTGGTGTGCATGTGGTCGACTGGAGCTGAGTTGCAAACCATGCTCCACCTCCTGTCCTGTCCTCAATACGTACAACCAGGGTGACCTATAAGCTGCCACCGATGATGCGGCGGATTTGGCCCAAAATTTTGGGCCAAAAATATGAACACGACACGTTGAAATGGAAGACAAAGACCTTTTGTTTACATATAATTCCTGCTGACTCCCACCGCAGTGGCAGCGAATTTGGAAAATAAAGTCTGGAGCTCTCTCTCTAAATATTAGTAATAGTAATAGTCCTATGCTACAGTGGGGAGATCGCCAGAAGGTGCTATTGGACAATGAACGGTATTTAATGTATCTTCCTGATTGTGCTTTCCTGTGTCAAAGACCACCATAGGTACATGAATTCCATAATGTGATTCCATGTGTCTTTGACACTTCAGCAGATTATCAAACTGAGGTTTTGCCAACAGATTGTGGAGTAGGAAGGTACTTACATAAATAAGTACCTAGTCTAATATTAATTATTGTTTTCATTAATCAGACTGATGACTGTCCGTTGCATTAATTACCGCTCGTCCACTCTGCACGACCACTATAGAGAAGTTTCATAATTAGCCGGCCGGCATCGTTCCATTGGTAGTTTCCAACGCGAACTTCGATTACTGTTCAAGAGCAGCTAGCGCCATCTAGTAAACTAATGAATACACAACCTTCTGATAGTTTCCACTGAACTACAACGTCGTTGTCGTTTAATAACCTACTTTAGTAAGTAGTTACGAGTTAAGCTAATAGATGGCGCTATTAATAGCAATGCAAATTGTCTGTTCATTTATTAATTTTCAGTTTTATTTTATGTAAGTACACTTTAATTTGGTAACAAATATCCTTTTTTGTTTAAGATTAATCCTAGATAATAGCGATTTAGTCAAGAATCGTAATATCCTGGACATCGGCTGCGGCTGCGGAGCGGGTAGCATAGCTGCTGCTAAAATGAAAGCCAAGAAAGTGGTGGCAAACGATATCGACGACCGTAAGTATAAAATTAAATTAATACAGTCTTGAGAAATATTAACGTATGACAAGATAGAAAGTAATTTGGTCTGCTATACCAACACACATTTTTATTATGTGAGTATAGTTGTAGTACATTTCGCAACAGCAAAAATAAATTCAAAAAGATTGGAGATGCCGGGGATCGAACCCGGGGCCTTTCACATGCAAAGCGAACGCTCTACCACTGAGCTACATCCCCGCTTGAACTCTTCATGAAAATTACCGTTCACGTTCACAGTTGCCGTTGGTTGCCGCTACAAAAATCAATGCCAAACTCAATGACGTCACATTAGAAACTAGTACAACGAACTTGGTTGGGGACCGCTGTACAGAGTTCGATACTATTCTGATTGGCGATATGTTTTATGATGAAGAATTCGCTAATCTACTGTTTGAATGGCTGCATACACTTAGCGCAGATGGAAAGACGGTTAGTTTTCGTTTATTTTTTTTGCCTATTGAATTCTTCACTTAAGATTACAAACCCATACTCAGTGCTGCTAATGTGAAATTCGTGCTTCGCTTGCGATACCTAGGTATACTAAAATCCAGTTAGATCTGGGTGGGTGTAGTAGTCTCAGTGGAACTCGTCTCTGAAGTAAGCTGCAAGAGCCTGCGTAGTTGCTATTTTGTGATGTCCGTGACTACCGCCAGACCCCAACGCCAATCCCTTCCATATATGGTAAATAATAACTACTCAATTGGTACCAATTAGTACTCGAACAACAAAATTGGTACCTTAGTAATTTTCGAGAAAATCGACTTTGAAGGTGGTGGTTCTGCGGTAGTCACGCTCCATTCAGCGGGACCACCATGAGCGCCGAAAAAGGAGCATGCTACAGCTATTCTAAGAATACAAATAATGACTACCCATAAATGTGATCCATTTCGTGAAAAAAAAACAGAACTGAGACATTTATATTTACCGAGAAATCAACGATGATAACTTTCGCTTGCTCGTTCAGCAGGACCACGACTTTGAATGTTGATTCCTAGTTTGAGGAGCCTGGCGCTTTCACCAAACCTACATAGAAAATTACTACCCTACAAGATAAAATAAATACCCAAAATTCACAACTAGTACTCCAGTAGTTTACGAGATGTAAAAAATACTAATTGGCACCAATTGAGTAGTAATTATTTACCAAAAATGGAAGCGATTGGCATCGGGGTCCGGCGGTAGTCACAGACATTATTTTGTGTCAATGTTGAAGTGGATCAAAGATCGCATTGTCTAACTGCCTCTTTCACTCGCTTACGTTTTTCGCATTTTCCTATCTCGCTTACTCGATGTTTGCCAACTTCAGAGACACTAAACATCCGCTGTGTCTATTATACTTCTAAATTATGAGTCCTAAAGTGCCTCTTTGCTCCTTTAGTAACGTATCCTCATTCACACAGTACAATTTTCGTTACAGGTCCTGATAGGTGACCCAGGGCGCCACGGCCTGACGGCCAGGCGGAGAAACAGCATGACGCTACTAGCGAAGTACCAGCTGCCGGCACACAGCTGCATGGAGAACAACGGGTTCACGCATAGTACTGTGTGGAGGCTGAATAAATGAATACTAGTTGGAAATTATTATTGTTTTATTTACTGTATGCCCACTGTTGACCCTTGTGAACCTTTCTCTCGTATCCTAGAATATTATGTCCGTGACTACCGCAGGACCCCGACAGCAACCGCTTACATATTTGGTAAATAATTACTACTCAATTGGTACCAACTAGTACCCGAACAACAAAATTGGTACCTTAGTAGTTTTCGAGAAAATCTACTTTGAAGGTGGTCCTGCGGTAGTCACGCTCCATTCAGCAGGACCACCATGAGCGCAGAAAACGGGGGCATGCTACAGCTATTCTAAGTATATAAATAATTACTACCCATAAATGTGATCCATTTGGTAAAAAAACAGAACTGAATTATTTTTATTTATCGAGAAATCAACAATGACAACTTTCGCTCGCTCGTTCAGCAGGACCACGACTTTGAATGTTGATTCCAAGTTGGAGGAGCCTGCGACTTTCCTCAAACCTACATAGAAAATTACTACCCTGCAAGATAAAATTGATACCCAGAATTCACAACTAGTACTCCAGTAGTTTACGAGATATACCATGCCATTGGTGGGGTGGCGGTAGTCACGGTGTTAAATTTTCATTTCAAGATTTCCCTATTAAAAACTTAGTGAATTCTGCCCAAATGTATACAAAAATTACTACTCCTACAGAAGATAAAGCGACCAAAAATTCAGATACCTAAGTGTTGTATTTTAAGTGAAATTAGCTTTCATTACTTTTCCATACTAAATCTTCGCGTATAACCCGACCATATTAAGTTGTCAATGGTATAGAGCAGTACACTCGTGTACAAAAGTTTATGGATGTCGTTATAGTAATAACAACAGTTCACAATCTATAATTTTTATACAAAATGTGTACCTACGCTTATAACAAGAAAAAAATTACATTTCGTTACCCATGGCCTTACCTTTGTTAATGCCGTGGGTAGGTAGGTACTCTAATAATTATTTTTCTGTATTGTAAATACCTACCTTCTGTGTTGTTATATGAATACCATTAAAGAGCGATAGGTATTTCTTACTTATTTTAATTTGGTTGATTGGTATAATTAATTTTCAACAGCCAATCACAGCAGATAACTTAAAGCCAATTCTGCGATAATTTAGAACTGAGAAACTCGGGGTTAGCAATCAACAACCTTTTATTTTTAATAACTTGAATTATGTCTATTAATGTTAGGTAATTATATTTGAGATAATTTTTTATGTTTACATTTCGCGTTAAATTTTTCCTTTTATTTTTATTGGTTGTTTTTATAAAGATATTCATGATGTTCATGAAAGTACCTAGGTACTTTCATAATTATAAAAATAAGTATCATCACGTTTTCATTTTAAGAGATAAATTGTAAATGATTACTGTTGTCATTCACATAAGGTGTTCATAACTTGTGGGCCTGCCATAATAATAATCTGTAATTTTGAAATAGTTTTAAGAATAAGAATAAATTTATTAGATAAGTTTACATTCAAGTGGATTGAATTCCTAGATCTCACACTAGGATTCCCTGTGTCGTGAGATCAAGGACGAAGTCCTTCGTTCCGTTAACAATTTTATAAAAGGCACAGTTTTAGATATTCTTAAGAACGATAAAACTATTATAATTAGATAATTCATTCTATTCTTAAATTGTTGTAACTTTGCATGAATATAGATGCTTTTCTCATTCTGTTTTATCGAACCCATTTGCTCGATAAATAACATAGTTCCAGTTTTATATGGTACTCGTATTAGTCCAATTTAGAATAATAAATTGATTTTTAAATATTTAAAATTTGACTGATTTTACAAATTGTTATAGATCTGTGTTCTGTGTCTTAATAAAACTTATTCGATTTATAAATTTGTTATATTACTAATTCATAACCTAGATCTAATAATGTGAGTATTAAATAGGCACCTAACTAAAAATACACGCAAGGTCCACAGAAAATGTCAGTGGAAATTTGATACAAATTGTACCATACAATCGACTTCTGGTACTGTAAAAATACATACCTATTACGTATGTAATCCTGTTATACTTACGTTATTAGCAACTTAGTGTAACTGCAGTAAATTCGGTTTTAATACGTAGGTACTTAGGCTTGCAGCAAAGGTAAATTAGTAGGAAAGAAATAAATAAGAAATACCTATCGCTCTTTAATGGTATTCATATAAAAACACAGAAGGTAGGTACTTACAATACAGAAAAATAATTATTAGAGTACCTACCTACCTACCCACGGCATTAACAAAGGTATTATAGGCCATGGGTAACAATTTTTTTTTTTTTGTTATGTGCCTAGGTACACATTTTGTATAAAAATTATAGATTGTGAACTGTTGTTTTTACTAAAACGACATCCATAAACTTTTTTTGCACGAGTGTACTGCTCAATACCATTGACAACTTAATATGGTCGGGTTATACGCGAAGATTTAGTATGGAAAAGTAATGAAAGCTAATTTCTCATAAAATACAACACTTAGGTATCTGAATTTTTGGTCGCTTTTTCTTCTGTAGGAGTAGTAATTTTTGTATACATTTGGGCAGAATTCACTATGTTTTTAATAGGGAAATCTTGAAATGAAAATTTAACACCGTGACTACCGCCACCCCACCAATGGCATGGTATATCTCGTAAACTACTGGAGTACTAGTTGTGAATTCTGGGTATCAATTTTATCTTGCAGGGTAGTAATTTTCTATGTAGGTTTGAGGAAAGTCGCAGGCTCCTCCAACTTGGAATCAACATTCAAAGTCGTGGTCCTGCTGAACGAGCGAGCGAAAGTTATCATCGTTGATTTCTCGATAAATAAAAATGATTCAGTTCTGTTATTTTTACGAAATGGATCACATTTATGGGTAGTAATTATTTGTATACTTAGAATAGCTGTAGCATGCCCCCGTTTTTGGCGCTCATGGTGGTCCTGCTGAATGGAGCGTGACTACCGCAGGACCACCTTCAAAGTCGATTTTCTCGAAAACTACTAAGGTACCAATTTTGTTGTTCGGGTACTAATTGGTACCAATTGAGTAGTAATTATTTACCAAATATGGAAGCGGTTGCTGTCGGGGTCCTGCGGTAGTCACGGACATTAGAATATTTCAATTTATAACGAAAGGTAAGCCCAGTTTACTTTTTTGTTTTTATCACTTGTTAAAAATAAAATAATGTTTATAATTCACATCATTTTATTTCATGTATCCCCCCCCCACTCCTGGATCCGCCCATGCACACAAATCACGTGTCTTTATTTTATGTTTTTATCACTTGTTAAAAATAAAATAATGTTTATAATTCACATCATTTTATTTCAAGAATCCCCCCCTCACTCCTGGATCCGCCCATGCACACAAATCACATGTCTTTATTTTATGTTTTTATCACTTGTTATTACTTTTACACTATTTACCTATCACTTGTTACCTTTACGTTACTTGTTACCTTTTCACGTCTAAACCACTAAGCGGAATACAATGAAATTTGGCAAGGAGATAGATGGCATCCTGAGGGAGGACATAGGTTATTTATAGTATTTTATTGTTTTTATTGGTAGGTACGTAGGGTATGGTAGAGTTGGGTGGAGTAGGTAGGGTAGGTAGGTGGGTAGGGTAGAGTAGGTAAGGAACGAAGCCGCGGGGGACAGCTACTTGCCCATATATGAATGAGCACATTGATTACTTACGTAAATATATAAACCACTAGCTTCTGCTAGCGGCTACACCCGCGTGTTGTGTTTTGTTGCTCCAAGGGAACATTTTACCGGGATGAAATAAATGTGATATTCCGAACTATAATCTGTCTCTGTGCCAAGTTTCACCCAGATCCGTTCACCCGTTCTGGTGTGATTGAGGAACAAATATCCATCCATTTATCCATACTTTCGCATTTTTAATATTCGTAGGATCTCACCACTAATAAAATAATATTTATTATCAGAATGCTACCTTATTATTTCTCACTACATAAAAACAAAAACAGTCAGTAGTCCTCGCCGTCTGAAGCGTATGGTTACCCTACGAAATTACGAGCGTGTAGTTGCGGGGTCGCGGGGGTGCGGCGCAAGCTCCGCCCTATCGCTCAAGGTCGCTGGGGCGTGTTGTCGCCTTAACGCGAATTTTTTAGTAGTATTTGATTGCCTTTTTTTTCCGCAATGCGTGTAGCTTCATACAATTCATAGAATGGGCGGAAATAAATTCGCGCGAATAAAAATTGCAGTGCGTGCTACCGGGCGGTTTTAGGTAGTTCGGGAGCATGATTGATTGGCCAGACCCGCAGCCTAATTGTGTAAGTAAATTCGGCAACGGAAACAATCTGTTTCTTTCCCAAAAACACACACATACACAAAAAAGTTGAATCTTTATTCAACTAACTGGCCATTAGTGTAGGTACTGTGGGTCTGGCCAGGCGCGGATACAGGGGTGTGCAACGGTGGCAATAGCGAGGGCTATCTGGGCCTCAGTATGAATGGTCAACAGATTTTTTTTTTTTCGACGCTGGGTGCTAACATTTTCGAGCTTGCTACGTTCGCTCTCGCAACAAAAGTTGACTACATTCTGCTCTTTTGAAGAATGGTCAAAACCTCAGCTACATCTATCAATTAAGTCCTAAAATTTTCGAGCTTACTTCGCTCGTTCTTGACTACAATGTTTTTCAAGTTTACATTCCATCAACAATCCTACTGGAAAACAAAACCAAGGAGGTTATTATTAGAAAAGTTGAATCTTTATTCAACTTTTTTGTGTATGTGTGTGTTTTTGGGAAATAAACAGATTGTTTCCGTTGCCGAATTTACTTACACAATTAGGCTGCCGGGCGTGGATCCAGAATTTCGCTCAAGGGGCGGTAAATTAAAAAAAAATGGTGTTCCTGCTTTTCGGATATACTAATAATAACCTCCTTGGTTTTGTTTTCCAGTAGGATTGTTGATGGAATGTAAACTTGAAAAACATTGTAGTCAAGAACGAGCGAAGTGAGCTCGAAAATTTTAGGACTTAATTGATAGATGTAGCTGAGGTTTTGACCATTCTTCAAAAGAGCAGAATGTAGTCAACTTTTGTTGCGAGAGCGAACGTAGCAAGCTCGAAAATGTTAGCAACCTGCGTCGAAAAAAAAAAAATCTGTTGACCATTCATACTGAGGCCCAGATAGCCCTCGCTATTGCCACCGTTGCACACCCCTGTATCCGCGCCTGGCCAGACCCACAGTACCTACACTAATGGCCAGTGCCAATACTGGGAATGGTAGTGAGTGTTTACCTCTGTTTTACAATAAGTATATATAAATAAATAAATTGTTGTGTTGTGTTGTATAGTGGAATAGGTGCTATTTTAACCACACATGAATGTTAGAAAATCTGTAAGTTTATAATAATCATAATCATTTATTTGCTAATATGGGTAATTACATGAAGTTGTTAAAAAATATAGCACAGTCCAACCATATTACACCTTGAGGCATGCAAATCACAAGCAAGTATTAATTTATCATCTACCTTCTACAAAGGAGAATGCCCATTTCGTAGAGGAACTTGGGCCCCTTTGAAAAAATTGTTGTATCTTGATGAATTTTGTTGTTTATTGAAGAAAAAACATGTTATATTCATAATTAGAAAATATTTTTCATTTATTTTGTGGGGTTCTCGAGATATAACGATGTTTCTGTTCTTGAAATGAACCCTTATTACAATGCAATAAGGTGCATACAAATGTCCAAGTGAAGGAACCTGATCTGTTGTTGTCTATACATATAAAGTAACGGACACGGATAGAAAAAAACACAAAATATAAATCCTATTTTCGGATAATATTGAAATCGCAGACACGATATCTCTTAAGGGGCATGTGTATGGGCAATCTCCTTTTGAGGTCACTAACCGACTTGAAAAAGGAGGAGGAGGTTCTATGTTTAACTAAATACAGGTTTTTTAGAGTACCTACAGTCGATGACTACGGGATAGTTGCAGTCTTGCAGGAGTATAGTCCGCGCCAAACTTCTTGGCCGCCCTGAGGTTAGTTTACCGGATGCGCGAAGCACGAAACAGTGCTGTTTTTATATGAGAGATTTACTACTGCGCAGCCCTTGTAGCCAACTTCAGGGCGGCCAAGAAGTTTGGCGACAACTATACTTCGAGGTTTCAGTAAAAATACACACAATGTCTAGGTAAACTTATTTAATTATCAAATTAATAACAACATTACATTACGCTTTCTACAAGGCACATTATCATAAGTCGTTGTCTGTAGAGTCGATGATATTCGAGGCACACTAGTCGGCATCTACTTGTTTAACATCCAAGTTTTAGTAAATCTAAATAAAGGCAGTTATCTTCACTATTATAGGATCAATGGAGAGGGAGAGGAAGGCCAAATAAAATATGGTTGGACTGTGTGAGGAGTGTTATGAAAGAAAAGGGACTCAGTGATCTGATAATGATTGATAGGACGGAATGAAAGAAACAAACGTGTTGGGCCGACGCCAAGAAACGCGGGACAAGAGCAGGAAGATGACGATTATCTTCACTATTACAGGACGGGAAACCTTAAATATAATAAAAATTCTATAAAAATATATTTAAGTACAAAACCATTAAGGATATTTACACTCCTATAAAATTATCTTACAATTTAAAAATTATCATTAAAATTTGTATTTTCAGAAATAATTTAAAACAACGCCATCTAGTGGCGAGTAGTTGTACTTCTTGGGAAGTAACAAGACCAAAAGTGCGTAGATTTACATTATAACAAGATTACAGTTGGTAATTATGCATAGTGTTGGCGTAGATGCCGTGTTTCGATCGGGCTGTTCTTCCGGAGTAGTGGGAATAGGTGTCCATGTCCATGGTAGCGTGGGGGTGCATGATGAGCACCGGTTGTAGCGCGAGCGACTTCCGCGATCCGGACACAGATGTCGCGTCGGTGACGTACCCGTTGTTCACCTCACCTGCAAGGAGACAAGTCACGTTGTGTAAATTGATAAGCAAACGGTACAAAAGAAAGTGTTTAGTCGCCGTATTTGGTAATACGAGTTGGTCACGACAAGTTTGTAAGGTTTTTGATTGGTTTGGCCTAAGGAAATACAATTTATGTGAACAATGATGGTAGATCCACCCTCAGATCAAATAAAGATCCACCTACAAACTGGATTTGGCCGAAACTTAAAACTATTTTTAACAGCATTATCTGTTACTGTATTAAACCAGTTGACCATGAAATAATGCAAATCGACAAAACATAATAGTCTACAGATCATTTTGTAGATACTTATTTTAAAAGATTTTCAAGGCTTGTAGAATCATGAAACAGAAGAAGTATTACACACATACAAGCCTATAGGGTAAATACGCCAAACGTCGGCCACCCCCCAATGTTCGGCCGTCTGCACATTTTCAGCTTGCGTTCATTCAAAATGTAATTAAGTGGCAATTTTGTTCATTCTCTATAAGTACAAACCGTTTCTATTCGATTACGTCACTCACTCTTCTCACACTGAGCGTCAATAGCAATTGCGCCGTTGCAGCGTCAAATTAGCAGCTAAAGTAGCTTACTAGCTGTGAATACCCGCACTTCGGGGATTGATATTACAACGATAAGACCTTTATTTTTTTGGTTTTAAGCTTTGTTATCACTAAAAAGTTTGTTTTACTATATTTTGAGATAGTTTTCTCAACGTTTTGCGTATTCTTTTAAGGGAAAAATAGGGGGCCGCCATTAGAATACCAATTTCGACTTAAAACCGGTACCTCGGCCGTGGCCGACTTAAAGTAAATGCAGTCTGTTTTATAAATTCCGATTCTACCAATTCCATTGGCTTAATAAGAGAATTTGCAAAGTTTATAGGCAAATAAATCTATTTTACGTTTAATCATCAAATTCCGGCCGGGGTGATATTAGTTGAATCTCGAGAAATAAGGTACACGAAATAGAGGCCGACATTAGAAATATTAAAGATCATAATGTCGGCCAGCCTCGAATTACAGCGTCAATATCAGTCAAAATCAATATTTAATTTATTTATCAAACTTATTTTCTCAAAATTGAATATGTGTTATTATAATTTATTAATATCATAAAGAAGATAAGTTTCTTATCACATACTTAGTTATTATTGTTTTTTGACTTTATTATAATTATAGTAACATTGTTTAAGTGCAAATCAAAAATTTTCTTTACTATTAAACAAATACAAATGTTTACTTAGGTGATAATAGACTGCTGCAAAAATAAATCATATAAATAATATTTTTCAGTCTTAATTTAAAACACCCTATACCTGGCCGACATTAGGGAAAAACGCGACCGACCATGGGCCGTGAACGGCCGACTTTAGGGTTTTTTCGTTCTCGATGCATTTAAACCTTAATACTTTTTTCTTTTAGTATAAATGTCAATTTTATGCCTATAAAGATGAAATAGATTTACCAACCTGTCCAAAACCGCATCACAAGCTATCCTTTTGTTGCAAACTGATGGTGCCAGAACGATCCCTAGTTAGAAAAGGCGTTAAAGGGCCGACATATCGCACCTTTAATAATAAACCGAAATAACAAAAAAAAACGAGTTATTGACATTTAATCAAAAAACGAATTAAGTCTGCATAAAGAGTACGTTCAGTCTAACTAGTAGTGTTCAAAGTTGCTATATAACAATAACTTGCTTAGTGCTATAAGCTTTTTATTTTAAGCTTGTTATTTTATAAGCTTTATTATAACGAGCTTTTTTATAACGTTCAAGCGCGGGGCGGGCACGAATAAAGCAAGCGCGGTGACTTTTAACTCGCAGCTCCTACCCTAGCCTTGGACTCGTTGGACAGACAGCATGCTTAAAAATATTACATCGCGTTTATGAATATATTACGATAAAATGTAGCAGTAAGAAATAAACAATGAACTTTTTTTCATACTTTCCAGGCTTAGGATTGTCTATAATTATAGATATACATTTTATTCTATTATATCTATATCTATTATATCTATATCTAATATCTATTATATACATTTTCGTCTAACACACAAAAACAAAACATTAAACAACAACACAATCTCTCAATCAATCGTCCTTCACAATTTTACTTAGTCAATATTACGTTATGTGTCCTATCACTGCTTACACTAAAAAGCACAAAGCGAAATAGCGTAGGTATATTACGTGAGCCGCGCGGGATCGCAAATTACGCGTGCGACCGATAACAATCACTAGCATGCAACGACTGGCGCGCGGCCGCCGCCGCGCCGCGATGTCGCGCCCGCCCGGCGCCCGCTTCGTGCTTTATTTACGTTTTTGCGTTGCGCGCGATACTTCGTTATAACGAATTGAGAAAAAAGCTTATAGCGCCAAGTGAGTGCCACGATAGCGTTAGCTTTATGTTATGTATAATAAGCACGCTGCTTTAAGTTGCTTTTCGTTATATTAACCACCACTAAGTCTAACGGACGTTTGATTCGAACAACTACAAGCGAAATAGAGGACCTGCCGTCTCTTTTTGTTTGACGGAGTGGACCAATGAGTATTCATAAAACGTGCCTTTTAGTGTTACGCCAGCAATGACAAGAGTGAGACGTGTATGTGCCAGTACTTATACCCAATAGTTCGTTTTGCTATAGAAAGGTAACTGCTTGCGTTTCTATTACTTTGGATGTAAAATGAACTTTTTTAAGTTATTTCGTTTTGCTTTTAAAAGATGGCTACTTAATTTGGCAAAAATCAGATTTAATTCAGTTTACGATTAAACATTACGATATCTTGTAAGGACATTTTATATTTGTTTCGTTTTATCATTAAAATGTTACAATTTTTTGTAAAATATTAGAGGATAGTTCTGTGTTTTATGAAATGTTTTTAAAATCAAAGTTCAAATTATGAGTTGTTGCGTTTATTTTTTATTTTTATGTAAAATTCAGTTTCATATTTTAAAGTTATTTCTCTTTTGGAGTAACCAGGTATCAGCACTAAAGAGTTATGACGACGTCGTCGACGAGAAGTCGACGAATTTTGGGCCTGATTTTAAAATCCAAATCATCCCAAAATAAGCATACAAACGCAAATGTATCAAAATGCGTAAAAGAAGATACCGGTGACATAATTGTTAGTAAAACAAAAGGATAATATTGTTGTAATTTTGCCAAATTCATAATTATTACGTAAATTCTATTTATTTTTATTACAGCCAATGCTTCTGCAAATTAGTCACAAGATACCTAATGTAGAAAATGTCAAACTATGCGATGCAGTTTGTACAAGTACAAGTTTGTACAGATAGATTATTTTTTAAAATTAAAATATTTATTTTTCCGCCTAGTTAATTTTCCGGAGCCATTAACTGAGTTGCTTTTGTCTAACCTCGCTCAAGATTGGCTTGAACAAGACCATACAAACTTAAGAGCGGACTCTAGTCAACAGGAATTTGAAAATAGGTATTTGAAGAAACTATTGCCGTCGCGTCACCTCCAACCTCACCCCGTAAAGTGCGAAAGGGACAACTGCAGCTCAGGCTGATTTTACCTTCATAACCTTTGACTAAAAGACGTTTCGTATTCTGCTGTTTTCTTCATGAAAACTGGTCTGATCTAAAAAAATCTTATATCAAAATTTAGAGGAAAAGTATAACTATGCTCCTATAATTTCCTTTTTTGTTAAAAACTTATAAATTTTGTCTGAAAGTCTTCTGAACATGGCGGTAAAAACGGGCATTTTTTCCGGATTTTTGGATTGTCATATTTATTTTTGTGATTATGTTTTGGAAAAAAGGAAATGATACAGGCACGTATTAATTAGACCTAGATTTTATGGAAAAAAATCATTGCTCTAGAGGCATTATCCACGAAGGAAACAGCAGAATGTGTTTGTATGGGGAAAGTTTCACTAGAGTCCCCTCTTAAAAGATGAAGTACGATGTTTAATGTTTTTAGCTACCTACCACTTGTCACTGTTTAATATAATTACCTACTAAAAAAAATTTCAGACCGGTCAAGTTTTTGCTAAAACTGATATTCCCCTGAAATCGGAAAATAATTTACTATCGTTCTCAAAACAAAAATAAATCTTGTACCAGACTACGATAGCGAAAGTCCTTGCAACGTAGATGATGAGGAAAACACAAACGTACTTGCACCAGGAAGCATGAACTTCACACGAAGATTATCCTCAAGCTCATCTTCATCGTCTTCGAATTCCGACAGCACATCTTCTTCGGGGCAAACTGACAAACAGGCTAAGGAAAGCGGCATAAGTATACACAAACAGACCAAGCCGTTATAGTTAAGCATACGCCTGAATTGCAGGGTTACGGAGAACACAGCACGTAGGCAATCCACTTTGAAGACAAATTCTTACCGACTTTGATGACTTTGATTTTTTTATTACCTTCAAGTTCGAATTATTCAAGTTCTAATTCTGATTCTACTACTGATCTGATGATGTTCCTATCATCAAAAAAGGCCGTAAGCGGTGGAAATCCTTCAAAATGGTGACAAAACCGAGTTAAGAGATTGCGAAACCAAGGTGAAACCTACAAATCTATGTCTAAGACTCAGCAAATTGTCAGCTCGACGTTTAAAAATGCCGTGCACCAATTTTAGGTTAAATTGTCGACAACGGAGCAAGGTATGATACTTTTGCAAAATAAAGAGATCCAAGCAAGCAAAGATCATTTATCAGTTCATTTATGGTCGAAATTTTGCCAGAATACAAATATATAAATGCAGAAAATCCGTGTCGCCCCACTAAGGCTTTTTTCTTTACTGTCAACGAAGTAGGGTAAGAGTCTGTAAAACATTTTCAAAAGTACTTTAGGTATAACGGACCGCATGATAAATACTATTAAAACAAATACGAACGAACATGGTTTTCTGATGGAAAAGAGGCGTGGAAAACACGGCCATAATAAAAAAAACGAATTAGTGGCTGAAATAAAAAAAACACATTGACTCTATCCCTCGGATGGAATCCCACTATGTAAGGGCGCCAGCGTTTTTTGTGTTCTGTGAAGGGCACAAACCACAAGAGAGTATGTATATAGATGTTGGTAAAGCAATTAAATACCTATACAAAGATTTCGTAGACTTACAATCAAAAAATGGTAAAGAAACCGACAATTATATAATCTACTACATTTTTTTTACCAGGGAATATAATTTTAAGTTTCTTTCGCCTCAAAAAGGATCTGTGCTGATCTATGTTTCAGCTACGAAAACTCTAACTGTGACCAAAAGTTGGCCATAAAAGATAAATATCGAGTGCACTTAAAAGAAAAAGGGAAGTAGAGAAGAAAAGTAAAAAGATAGAATTAAGTCGTAATTTAAGATTTGGAAGCCGTTTTGCAATGTCCCAAAGGAGAAACGTCGGCTTTCTATTGTAAATCGAAACTAAACAGTTCAAATCTAACGTTGAAAGAACTTAAAGACACCAAAAATGCATACGATAACGATCACTGCTTTTTGGATAGAGGTGGATGCTAAACGTGGGGCAACAGTTTTTTTTTTATTATTATAACTAAATGTTGCGATTTAAAATTATATTTTACTGTTATAATGTTAAGTTATAATAAGAACATTGACCGGTCCCGTGCGCCTCACAACCAGCGGATCCCCGTCACCAGGTCACCGGTCCACCTGGTGGAAGGCCTTCCAACGCAACATCATCCTGTCAATGTGGCGACGCTTGGGGGGGCCTATGTCCAGCAGTGGACGTCTTTCGTCTAGTATGATGATGATGATGATGATAATAAGAACGCCTACTAGGATAATAATAATAAAATGATTACGGGTAATATAAATACCTAATTTGTACTGATATAATATTAGATCATAGCGAAGCTCCTTGTGACATTTAATAATAGTGTAAACTGTAAAGCTTTTCTCAATTTATATAAGATCTTAATGTTAATAAAACTATTTTGCAAGAATAAAAGGAAGTTTCTTTTAAAAAGCCTTCATTTCTTTAATATTAAACTGTCGTTTTAATTAATAATACTAAAATTTTATCTTTTTAATATATGAATAGAGCATTATACCTTAATGTATAAAGTGTTTCAGATATTTTGTTAATAATAAACTGCACTAATATATGTTGTGTCGCACATCGTTTTAAATAATAACTTGTATTTTAATCATAAAACGAATTAAGTCGGTAGGATGTTTTTAAAGCCTTGTATTTTTTAATTAATTATAATAATAATGATTTTTATATGCCATTTGAAAGGCTATTCTATTGATAATACTAAAATGTTACTAGTATTACTGTAACATTCCCATCTTTATTTTAATTAGAAAAAATGTAGCTGAATCGCATTCGCAAAATTTTAAACGCGATTTCCTCACAATCGTAATTTTGTTATTATTTCAGTTTATTATTAAAGCAGCGATATAGCGTATTTACCCTACCTACAGCCCGACCAACATAACTGTGAATTATGAGTGCTACCCGTCACCATTTTACCAAAAAATAAACAAAGACCGATCTTATGTCCCATTCAAAATGTAAGTTCCAAAAACGTTCGTTTCACAGATAAGTTGGTCGGGCTGTACCTATTTTTATTTTAGAATAGTACTATTTGGAAACATGGAACTCTGTCACACCGGTAATTAGGTACCGTGATGTGAAAGAATTCCATGGCACCCAATTTACTATTGGCTTCAAAGTTCAAACAACCCACGAACCTACCTACTAATAGTTCCTACGTAAAACACAATAACATTTACCCACTTTAAAAGTTTACAAGCTTCGGCAAGGTCCTCTAACACGCCTCCACTTCAATAATAATCAGACAGAAGGTTCAATTTTTTAAACTTAACTACAAAAACAACGAAGCTTATCCAAATAAATCTTGAGTTGCAGTTATAAAGAGGAAATGCGGTCTCAGACATCCGACTGAATGTCCTAAGTAAAAGTCATAATTCGAGGTTTGGCTCTCGTCTATTTCCTCCAATATTGGACCAATTTAAAAGATTATCCATAAACTGAAAAAAATAAGGATCGTAGCAGGTGGCGTTCTGTAGTTTCTGCCTACCCCCATGGGAAAAAGGCGTGAGTTTATGTATGTATGTATGTATGAAAAAATAAACATATATACTGTGCCCTTATGTTTTTCTTTTTGATGATACATTGTCTTTAGAAGCACTAGAACCCACAAACAATGATCAAAATTGCGCTGTGTACAGAGAGCGTATAGGTACAAATTTGAATTTTACTTATGTTTTTTTTTTTTGTAAAAAAAGAAAAACATAGAAGCACAACATAGATCTCTTTTATTCAATTTATGGATTATCTTTAAATTTGTCCAATACTGGAGGAGGTTATAGGCGAGAGCCAAACCTCGAATTATGACTTTTTAATATAGAAATTCAGTTGGAGCGTACTCGCAAAGGTCATAGTGCTAAACGGGTGGTGACGGACAGGCATTCGCTCCATGTAAAATTATTATAGACCCCCACATAGTTGGGAATAGGATAGGTCGTCAGATGATGGAAACAGAAACATAAAATGGAAATGGATCACTAACTCACTGATATTTTGTTAGTTTTTTTTTTTTTTTGTTTTCTTGCAATGACAAGAATATTTACTTTTTAGTATTATATTATTTTATTTTAATTATTGTGAATGTGAAGACTATGTGGATCTTTTTTTTTGTTTTTTATTTTATCTTAGTTTTTAATCATGGTCTGGCAGTTTGAGTAGTTTATGCGGCCTACCCGAATGTCCTTTCTTTGGTATTGTTCGTCGAATCGTTGATCTCCTTAAATTCTGAGATGAGCTGCTCGGTTATTGACAAATGCGTGCACTGACTGGACAGGTCCACTCAATCTGGCTGGTTCTTTCCTTAAAAAGACTATTTCAGACATCTGTCTACATGGTTTTCTCATGATCTAACCAAGATTTTGTCAGGACTTTAAAAGAGACTGTGACCTCTGAGTTTGTTTTGGCCTTTCTTCTCAGAGTAGTCAGATAGGAAACGCCAACCGCATCTATTTAAAAAAAATATGATCGACATGTAAAAGTGTTTGTACAAACCAACTTACAGAAATAAAATCATTTATCATTTTATCACTGACTTCCTACCAAGCTTTTATAAGTTGAATATAGCACGCCCAATAATATATCATTTTATTATTCCCCCACTTGTTTGACATCAAAATCTAGTCTACTTATTGAGTGTGGTGCATACATTTTGAATGCTTGTTTTTATTTTTGTTAGTAGATATTATCGAATTGTCCTTTCTGGTGACTATGGGTAGTGGATATTCTGTCATACACCTACTGCGTGGTCGGCGTGAGCTAACTGTGTCGGGAGGTGATAGCATATTCATGAGATTGGTTTTGCTGCCGTCGCGTCGTATGCGACACACATACTCTCCGGTATGCGGCGATTTGTGGAGACTGCCAACTTGTGTGTGGACTGATTTGTGTGGTACTGGTTGGAAATAAATCAATGCTCCTTGATTGTTATGATGTAAGCATAGTTACCCTAACTAAGGCCTTCTTGCCATCGCAGGTAGAACCTGGATGAGGCTGGCTCAGGAACGTGGGGACTGGCACAAGAAAAGAGAGGCCTTTAGTAGGGGTGCGCCAAAGTTCACCTAAATTTTCAACTCCGATAATTGGAAATCCGAAAATGTTCTTCCTAACATTTTTCATCCTAACAATCACAATTCCTAACTACTCTGTCTCTAATGTTCATAATCAGAAGCATTCAACTTCATAATGTCAGTAGCAATAAACATTTATTATACTTTTATTTGTTTTCCTATATTTTCTCAACATAACTATCTTTTACACTATTATTCAAAGTCATATCTTTTTTGTTTAGATTTCTTTTTATTCATAATAATCAGTATTATATACATTAATTTTGCGTAACTTTATTTTCACATAACATGAATAACATAAAAGAATAACAGGTACCATGGTACAAGTAGTCAAATAAATACATGTTTTCATATACACATTTCAATTAAATTAGTACATTAAATTAGTTTAATATTAGCGACTATAGCTTGCAAATAATCACCTTTATTGGTGTATTTTGCTTTAAAATTAAATATATATTTAATTCTATCAAATTTGCCGTTGATTTGGAAGTTCATTTTATTTTTGTAGGTAGTACTCATAAATAGAGAGCTTTATAAAAATTTTCAAGACTCGGCAATGTTATGTTTTTTTGTATGTTTTTCGTGAGGTAAAAAAATGAGAAAAAGTCCAAGAGCGAGCGAAGCGAGCTCGGGAACTTAGGGCACCCCGACACGGATAGGTTAGGTTCGAAGGAGATGACGGAAGCTGAAGTGAGCGAGCAAAGCGAGCGAACGCAGCTCCCGTCATCTCCTTCATGTTAGGTTACTTTAGACCCTGCAGACAGAAATAGGAGCGCCGCGCAGCGGGGCTCCGTCGACTTAGTTGCTTAAATCTTCCATAACCATGGGGTTCCGTGGGGTTGGGATGGTACAGTGAGGTAGCCCCTCTACCCTCCTTTCCCTTTCCCCCTTTCGCGCCCCTTAAATCGATGGAAATTTATGGCATTTTTTATTCTAACCTGAAAACTTTAACCATGGATATCTCCATAACTATAGGGCTCCGAGTGGTTGGTGTGGTACTGAGGGGTAGCCAAACCTCCCCCATCCCCCCTCTACCCTATCCGCGCCAAAAATCAACGGCATATAATCGAAATTTTAACCTTACACTTATACTTTTTGTTGCTTCTTAATTCACACGCCCAATATTGTTTATCCACTGTTTTTCGGTTTTTTTCATATGTAAATCCATGTACGTCTAATTTTAATCCTCCGCGACTGGTTTTAAATGATTTTAAATAATGTTTCTCTATATTAATAAAGCATTAACACAAACATGCACGTAATGATAATACACCGACATGAACTTAACAATAGACACAACTCAGTACGTTATGTAAAGCATACCCCAAATAATAATCATCCCTCAAACTCAGACCAACAAAAAAAGATAGACGGCGCGCCGCGAACATCAAAAGTGAAGCCACATTTTTATCTATGTGTGTTTGGAAGGGTTGCCATTTGTTAATTTTTTTCCCTATAAAATGGGTAATAATATTATTGTGTGGGTAGGATAATATTGTTGAGTATGGTATTGTACCTCAATTGTTTAGATGAACTTCAATTTCGAAAAAAAATACAAATTTTTATTACATCTCAAAATTTATTTAAAATATAAAAACAAGTAGAAAGTGGCTTTACATAATTATTATTTGGAGATCATCTTTTATGCAAGACTTGCTTGTGTTAGGAGACTTCACTCTTCCACTTAGCATTCATATTATAATTTGCAATTGAATGCAAAAAAAATATATACAAATATAAATAGATAAGTTTTAAATAACAGAAAAAGCAAAATATAAGTGAACGGTGGCAACCCTCGCGCTTTATGTCACTGCTTTCGTTCGTTGAGGTTTTTTGTTCCAAGTAACCTAAAATTCATAGTATGTTTAATAAATAAAAGATGTTATTTCAAGTACTTACATGTGAAAAGTGATTCCGTGAGACTTTTTAAGTGCTTTGCTATTGTTTTTACAAGTTTTCACTACACATGAAGGCATATTTTTATTTTTTAAATATATGTTAACTAGACGACGACTCGTAACGTACTAAGAGCGATGAGCATAGTTTTAGTGTAGGTGTGTGCGTGAGCGCGTATATTTACGCGGAGGAGCATAGTTTTGTGGCTTCACTTAGGATGTTCGCGACGCGCCGTCTATCTTTTTTTGTTGGTCTGAGCCCTCAAATTAAAACTATAAATATCATCTTCTACCCAAATATATTTTTTATTACACTTGGTAAATGTTTCTTTCGGAGTATGAGTGAAAATATTATGGTAATTATGTTTAGGGATAAAAGCGTTATGATAAAAAACAGTAGGAGTTTAAATATATTTACATTAATGATATTATTAATTACAACTTTCGGAAACACGAGTGTTATGAACATCGCCGGTAGCACTACAAATAGTATGAATGAAAACTTTAGGATGAAAATTTTTAGGAAGAGTGATCATTCGGATTCACGGAGTCCGTGTTCGGATTACAAATCGTTAGGAAGAACAATTTCGGGTAAAGAACTTTAGGTGAGCCAATATGGACCCCTTTAGTAGTGCTAAGCAGTGGACGAAGACGGGGTGTGATGATGATGAAGATCATTACCTTTGCATTTCATCTAGTGTCCCTACAAACCACTACATTTTTATTTGTTTTTTCTTGGAGAAATGCTCATGCGTACTGCACTACCAGGAGGACATAGTGCAGTTATGTGGGAATCCAACTCCTTAAAACTGCATGGTGTCCTCCTGTTCCGCTTATGGCGGGAACACGGGCACGCGTTAGCACTCACCGGACCCTTCTTTGGGGAGAAGGTACCCCCCATCACCAGCGCAATAGAACGCCGAGAGTACGCCGTGAACACCCCAGGGACAAAACCAGCACATGGGAGCCAGACGACCCCGTCTATGGCACTCTTGATCCCCCTGTGACGGGTCAGGGCAGTGGCCCCGCCACCTACCACTTTTCGGCCGCAGGTGGTAGGGTGTGCTGCTAACGCTATACCGACACTCCTCCTCCCCTGCGGCCCCACCGTGTCCGCCATCAGACTATGGCAACCCCGTCCAGGCCGGGGAAGGTAGGGTATCTTATTTTTGGTATAAATCAATCAGCCTAGCCTTTGCCAAATTATCCAGCTAAACAGCTTCCAGTCTAACTGGATACAGCTGAGTAGCAGGATTTTAAATGGAGCGGCTGCTTATCTGACCTCCACACGATACATACACCTCTGCCAAGACAAGCGTCAGATTTTTGTTTAAAAATTCATCATTATCTTCCTGCCCCTTTATATTTATTTGGGGCAAACAAACAGTGACAAATTACATTTAGCCTTCGCCCTTGTTCATTTAGGGGAGACTGGGAAGATTTGATCCTACGGAAGACTTGGTTCATAAAAATATAGCTCAAACTGTTTTAAAATGATAATTCCAGGTCTACTAAAGTAATAAAGCCTAAAGTAGATCTAATAAGAGTAAGGTTTGATTTTTTAAATCAACCGAAGATGTTTAGGGGCTTTATAAATTTTATGTACCCAGTCTCCCGTTGAACCAAGTCGCCTCAGTCTCCCATAGATTGTACGCTTGTCCCATATTACTTGGGGTCGCGATCGGTGCAACCATCATTATTCTATTGCGTCCTGTCAACCGTCACGCTATCCCTGACTCATTTCCTTTCATATCATACCTCACACACAATTCATGCACCTTTTTTCTTACTCTAAATTCATTCCAAATTTAAATCTACATACCTACTCATTTATAATCATAATCGTCTCACAAGAACCCTTTGAACCATAGAGAGCGCAATTTCTAAACATGCAACACTTTCACGCCGTTAGCTACAATTCCCATACAATTTCGGCACTTCTCGTAAATTTTCCCATTGTTTATAATTTTAATGATATCTCCAAATTCGTGCACTTTCACTGTCGTTTACATTGTGCGTGTGATCCAATTAGGGTTGATGTACATGCGATGTTTTGACCTACAATGTAGGTACCTGTTATTTACTGCTTTTTAAGTGCGTTACATAACCTTTGTTGTTTCGTTCTTCAACATTATTGAAGCATATTTTGTTTTTGTTCATTGCTTTAATTCTTTCGCCTTGTCCCTTGTATTCTAACTCTTTCATCGTTTGTTAATGTTCCCCGGTTACCTATCCACTATATTCTCTAATATTCTGTTGAAAGAAACTATTTATCTCCTTTCACGATCTTATAGGTACAACCATCCTGAATCTGTGATACCTTCTACATTTATTGTTTTTAAAAACCTAACTTATGGTCTTATCTATGCGTACTTTCGTATACATGACCTCTTTAACATTTTGTTATAGTTGTGGGTAGTTGACAGCAGAAAAACATGCTATGTCCTAAGAGTTTCTTTCTTAAACGGTTATTACAGGAAGGAAGCCGTTAGAATCATTATTACCGGGTGAATTATGAAGGAAATCTCTTCAAGCTATAAAAAAACATTTTATAGCCCCTGCCCGGTGCTTTATGGACTCATAGCATTTAGTCTGTGTCTATAGTTATGATGTTATGACTTCATAAGTACCCGGCACTGTGGCACGGAAATAAAAAAAATTACAAATTCTGTAGGTTCATTAAGGCTGATTTTCAAATGATTTAATGAGCTATTCTCAGTTCATATATCTTGCTTCATTACCATGCCCTTCTCATGTCCTTAAAATGCCAATTTATGTCTTCCACTTTCACACTTCTCTGTTTATAAGTCATTCAAAATATCCATTGCCAACAACAAAATATATCCTACCATCTAATCCAACTGAGGGTTGCAGAACCTCCTTGCTAGACCAATTACGCACACACAAGTCAACGCACCGTTTTCCAGCTGTGCCATCCCTAGTAGCACGGTAACACACAGACACAGTACGTCGGTCACACCGTGTCGCTCCGTGCCCGCGGCAATCAGGCTGGAAACTCGGATAATACCGCGTTTGTTGCGCAATTGTAATTGTAGTGTTCTTGTTTATGTTTGTGTGAGACAGCTAGCGCTTTGTTTTGTGTAGTATAGTGTCGGCTTTTGAAGACGTTATCCTTCTAGCGTAGACCTAGCCAAACTGGTTTCGGTACTCCATGTAGCTTATTGTGACGGGTTGATTTTTCTATTGTTAAATTTTTCTCAACAACGTGCTCCAGCTGCCAATATATCGCTTCCCAATCATGGATTATGACAAAATGGAACATACCACACGCTTGATAATAAACCGGAATATGTCAAAAATTATGGAATCCTACTTTGAAAAATCTATAGGTACGATCCCGCTATGCGAAACAAACCAAAATGGCCGATTGTTAGTTCACCCCTCTCTTATCTACAAAAGCGCGCGACAATGAATTTTATGCAATAAAGAATCATTCAGTGATGCGGCGAGTGATTATCCTATTTTTATTTTTTTCTCAACACTACAATAGACAATAGATCGCTTCACAATCATGGATTATGACAAAATGGAACATAATAATAGGACTTTTAATTTTTGAAGCCAACTTGGCATCGAGCTGAATCATTCAAGAAGGTATTGAAGTTCTGGCGCAAAGGGACGATAATGCTGGTTTAAAACTGTTCATGATCTTTCCAACTGACATAGGCCTCCACCAAGCGTCGCCACACTGATCGGTTCCGCCGGACGCCTTGACCAGGTCCTTACCATTATTCAACAAAAAAAATAAAGATCTATTGTTAGCCTACATCCATGCCTCATTTTAACATCGCTACAACTTACGACTGAGCCTCGCGCATCAAAATCAAATCGACTGTTTCTAGCAAATTCTTCGGCGGCCTGCATCGGTTATCGACACTTAGCTTGAGCTTACACACGCTTCACCTCCACCTACGCAGTGGCCACTCCAGAACCTTCCAGCCCTATCGAACGACCAATCTACGAACCCAAATTTCCCCAGGCCCATTGAAGCATTACCTTTGTATAGCGAGGGCGGTGGGTATCCACTGTCGGGCTGCAGTCTGACGTGCCGTGTCGCCAGGATGAAGGCTAGCGCCGACAGCACGATGCCGTCCAGGCAGCCTATCACTGCTAGCAGGTAAGCCCAGCGGACGTGACATCGACCTAGGGAGGAGAGAACATAAAATGAGTATCTATATATGTCGTAGACAGATCATAGAATTGATCACTTCATGATGTGGCCGACCATTTCATGAAATGGTTGTATTTCATGATATGGCCAGCTAAAACTGACCATATGGTTTAAATGTCAACGTTTTTTTTTATGTCAATCCACGGTCAAAATCATTAATAAATGGTTTACAAGCAGGCAAAGATTTAATTTTTATATTCATTTTGTAAAATTAGAGTAGTTTTATGACGTAACGATATTACACTTCACTTTTTCTTCAATTGACGCATTATTATTAGCTTTTATATCAGAATAGTTGCCCGCCGCCATGATGCATCACAAAAATTTAACGATTTCAGAGCCTCTAATGGTGGATTATATAACTATTTTATGATATGGTCACAAATGTTTGACCATATCATGAAGTAGCCGTGCGTTTAGCTATTCATATCGTCAAACGCTGATTATGCATTGATCTGGCCGAACCATAAATATCATGATGTGGGCAGCGGTTTTTTTCTATTTCATCTTATACAACCATTTCTTGAAATGGTTGGCCACATCATGAAGTGATCAACTCTAACATCTGGCCACGAGTCCACGACATGTATATTGGGAAATGGAGATCATCGATAAAGTATCTAGAGACGATCAACAGCTTACCCTCAGTTTCCCAGCTCAAAATTATCGGAGAATTAATGTGACAAATTGTCAAACACGCGTTATCTGCTGTGATTGGTTGAATGACTTTTCAACAGCCAATCACAGCAGGTAACGCGTGCTTGACATTTGTCACATTAATTCTCCGATAATTTTGAGCTGGGAAACGAGGGTTAGACTTACGCTTTGGCATGTCAAAATAACACAATACCATAACCATAATCCAGTTTTTGACAGATAGAAGTTTACGCTAGGTTTCGTCTCTGAGTCTACTTCGCTCAACGCATATTTGTCACAACGTTTCTAATATACCACTGTGTTAAGTCCAGTTCTTACCTAAAAGAGGTTGTTCATGAGAACGGACAAAAGCTACTCGCACATTGAATGTTGTTGTGAATACTGATGAATTGATGATACAACTGTCTAGTATCTAATCTCTCTTAACAGCGAAAAAGAAAAAGGCATCTTAATGCTTGTACTAATAGCAGTGACTAAACGAAGACTTTTTAAGTACCCAATTAATGTTACGCAAGCTTATATCTAGATCACCAAGAACATTATTAAATAATTAACTTCTCAAAAGGGTAACACCGTTATATTGAAATTTAATTTAAAAATGAAGGCTAACAATCAGTCTTTTAAAACATTTTATATATCTGAATCCAATATCGGATTGCAGTTAAATTCTATTTGATAGGACGACGAATGAAGACTGACTCTATAAGACCCAATGATATTCAAATAACAGATATGTTATAAGCGCGCGCATTGTGAAGACTCGAATAGGACACAATTGTGACCTTTAGTCTTTATGTCACGCATGGCGAAGAGCGATAGGCTTTGTTGAAACAAAAACAAAATAAAAAAATGCAGTAAATAAAACAGACGGGATCTCATTATACAAATCAATTTACTAAATATTTTTTTTTCCTAATATTCTGATATGTATTTGGAGGTTAGAAAAAGAAATAAACATTGGTGGTCAGAATAATGTTTGTTTACATTCACACGCAAGTGACAAACACTAGCTGTCTCTTTTTTTTAGGGTTCCGTAGCCAAATGGCAAAAAACGGAACCCTTATAGATTCGTCATGTCTGGCTGTCTGTCTGTCTGTCTGTCTGTCTGTCTGTCTGTCTGTCTGTCCGTCCGTATGTCACAGCCACTTTATTCCGAAACTATAAGAACTATGCTGTTGAAACTTGGTAAGTAGATGTATTCTGTGAACCGCATTAAGATTTTCACACAAAAATAAAAATAAAACAATAAATTTTGGGGGTTCCCATACTTGAAACTAAAACCAAAAATATTTTTTTTCATCAGACCCATACGTGTGGGGTATCTATGGATAGGTCTTCAAAAATGATATTGAGGTTTCTAATATCATTTTTTCTAAACTGAATAGTCTGCGCGAGAGACTCTGCCAAAGTGGTAAAATGTGTGTCCCCCCCCCTGTAACTTCTAAAATAAGAGAATGATAAAACTAAAAAAAATATATAATGTACATTACTGTAAACTACCAGCGAAAATTGGTTTGAACGAGATCTAGTAAGTAGTTTTTTTTTAATACGTCATAAATCGTAAACCGCAATTTACCAAGTACGGAACCCTTCGTGCGCGAGTCCGACTCGCACTTGGCCGGTTTTTTCTTGTTGGTTTTATCAAGCCATCCCTTTCAACTTGTAGTGAAATGTCAGATGAATGAAAAGTGTGTATGTGTGCTGCCGCTGCTGCGCGGAACACCTTTTCAATTGTTTTGTGAGTGTATAACGTATCTGTTTATTTGAATATCATTGATAAGACCATTCCGATATATTAAATGGCGGTGATATATTGCAATTTATAAGTAACTGGGCCGAGCCTACGTGTCGATTTAATTCACTTTAAACGATTTTACGAATAGATATAAACCTATTTCGTGTCAATATTGAAAATAAAACGCACATTACAGACTGGTATGATGAAATTCATACGTTGCCATTCGAAACACTAAAGATTTGATGAAAATCAGAAGTGAGAACGTACCTAATGAAACAATGTTTAAGTCTCAAGGTTTCTGCAAAAAGTTTTGTAATACATTGTATTGTTGAAACTGTAACATACTCAGACACTCGTATTAGAAACTAAATAGTGTTGAAGCTTAAGCCAATTTGGTCCGCAAGAAGTGGACCGAATTTAGTACATTAGGTACATGACATAGATAAGTGATGCTATTTCACTGTAAGTCATTCTGATGAAGCTACTGAACTAAATCCTATAGAATCCACACAAACGTTATGCAGGTTACGATAGCAGCTCGGCTCCAAAGTCGAGTTCCAACCAAGGTCTTGCACAAGAAATGCCAACTTTCATTAGGCAAGATTTTTGGGCTGGTCGATTCATTAATTGCGAAGCCTTCGTGCCTTCCCGGCTGTCATTTAGTTTACAGACCTTACGGACTAATAGAAGCCCGCAATCCTGACACCACAGACATAAATCTAACAAGATAACGCAAGTCCCTCCATCTGTATGAAAACCAAGCGACGGCGAACCAACTTTTGCACACACAACTTAAAAACAGATTTACTTACCAATGAAAGAAATCATTTCCAATGCCTCTTGCCAACTCTTTCTTTACAGGCATATAATAGTAGATTAGTAGCCAAGGGCTGTAAGGCATCAATTGCAGCCCGAGATATTTTCCCCGGCGCCTATTCGAGGGTGCAATTGGTGCTTACACCCGAGCTATTCTGCTTTACATCTCGATTGTGAGGGAAAAAAACCGGCATTAAAAGAATAAAAAAAAAAAATTTTTTTTTCAAGAACCAGATTGAGCTTCGCCCTTCGATATTTAAAATTGATGACTATTATACTCACACGAAGACAAGGCTGAATAGCAAAGCGACCTCTTTGGTCATTGGGCTGAATACAATCATGATGTATATTGCCAGTATGATGGTTAGATGTACGCGAACTTTTTGAAAGAAAGAAGTGTTTTTTTTTAATTACTTACCGCCCTAGGGCTTTTCTAGCTACATTATTACCCTAGAGCGCTAATTAGTCACCTGCAAGCCCCATTTGGAGGTAATAAGAACCTACTTACCGAACATGAGAGATGTAAAGGCATTTTACTAGATTTCGGTGGATTTCCGGTGGCGATAATGCTAAATGAAAAGCACAAATTACGATCATTTATCGTAACTTTACTCCGTTTTTTAGCACTTGAAGTACATCAATCGCGTCATCTAGTTAGATATAAACTGTGCCTGACACACAGTCTTGTCAAAGGATATCTGCCATTGGTTTTCAGCAACTACATCCCAGGAGAATTTCCAATGTAGAAAGAGAAAGGCTATGCAGATTGCTAGTTGGTCTGTCAGTTAGCAGTAGGTTAGCTGCATCAGTGCACCACACAGGTATCGAAGACTTTGGTATTGACATCAAGGCCTTATGTAGACAGATTTATCCCTGTTCGTTATGCTTGTCGGTTGGGCTGGTAAATGAGCCTAGTACTTAGTTTGTGTTTAATGTTATTATTTCTTTGCATACTACATATAAGTTCTTCTAAATTGCTAGGGAGTTTGCTACGCCACTTCTTCTACTAACCTAATACACTATAGACGTTTCAGAGGACGTCTTTTTTGTTAATTTTTACTTTCACAATCTCATCCAAATTTTAATAAATGGCTTTTAATTTTGAAATGACAACAAGTGTAAGATAACGATGCCTTACCTATATTGTACTGGTCTGCCGTGGGTCCACACGTCTCCTGCACGGCTGTCTCGCTCCATCCCGCTGGGTAGACAGCCACTCCTGCCACCATGCTTAGCGCTGGAAAAGGAAATATCAAACGTTTAATACAAGTTTTCAAGATATTAAATCCTATAGAAAAGAATCCCTCGGAGACTTACACCCGATTTTTGACCTATGAATTTGAAGTTGAAAACATGTCAAGTTCTACTTGACCGTGAAAACTGTCTCAACTTCAGCATTAACATAGAATTTGAGAAGATCCCATTGACTTAGCAAGTTTCTAACATCGAACTGTCAATTCAGAAATTGGGTATTTTTAGGGGAAAATTAAAAATAACAAAAAACTACTGTATAATTTACCAAGCCAAACTCTTGAAGGACTTGACTAAGAAGTTTTGATAACAGCTAGGTATATAGATCGACCGATCTTTGCGAAAATACACATAAAACTAAGTGGTTTCCCAATAATAAATGTGATGCAGTAACTTGAGGAAACGCCTATTTCCGTATAAGTATCTAATCATGGTTAGTAAAGTACAAACAAATGAGTATTCTTAAATTAAGTCCAAACTATAGGTTAGCCAGGTCTAAGGTTATTTAAAAAAAAAATATATATATATAAAACTGTTATTTATTATAGAGGAGTTTTTGGCGGGATTTTTTCGAGTGAAGTTCAGCGGCTGTTAATATTATTTGCAAATTGATTCCTAGTGGATATTGTGATATAAAATTGGTGTAGTTTTCTGTCTCAACTGTCTACGCAACTGGACAATATGTGAAATCATTGACAGAAGCGATCTCAGGATAGTAGAGCGGAGAATTTTATTGTAGTATTGACTACCTCCGCAAAGCTTACTGGGAAGGCTGACTCGATACAATTTGCTGCCAAATACTCCAAAAACCATTAGAATCTGATACACCCGTATTCTAATGCATACTAAAGAATGTTAAAATTGCACTGAAGACGAGGCGGTATGGTCCAAGACCTTAGCCTGCCCGAAAAGGGCGAAAAAAAAAAAAAAAAAATATTTGGGTCAAATATTGCAACTGAGTTTTAAATCAGTTATCCCTAACCGACTGAGCTAAACCTCTGTTTTTAAAAAGATTTTTTGAATCAATAATAAGGTGCATATTTTAAATGAAAACCTTGGTGGTGTGTTACGGCTATAGACATTTACGGCCATGGTATCCCAAAAAGAGTAAGCTTTTGTCAAACTGTTGTTGTTGTATCTATACTTAGATGTTATATAATGGGTATCGATGCCATCAAAGAACATCAAAACTCACATGTTTCCCATTTCCCACAAACAAACAGAATCAGTTTTTTTCATGTTGTAATTGTATCGAGACCCGCAAAGTAAGCAGATCGAATTGAAACGGAAACCAAGCCGCCACGATGGGAACTACAGCCGGTAAATGTATTGTGTTGTATTAGGTACATTATTATTGTATTGTGTTGTTCAAGGTATTCGCAGGTGCCGCTACTTCCCATGCTGCAACGAGACGCTAATAGGAATTTGAGAACTAATTGGCTGTTTTGATTGAAAATGAAGCGCTTGGATGTTTGTGCACTGGTGAGATTTGTTGCTGTAAAGGCGAACAGTGCAGGAGAAAAGTAATGAGACATCTTCTGTGGGCCCATATTTTGAAGTGTTTTTTAAAGGTTAGATTAAATATCTTTGAGATAAGCTTGCTTTGGTACTTGAACTTTATTTTCACTGTGTTTTATATGTTTTTAGTGTACAATAAAATAATAAAGAAAGTTAGATGTAATGTCTACATCATGACCCAATGGGTCCGTTTATATATGGCCATCGACAACGCAGGAGGCCACAGTCGTATATCACAGGCTTGTAATAATGATATTAGTATATCAGTGCGCTTCTCTAAGACCATGCAAGAGCCAAAGTTCAAAGAAAGGATCATTTGTCCAGCAGGCCCTAAATATTTTCAGAAAAAAATAATAATAAAAAAAATCAAAAGATGGACTGCTTAAAAAGCGAACTTAAAAGACGTAACCAAGAAAAAAATCATGCTGTGAAGTCGGAGTATACATATTCGTGAGCTGGCTGACCAAAAGCAGTTTCGCTTTTTAAGCAGTCGGGTCTTTTGATTTTATTTTTTATTTAACACTTTTTTTCGAATAAGGTACATTTAAAAATATAAGTGTTATATATTTTTGAAATTGGCGCTTAAAACCCTTTATTTTGATAACCCACACGAAGGGACAGGTAGAAAAAAAAAAATAAACGGTCTTGTGGTCATCATTTTATATTTTTTTTATTAACGATGAGTTTGCTCTTCAAGAGCAAAGTCGAAGATGCAGTGAGCTTACCCAGAATAAGCCTGTTCACGCTAAAACAAAAATGCCAAGCTTGCAAGTTAACGGCAGGTAAACACCCTACCATGCATGGCCTCCATGTTAAGCAATAATATCGTGATATCAGTTTCACTTGCGTATGTAAACGGTTGTTATGTACAAGCAAGTAGGTACATCAAGATATGCAAAGGTGTGGAAATTCAAGTTACCCTAGCTTTCCATGCATTTAGCGCGTAAGACTAGAAATTAATTCAACGTGTACCTATTGTTTAAGTGAATTCCGAATGTGTTTGTAAGCGTAATTACCCAGATACCTACCACTATTTTTAACGCCTTTAATTTGCCTTTACCTGTGCCTTTACTGAATATCTTAATCACTGAAAGGGTTTTAGAAGATACTCTTCTAGAAAGAAAGAACTAAACATTTATTGCCAACATTATAAAATGTTAATAACAATCAAAGATTCCTGACTAAGGGATCGAACACATAAACAAGTTACGACGTCACGTCGTGCTACGACGCGATACGAATTAAAATTAAAAACAAAAAAAAAGTCGTAAACAAGGAAAAAATCATGCTGTGCAGTCGGAGGATACATATTCGCGGGCTGGCTGACCAAAATCTGGTGTATCCTCCGCCTGCACAGCATGATTTTTTCCTTGTTTACGACTTTTTAGTTCGCTTTTGAAGCAGTCGGGTTTTTTGATTTTTTTAATAAGTTTTTTTATTTATAACTTTTTAGTTAGTTTTTTCGAATTAGATACATTTAAACATATAAGTGTTATATATTTTTGAAATCACCTCTTAAAACCCTTTATTTTGATACCCCACACGATGGGTTTGGAAGAAAAAAAAAATTTGGGCCCCCACAATATGGCACCCAAAATCCGCCATTTTTCTATTATCCAATTTTAATGTAGCCTATAACACTCGCAGGGTTAAGACGCATCGATTGACGTACGAATCATCAAAATCGGCCAACGCGTTTGGTCTCTGGAACGCCACATAGGAACAAACATACATACATACATACATACATACATACTTACATACATACATACATACATACTTACATACATACATACTTACATACATACATAGACTGATAAACACATTACCCTCCTTCGGCAGTCGGGTAAAAACCAATGACGAAAATGCCGCGTCGTAGCACAAGACACGACGCGATGAGAATGGAAGATATTGTAACAAATGATGATGAAAATACCGCGTGTAAACGTGTTAATGTGTAAGAGTCCTCAGTTCAATATATTTGCTTTGAGACAAAAGGAGTGGGCTCAGCAAATGTTGTTGTTATTTGTTGTTGCAGCATAGCCACACAGCTGGTCAACACTGATTTACAGGCCGCCCCGGGCCCCTAGAAGAGGACATATGATGTCCCCAACTATACTTCATTAAAGATAGCTTGATCTCTGCCACAGCTGTCAGTACCAATACTACAGTAACAATATCGCTTGTCAGGCTAACAATAACTTATACGTTAGTTTGACATATGTCGCAGAGATCAAGCTATCTTTTATGAAGTAGGTATAGTTCGTTGCATTCAAGGCGTCTTCATGCAATTTTGATTATTCTTTTTCCCTAAAGTGCTTCCAAATCTGCTGAATATTTATGTTCAGTCCACGGTCAGTCAAATAAATAATTCATCACACCATTTACAAAATATCCCGTAACCGCAAAAAATAAATCGTACGACTTGTATTGCTACCAACATTGCAACATCGTCCAACGCAGATTCCCTTGAGTAGCTGCTTTTAAAATGAGAATCACGCCTAAACGGCTAGTCGTAATTTTTTGGAAAAAATATATGTTATACTAGAGCATTTCCTTAATAATTTCATCTGAGTACATTTTAAAATATATTAGTGTAACATAGTTTAATTAATTTGCAAAGTAATGTCTAACGCGGACCAAAAATCGACAATCACGCAAAAACCATTGGACGTATTTTTATGAAACTTTCACCATCTAAAAGGCAATTTAATTATCAAAATTTTAATCTAGGGCTTTTTTTAAATTTATTATTAGTAAATAAATGTTATTAGTTTTGCCGACTAAACTTGGTGCGCGTTGAAGCGGGGGCCCCACCGGGCGACGGGCGGCAGTGCATCGCTGACCACTGTCACGGGTAGACGCTGACGCTCACGCGCTCGGAGCAAAAGGACACTATTTTATTTGCTTGTTTATAAGGTTCGCGCTAAAATGGGCGGTAAATTCAAATTATTGAAAGTAAGATGGCTTATAATGAAAAAAAAAATTGATTACTTAGGTAAGTGGCATATTTTAATTATCAATAATGTATTCCTAAAATTTAAATTAGTATAGGTAACTAAATAAAAAAATACACATAACATAAGTATAAAGTAAATTTGTAATAAACATACTTTTATGTTATTAAAATGTATTCCTAAAGTTTAAATTAGTATAGGTAACTAAATAAAAAAATACACATAACATAAATATAAAGTAAATTTGTAATAAACATACTTTTATTTTATTAAAATAATTATGTTATTTCTGTTTTACCAAAATAGCAAATAACAAAGATTATCTAGATATAAATGCAGAGACGAGGTGAGTATTGCCATTGCACTCAATGTAACCATACCACCATCCTAGTAGGGACAGTCCGGATAACATTTTCAAAAAGTATGTGAATGTAATTATTAGCAATTTGGCATAGTTGTAAGTATAGTACTCCACTCCAAGTACGTACTGCTCGGGGAAAATAACTGTGCACCCGGCGCTGTCACGTCACTCTGTCGTTCGTCTTGCTCGGGACAAACGTAGGGCGCCGCTCGGGTAGGCAGAAGTGGGTTCGCAATCCAGCGAGGTGCACATTTATTTTGACCGTGTTGTACCTCTATTACATATCCGGATGCGGAGATGTAATTTTTTGGGTCTGTTTTGTGGTAGTGCGACATGTACGAATACTTTACTAATTTCGCCTAATACAATATAATGGTTTATCTATACTTACAAACATACATTTATATTGTAGCCCCGGCTGTACAAAACAGGAGAAAAAGGCAACTCCGCTTATTGGTCATGAAAATATGGACATAAGTACCGACAGGTAAATGCATAGGTACCTAATTTAATATTCCGACTTTAGTATTATTTAAACATATTATTTAAACATATTTTTATTATTATTTTATCAGTAGATTTCGCATTATAATATCAGCAGCCTAATTGCGTAAGTGAATTCGGAAAGGCAAAGTGTCTTACCCCATGAAAGAGTATGAACAATCGACCAATGACATAGACGGAAATCCACATCGCGTATTTCATCTCGCATGTTATTGGTCAATTGTTTATCAGGGCAAAGGGTATGGATGGAATCCATGAAAGAATATGAACAATCGACCAATCACATAGACGAAAATCCACATCGCGTCCTTCATCTCGCTTGTGATTGGTTAATTGTTCATGTTCTTTCATGGGGTCAAACCCTTTGCCTTGCCGAATTCACTTACGCAATTAGGCTGCTGTTTATAGTTTTTATACATTTTTACTAGTAAAAGAGTATTTATTTATATATTATAAAGAGTTTTATATTTGGCACCACCAGGCGCGGATACCGGGGGGAGGGGTTGGGCAGGGGAAATGGTTTTCATGTGGGCTATTTATTGCTTTTGGTTTTAGTAATACCTATTTTTTTAAACATTAGTAAAAGTTTGTAAGTAAAATAATAATTGCCATATTTTTGCATATGAGTGTTTGGTATTTGGTTGTTGTATGAAATAAGCATCTCATGATGTTTTTATTTTAGATGTTTGAGTGACAACCTTTATTATGGTTTGTTCATCTTTTATTTTTTGCCCCAGCTGATATAGCATAGATTGTTTCGGTGTATTTGTCATTGTAATTATATTTCAGTTCTGCAGAAATTTAAACAACTATATCTGAGGGGGATCCATCATCCTTTCACAAAGTGACCGAAAATGAGGAACAGTCCCTACTAGGTAAACAATGATTTTAACATAGTCGGCTCATATGAATATTTATATGATATATTCTTGTAGAACGCAAAAGAAAACAAGAAGGAGAATAAGAAAAGAAAAATAAACGAAGGAAAAACCGAGCAATAGCGATAGACACTAGTACACAAGACGACATAATACAAGAAAGACAGGACAATACAAAGAAACACATCGTATAGATATAAGTGTTCTCGGTTTTGAGGAGTTTTAAAGCTAATAAAATAATGTTAATAATTCACATCATTTTATTTCAAGTACCCCCCCCCCCCACTTCTGGATCCACCAGTGCACACAAATCAATTATCTTTATTTTATGTTTTTATCACTTGTTAAAAATAAAATAATGTTAATAATTCACATCATTTTATTTCAAGTATCCCCCCCCCCACTCCTGGAGCCGCCCATACACACAAATCACATGACTTTATTTTATGTTTTTATCACTTGCTAAAAATAAAATAATGTTAATAATTCACATCATTTTATTTCAAGTGTCCCGTGCCCCCCCTCCCTTCTGAATCCGCCCATGCACACAAATCACATGTCTTTATTTTATGTTTTTATCACTTGTTAAAAATAAAATAATGTTTATAATTAACATCATTTTATTTCAAGTTTCACCCCCCCACTCTTGGATCCGCCCATGCACACAAATCACATGTCTTTATTTTATGTTTTTATCACTTGTTATTATTTTTACACTATTTACCTATCACTTGTTACCTTTACGTTACTTGTTACCTTTTCACGTCTAAACCACTAAGCGGAATACAATGAAATTTGGCAAGGAGATAGATGGCATCCTGAGGAAGGACATAGGCTATATATAGTATTTTATTGTTTTTATTGGTAGGTACGTAGGGTCTGGTAGAGTTGGGTGGAGTAGGTAGGGTAGGTAGGTGGGTAGGGTAGCGTAGGTAAGGAACGAAGCCGCGGGGGCAGCTAGTTGCCCATATATGAATGAGCACATTGATTACTTACGTAAATATATAAACCACTAGCTTCTGCTAGCGGCTACACCCGCGTGTTGTGTTTTGTTGCTCCAAGGGAACATTTTACCGGGATGAAATAAATGTGATATTCCGAACTATAATCTGTCTCTGTGCCAAGTTTCACCCAGATCCGTTCACCCGTTCTGGTGTAATTGAGGAACAAATATCCATCCATTCATCCATACTTTCGCATTTTTAATATTCGTAGGATCTCACCACTAATAAAATAATATTTATTATCAGAATGCTACCTTATTATTTCTCACTACATAAAAACAAAAACAGTCAGTAGTCCTCGCCGTCTGAAGCGTATGGTTACCCTACGAAATTACGAGCGTGTAGTTGCGGGGTCGCGGGGGTGCGGCGCAAGCTCCTCCCAATCGCTCAAGGTCGCTGGGGCGTGTTGTCGCCTTAACTCGCGGCGTGGCAACATAATCAAAATTAGAGAAGAAAAGCGTTCCGGTTCCGTTACGCAGTAGTATTTCCGGTACGAATTAGCAGATGCTTGTCATTCAGTTTCCCTTCATTAGGCCAGTGTGAAACTAAGGCTGTGTTCACACTCAGCGGAGCGAGACTCAGCCGTTCGCGCCAGTGCGTCTTGACTTTCGATGACGATTAAGATTTTTACTCTGTGCTGTCAGCTGTCACGGGTAAAGGGAAACGCGGGAAATTGGAAATTAATGGTATAATATTGGCTAATCGTGATGTTTTCGCTTTCGTAATATTAATCAGATGGTTTCTTTTGTTTTGCAGATGCCATCGCTATAGTCCCCCTGTTAATTAAATCTACATTTAAATAGAACACAGAGTTAATTTACGTATTTACAATGACAGAAGCGTCAAATTGTTACGTGTCACGATTCTTGTACAGGCGTTAGATAAGAAAGTAGTCAATAGATATTACCTGGGCCGAGTTTCTCACCTCTAAATTATCGCAGAATTATTGTGACAAATTGTCAAGCACGCGTGATTTATCTGCTGTGATTGGCTGCTAAAAATTCATTCAACCAATTACAGCAGATAAGGTCCTAGTCATCTACTGGTACATAACATACATTCTAGGATACGTGCGAGGCCACTGCCTTACTTATAACATTCTATCACAGAACTCACAGATCAGAGACGTGACGCTATGGTGATTTGTGGATTAAAGAGAAACGTGATCTTATGCATCAAGTTTGAAAAACTTTTGAGGAAAACTGAAACTGCCAGTCATTGCACGCTATAAATAAGTTTGTAAAGAGAGTTTTGATAATTTTAACTCTTCTGTAAGTGTCTAGCCTAGAAGGACCACGCTTATTAAAACATTTTAACAAAGAAATTAAACCTACTTCCAAAACAAAACACTAGAATAGGGTAGTTTACTGAAAATTAGATTTTTGTCCGTCAGGTAGATTAATAAAAAATATTTTCGTATTTTATCTTTTGACACGTAAATATAAAGTAACGACGATATAATGTATTGAAATATCGTGTGACGTCACACCGCTAGTACACTTTATACTGCCTTAGTGACGACACAAGCCCCCACTCCTGAACTTTGATACGCTATAATTTGTTATTTTTTATTGATTTGGTAAAGCAAAAAAAAAAACGTGTCTAATATTATTTAATAATGTCACTGACGGACTAAATAGAATAATCATTTTTCTACCCAGGAAACATCCCTATTCCGTTAGATCTCACATCTTTTAGCATCGAAGCCGTTATCAAGAACTTGATTTTGTGGGATTGAATGACTGAATAAAACCTAGCTTCCTAGACATTCTTACGTATAAACAGACCACAGACAACGTATTCACACTGTCACACGCACACGACACATAGTTACACATCACACCGCTGTCTAACCAGCCAGTGTTTCCCACAGCGCTCCTTGAAGCGTGACGCAACACGCAACTACTACTAACAACATTAACAGCAGTAATTAAACTGTCCAGCGTTCAGCGGCATATGTAACACTTTCGCAAACTTTATCACGTTATGAGCAGTAACGCATTGTGACATAATATGAGCAAAGGTCAGGCTGTATACGGCTAATTAGCTACACAGACCTTTAATAATATGTCCAATCTATCGTGGTTCCACTGTGAGAGAGAGACGGAGATGTAAAGGAGGAAGAGCACTATTCCTTTGACACAGCGGAATCATGACGTATTACAAGTTGGGCACCCGGTTTAACGACACCTGATTGATTGGCACCTCAGGTATTCCACATACGGCACCTATCTATAATGTTCGCAGGTCCAAATGTGAAATAAATAAAACTTTAAAATTGTATTCCACCTTTAGCACCTACGGCGTAGGTACTATTGTTAAGTCGTTTATTTTTTTAGGACAAAATCAAAATTCGATTAATAACAGTAGCGAGTTTAATAACATGATAAAAATATAACTTCCACTTTTTCTTTTTGGTAAGATGTTGAACATTATAAGAATTTATACACAAACTACCAGGAGGCCAGAATCGAAATCCACCCCAAATGGAACAAAGCGACAACTTATTTTTTAAGAAGAATTAAGTATAGAACCAGTGACGAAAGAGCTCACATAATATGAACCAATTTCACACGTAGATATGAAAATTACTTCATCTGGTAGAGATAGAACATCTTACTGTAACACTTTCGCAAACATTATCACGCTAAGAGCAGTAACGCATCGTCGTGACATAATGGAAGCAAAGGTCAGGTTATTTGTAGTTAATTAGCTACAAACAGATGTGTTTTGCATCTATCAAGTAGTGTTTGAAAAGAATTTTAAGATGATGAAAGAAGGTGATTAGTTTTTGATTGAAATAATTATCTATCATTATGTAATAATCATTATTTCTAATTAGAACAGCAAATGAGATGGAAACACGGCGTGACGAGATTGGATAAAGTGAGAAATGAGTATATTAAAGGAAGTTTGTAAGTGGCGCCTGTGATAGAAAAGTTGAAAGAAAACCGATGTCCTGGTATAGTCATGTGATGTGGAGGGATGAAACGCATGTTACTAATAGAGTGAATATATATGTAGATGGATGGAGAGGGAGAGGAAGGCCAAAGAAAAGATGGATGGACTTTGTGAAATCACCCATTTGAAAGAAAAGGGAGTCAGTGATAGCGTGACGGGGTTAGGACGAAGAAGATAAGTAACATTGGATAAGGGCAGGGAGATTTATAGAACAGCAAAATAGCTGAGCTCAAAAGGGACGGAGTAACAACTTTAATTAATCTTCAGATGAAGAAGAATAAAATAGGCATAGGAATAGTGACGAAAGAACTCTTAATATGAACCATGAAAATGACTTCATCTGACAGAACATCAGAAACATAATTTATTTATTTATTTTGGCAATCCAACTAAATTCACACAAGGACATTCATACTAGTTATCATTAACAAATATAGTAGTACTGCATGCATCTAAATTATATGCACCTAAGCACAACATTTTAAGTTTCATTTTATTTAACGCTTTCGCAAACATTATCACGGTATGAGCATCATGACATAATGGTGGAAAGGTCAGGCTGTTTAAGGTTAATTAGTTGGGTTTTTAAACATTTGTTTTGCATTCTAGTAGAGTTTGAATCTTAGAATGATGAAAGAAGGTGATAAGATTTTTATTGAAATAATTATCATTATGAAATAATAATTATTTCTAATAGGAACAACGGAATAGCTGGCGAAATTGATCTCAAATGTGAAGAAGTTTATAAACTAATCATAATCAATAGCATGAAGGATAATTTAATATAGAAACAGTGACGAAAGTGCTTATAATATGAACCAATTTCACACTTAAAAATGAGAGAGAAGATTACCAAACCATCACCTCTTTTAAGCACACACTCGTAAAATCTAGGCAATAAGTTAGAATTGCACGAATATCGCAAGATACTATATACTTTCAAGCATTATTGTTAGTTGTATGCACCTTCACCGGTGCAAACTATGAAAATAAAACGAAAAGTGCAAAGGTGAAGTGGCCAACGTAGCTTTTACAACAACGTAACAGATTGTGTAACCGACTTTTATAGCAAATTGAGACCATTATTGACTTAATGCACTCTGTGATGAGCATAAACATAGATTATAACTCGTAATTGTTGCTGTAAATGAATCTCTTAATGATCGAATTAACTGTTATTCTGGTAATTCAATTAACTGAGCTTATCGCGGTCCAATGCTGAACATCGGCCTTCTCTCCTCTCTCTCAAAGCGCACTAAAGCATCCGCATTTTCTTGCTGCCTTCAGAGGCCGTAGGTCCTATGAAACATCGACCAATGTTTGCCATAATCACCACACTTGGCACAATGATTGGTGATGATTCTTTATCAGTACAAGACAAGAGTAATAATATTAACTCAGCCTATCGCGATTCAAAGCTGGACATCTGAGCTAAGCGCTCTTCTCTCTCTCATGGCGCTCGTATTATGTATCCGAACAGATAATATAATGTTATACTAGCATACAGATGCCTCATCCCATACAAAGAAACCGTACTGACGTAACTAGCGTTTTTCATCTGACTATATCGATTATTTTTTGTAAATCGATCGCGTTCGGTTCCGTTCCACGGCGATAGATAGATCACCATCTATATCCGTGTAAAGGAACGGAACCGAAAGCGATCGATGTACAAAAAATAATAAGTATAAAACGTCGATACGGTTTCTTTGTATGGGATGAGACACCACTGGTATCCGTATTTGCCTGCTGCCTTCACAGATCGCTCGTCTACTCTAGGACTAATATTTACTATAATAAAGGTCAAGTGGTAGTAAACACTACTGCTTGAGCAGCAGAACGTGGTCCTTGAGCCTTATTGCCTAATGAATTCGGAAAGAGTATGAAAAATCGACCAATCACATACCAGATGAAAGACGCGATGTGGCTTTCCGTCTACGTGATTGGTCGATTTTTCGTATTCTTTGCTCTTTCCGAATTCATTACGCAATAAGGCTGCTAGATTCGATTTGTAGGTCGGACAAAGTGATAATGAATATTTTCTTCTGAAATTTCTCAAAAGCAGCCCGGAGTCTGAACTGAGCTCGGTTGCAATAGACTCGTGTGAGCCTATTATTTGGGATTAAAACATAAATGTTTGGGTGCACCTCTTCTCTCCCTAACTCTTCGGCGAATACTGTGCACGTTATGTTTCAATTACTCATCAGCACACGAGTAACAAGGTGCCTTATCATAGAGTAACCTTCTTTACTTTAGCGCTTGTATTCAGTCCAAACGTTACATACAAAGTCACACACAAGCGCCAACTTTTAGCAACAGATTTCTACTTTTCTAACGAGTTAAGAGCATGACAAGTTTACAGCAGATTTTAGATTACCTCATAAAGCTGCTATTCCATGCACCGGAGAAACTTTAATTACAGCTTGTAAGCTTTGATGTTATGAACTGGAGACCGATGACAAAGTAGTCTCGCTTTCCAACTGGATTAACTATAGTGACCACAGATCATAGAAACAACAGTGTTGTTTTTTTTATCTGTGATAGTGACGGAAGACTGAATACCGTTTGTATGTCACTGAAGATATGAACGTAAGTATTGGTAGAAAAAAAAACTATATTGTTCGCGACGATACGTCACCTTTAGATAGGTTGTCATATGTAAAATATAAATAGTATTGACAGACACACGTCTGCTCACCCCAGAGCGCCATCGCATACTAAGCGATGTCGGTAGGTGAAAAAACCTTTTATAGTAAAGCTCGTAACTAATTTTTGCTCATGTTTTTGAGACACTAAAATTATATTTTATGTGTCTATCAGTAGGTAATAGAATTATATAGTCTAATAACAATAAATTAGAAGCTTTAATATGCATACTGATTGTGTTATTACGGAAAGAAACAAGTATTTAACTCCGTAAAAAACAACCGTCCTCAACGAGCGTTTAGTTCACAATGACCTGTAAGAGGGCGGCACCTTATATTTATACTAAAACCAGTTTTTGTAGAATTTTGATAACTTTAAACTCATGTTTTGGGGGCTTTTACATAGTTTATAGTGTGAATATAGCGCTTATGTGTTAGAATTATACATAAGGTACCTTAGTTATATGATAAATGTATAGGTTTAAGGAAATAAAAATATTTTGTTTACTTATTTTAGACCCCCCGTTTTGAGCAGGGTATCAGGTGGTGCTATAGGTATTCTATTCACCAACCAATCAGATTGCTTCCTTACACATAATTGTTTTGTTAGGAAACACCACCTAGGTGTTCTAGATAGGATGGCTGGATACCATGACTGAGAAATTATACATAATAGCAGTACATGGCCAGTCATAGTGCATTTTCACTCTAAAAAGGGAAATATACATACATTTTACTCAAGTAAGTGTTTGGAAAATTCGATACAAGCCATTTAGCGCTTCTAGGTGACCTAGAATTTTGTCTAGGCCCTATAAATAGATAGCACCTGTGTAATTCTAGTACATAGACATCACTTGCTTGAAGTGATGTGTCTGTGTATGCCGGCATGGACGTTTCTATGCGTCTGCCGACGGGTCACTACGTCCAGGGACACTTGGTGCCTGGTCAGTTATAGATATGCTGTCTGAAGCATTACCTTCGTGGACCCACAGGCGGGCGTCTAGACTCAGTCATGACACAAAACTAGTATATAGGTGTATATAACGCACACAGACACATTAAAGCTGTGAGACGACGTAAAATTTAGTATTCGGCCGCTTCCCGGCACCTTAAGCTGCGGAAAGGCTGGTGGTACACCCATCAGGGTACCGCCGTCAGACAGCCTAGTTTTCCAGCTACCCAACCACACTTCCGGAAGGAGCTTAGCTCTGGTGGTTGAGGAGTTAAGCGACCTGATATGGTGCGAGGTTACATGGATTTGATATGTAAACAAACTTGTAACAAACGATAACTCATCGGGGGTTGGACATGTAGCTACCGGACTTCTACCTTGGGATAGCCCATCACGAGGGCTACCCGGGTGTGAATGTAACTTGAAAATCCACCCAGCAGTCTGAGTAGGAATCGAGTTTATGTGCCAAGATCAGGGGCATAAGCTAACTTCTCGCACCATTTCGCGGCTGTACGCCTGAATGTTTTGAATATAACTGTAACACTTATGTGTGTCAACGGCCCAGTAGGAGGGCTCCAAGTCCCTCGCTGGTACCCTAGAGCTAACATGTCTAGTTTTAGGAGAAACTCGATTGTAAAGCTTCAAACTGGCGGGAATTCCCTTTCTTCGACATTCTCCTTACGAGAACTCCCTGATGGTAGGGGCTAGGGACCTGGATCAAAGACCGGAGGGAAGGTCTCCTCGAGACCTATCCAAAAGTACAAGTTTCACCAGAATCGGTCCAGTGGAAGGGTAGTTCCTGTCAGTTTCAAGCTACGAGTCTTAGCGTATATTTTTTGAAAAATAAAAGTTTTTGCGGTCGGAATGTTGTGGTCCTCGTCGCAGTCGAGTTCGCCTCTTTAATAGTGCGCAGGCGCGTGAACATTTCGTAGCCATTATTTCACTTAAAGTATTTCCACGCATCATTGCGCTTCGAGGACCATGAAGGAACATCGCTTCTGGCCATGAACAAATAGTTTTATTTAACCTGGACATCACGTTTTTCACCTCAACCTACTTGGCAGCCTTCAAGTGTCTCCAAGGTCCATAGTTACCAGATGACAACTGAACAATAGGTGCAAGGGGCGTCAACGCGTTCAAGCAGGAGCCTTACAACCTCCTGATTGCCTGTCGGTCTTGGACGATCACGTCCGTCCCGTACATTTGCTGGTCCTGTCGAGCCGTATATTGGTAACCTACGGACCATTTGCTGGTCCTGTCGAGCCGTATATTGGTAACCTACGGACCATTTGCTGGTCCTGTCGAGCCGAATTTTCTGGGAAACATACCAGACCTGCGGACGCTGTGAAGATATAGGCCAACGAAGAGCCTTGTTCCCGAGAACAAAGAAAACTGATGTCCCGGACGCTGTGAAAATATAGGCCAAGGAAGAGCCTTGTTCCCGAGAACAAAGAAAACTGATGTCCCATTCCTGTGAAAAAAGAAACCTGATGCCCTGGGGACACGAACGCTGCCTTGAGAACAAACAAGCCTGATGTAAAGTGACCTTATATATTGAGGTTACATTCCTGTTTCTTGGGTAATGTCAAAACGTATCGTTCCTGTGAAAACTAGTACCTGAGAACAAAGAAAACTGACGCTCACGCCTGTGAACATTCGTGAGAACAAAGAAAACTGATGCTCAAATATCTCAAGGTACCCTCAATATAAATCTGGTAAGATTACACACCACACAAATGTGCCAACTGGGGTACTAAGCGTTGCGTTCGTGAGAAAAGTTCCAGGGAAATAAGAATACTGACGTTCCATCTCGTAAACCTTACAAGTGCCAGGGTTAAGATCATGTTTCTTTAACAGTCAAAAACATAGCGTACACTCTGGGACGATAGAAACCCTTTCCTGGGTGAGATAACCCAGTTACTGGTCAGCAACCGTATTACTGGGTGATTAGCGTCGTCAAAAGGCGCAACGTACTATCGTCTCATAGTAGAAACTTCCAGAGCGACTACAGTCGTGAAGAGTGCACGAGTGGATTAGGCCCACGCGTGGACTACCTGGAAGACAACCATTTTGCTGGGACACAGCAGCCATTCCTGAGCTATTCCTGTGGTTCTACCGGCTTCCTGAGAAGCTAACCGTTCCCGTGTGATTACCGTCGCGAAAAGACGGTTTTTTGAGCTGTTTCTGTTGTGTAACCTGCTTACTGAGAATTCACAGTAATCGAAGATTACACAGAAACTGTATCCTGAAGGAATATAGCATAGCCTGAAGAGTTATCGCTAGGAAACTCATAATCGGAGTTTTCAAACAGCGTGTTGGGAGCTCGTTTAGGAGATAGAACGAACATACGACGTTCATAGAATTCCTGAAGGGTTACGGCTGAAGGATTATCGCTGAAGCGTTATCCAAGAAGAGGCTTACACACAGAAGCATATTGAATAGTCGTGTGGGCGACTTGTTCTATAAAATAGAACGAAAAAATAGTTGCTGAAATTTCCTGAAGCGTTATAGCTGAAGGCTTATTTTTGACTTAGAATTTGTTTAAAAACAAATAGTCGTTATCGAGATAGAAGCTCTCGATCGAAGTCTGGAGTTTCAAACCTGGATATCTGGAGTCTGAAGTGACTACTAACGTCAAGAGTTGGACCAACAGTTCAGTGATTGGTACCAGACCGGCTGCTCAACCTTGGAGGCTGCTGGACAAGTTGACACTTAGACAACAGTAAGTACAGTGAAAACATATGCTCATGTGCTTACCCATTTTGTGTTGAAAGTCTTATAGTGAACTTGTTTACGTATCAACATTGAAGTTTGAAGCTGATTTGGAACTTATAGTTTTGAAGACTGACTAGCGACTTATAGTTTGAAGAATAACCTGGAGTTAAGAGGGTCGGATATAACCCGGAGTTTAAACTAACCCGGAGTTTGGAGATACTTTTCGAAGTTTGAAAAAGGAAGCGAACCCTCTTCAAGCCGAACTGAAATCGGACTTAACCCAGAGTTACCACTTAGCAGTTTTTAAGAAAAAATTAAGTTTGGACATAGCCGTTTTGAAGCTCGAAAATAGATGTCAACCAGTTCGTGTTGAAGTCTAGAGTTGGACTCAGCCGATTCAAACTGACATATTGAAGAAGTCTAGAATTGGACTCAGCCGTTTCGAGCCAACGTTTTGAAGACAAGTTGAAGATTGGACTTGTACTTGGCGTATTCAAACTGAAACTTTGAACCAATCAGGATGCCGACTACCAGATCCCAGGACAAGAGGCCTGAATCATGGACAGTCCCCATTGAGCGTCCAGGTGCGGGCGTACAACATCAGCTGCCCCCACGCTCGCCGTCTACTACTGAAGGGACAGAAAAGTCCATACCAGTCAGAAGCCCACCAACGTCACAGATAGGTGACAACACGCCCACACATGAGGAGGAGGAACCACAGGAACCAAGCACACGCAGGAAGGCATCGAAATCAGAAGATTCTTCAGAAAAAACACTGAAGCCTTCTGGTAGAAAACAAAGGATCCGGGATAAGACCTTTGTTCAAGGAGAAGTAATGGCTACCCGGGGTGACGCCCGTATCGAACATACTGGACCGCCGTCAACTAGCAAGTCGACCCGGTCACGTAAGAAAATTTCAAGAGCTCGTGAAGACTTATTGAAAATAAAGTTGGAACTCGCTAAGTTAGCACTTCAAAAAGCAGAAGAAGAAGCTTCTGAGGATGAATATATGGATGACAGAAATTCTAATGAAGAGTATGTCCGTTCGTGGCTCGAAGAGGCGCCAGAGCCCACACCGTTGAGGGAGAATGACGTCGCCAAAGGGGACAATGACGATTGGACCCCGGCTGCGGCCGTCGACGCTATAGCGGACTCCCGGAAACATATCGACCATATAGAACATCCACAAGTGAAGTCTAACATCGAACCACCTAGGACAGAGCCGTCCAACGTGGAGCCGCCAAGGCAAATAGAAGCGAAAGAGTCACTCCGTCCTTTTCTAACGGAGCTGACATCCGCTATAGCGTCGCTAGCCGACAGAAAAATCGAACCATGGACGCCTAACCGATCGGCGTCGCAGGTTATCATGACTCTGCCGAATTTCGGTGGAGCTCATACAGAATGGCTATCTTTTCGAGCCATTTACGAGGCAACTCATGCCTACTTCAGCGACATAGAAAACACGGCAAGACTCAGAAGGAGCTTGCGTGGTCGCGCACTGGAGACAGTGAGCTCAGAGCTCATCGGGAACGCAAAGCCGGATGAGATCATGAGAGAATTGGAACTACAGTTTGGACGTCCTGACTCAATAGCTCAGGCCGAAACAGACCGACTTAGAGGGCTACCAAAATGCAGCGAGTCGCCCAAGGACATCTGCACCTTTGCAAGTCGAGTCAGAAGCGGAGTTGTCACTCTGCGAGCTCTCAAGAAGGGGCACTATCTGCTCAATGCCGAGCTGGTGCGCCAGCTAACTGAGAAGCTACCCAATTCTCTGCGTGTACAATGGTACAGAACGTACACGGAAAAGTACCAGTCGCTGCCGGATCTGTCACTCTTCAGCGACTTCATAACCGAGCAAGCTCACTTCTGCAGTGCATTCGCCCCGCCTGAGAACATCAAGGAAACGGATTCTCTAGCGGGAAAACGCGTCATACAACGGACGCATACAGCTACCGACAAGCCGGTAAACAAATGTCGAATTTGCGACAAAAGTGGTCACTACGCGTCTGACTGCCAAAGGTTCAGAGACGCAGCAAGTGACAAAAGATGGGAGCTAGCCAAGAATTACAACTTGTGCTATCGCTGCCTAAGACAACGTCGTGCTGGACACACTTGCAACAAGAAGCAGTGTGATCATAAGGGGTGTACAGCCACGCACCATCGACTTCTTCATAGGGGTAAGAAGCCTCAAACAGACAGGACAAGGAAGCCTGCTGTTCCAGAAGAGAAGAAGGAGTCTCAGGAGACGGTGGCCAGTTCGCGAACTGAATCGAGTCAAGCTTTCCTGAAGATGATACCGGTCCGGGTAATAGGACCGGCGGGAGAGGCAGACACATACGCACTCCTTGACGACGGATCCACCGTTTCGCTGATCGACGAAGCAATCGCTCAGCGAGTGGGAGCAGTGGGCCCAATCGACCCTCTGAAGATCGGTGCTATTGGAAACACCATGATCGACACTCCCTTATCGAGACGTATAACCGTCACTCTCACAAGTCGTATGAGAGATAGGGTGCCCTTCAAGGCGCGCACCATTTCGAAGCTCAACCTGTCACCACAGGCAGTCAGTCAAGAAGACGTAGCCCGCTGTAGGCACCTTCGAGACTTGACGTCGCAGCTTACGTATCCTGCTGGAGTGCCAAAGATACTCGTCGGCCAAGACAACTGGCATTTGTTGTTGGCCACTGAAGTCCGCAGAGGACCTAGAAGCCAACCCATCGCGTCGAAAACCATGATGGGCTGGACATTGCACGGCGCGCACACCAGAACACTGGGCCAGCAGGTGCACTATGTCAACGGGTGTCAGTCCGTTGACGCAAGGCAAGATGCGGAACTGAACGAGCAGCTCCGTGAATTCTTCGCTATCGAGTCGTTGGCTATCAATCCACGACAACCAGCTTCTGACCCCCAGAAGAGGGCAGAAGATATACTGAACCGTCACACAAGACAGTTAGGAAATGGGCACATAGAAACCGCTATGTTATGGCGGGACGAGAAAATAGAGATGCCCGATAGTTACGAGACAGCACTCAAAAGGCTAGTCTCCATAGAGAAGAAGCTGGATAAAAACCCCGCTCTTCGTGTGAAATACACACAACAGATGGACTCCCTGATGGAAAAGGGATATGCTGAGAAGGCTCCCAAGTCAAGCACGCCAGGAAAAACCTGGTACCTGCCTCATTTCGATGTCTTCAACCCCATGAAGCCAGAGAAAATTCGAATAGTACATGATGCCGCCGCAAAATCGAGAGGAAAGTCACTCAACGACTTCCTGCTAACTGGACCAGACTTGCTGCAGTCGCTGCCCGGCGTCATGATGAGATTTCGTAGACACTGCGTGGCCATCTCCGGAGACATAGCCGAGATGTTCATGCAAGTAAAAGTACGAAGTGAAGACCGAGACTCACTTCGCTACCTATGGAGAGGCAACAGAAGAGATGGAGCCCCAGAAGAATATCGTATGACGTCCATCATTTTCGGCGCGGCAAGCTCGCCGTGCACCGCTATCTTTGCGAAAAATTGGAACGCAAGAAAGCACATCGAACAGCATCCAGTAGCAGTGAAAGCTATAGTAGAGAGCCATTATATGGACGATTATCTGGACAGCTATAAAACAGTCGAAGAAGCGACAGAAGTCGCGACAATGGTGAAGAAAATACACCAACAGGCGAAGTTTGACCTAACAAAATGGGTATCAAACAGTAAGCGCCTGATAGAAAATATCGATCCGTCACAAACCTGCACTGAGGTTGTGAACATCGGAGATACAGTAGGCGCAGAGAAAATACTCGGCCTGATTTGGAGACCTAGTGAAGATACGCTAGGTTTCAACCTAACGCTTGCGAGACTGCCGCCAGGAATTTTAGAAAAGGAGGCCCCTACAAAAAGAGAGGCTCTCAAAATTGTTATGTCGTTATACGACCCCCTAGGACTAGCCTCGCCTGTTACGATTCGAGCTAAACAAATATTACAAGAAGCTTGGAGGCGAGGCGTCGATTGGGACCAGCTATTAGACGCTGACCTGGCATCTCAGTGGAGAAGTTGGATCGAAAACCTGCGGCAGCTCAAGGGCATCAGCATACCAAGATGTTATCCTGGTTATAGTGATGCCACAGAAATACAAATACATGTATTTACCGACGCAAGCGAGTTGGCATATGCAGCAGCTGTGTATTGGCGAGCCACCACAGCAGTAGGCACACAGAAGGTGAGCCTAGTCATGGCCAAGGCGAGAGTAGCTCCATTAAAGCTACAATCGATACCGCGCCTCGAGCTGCAGGCAGCGGTGATGGGAACCCGTCTAGCTGCAGCTGTGAAACGTGAACACGACAACAATCCATCGTCGGTCACGTATTGGACAGACAGCAAAACAGTCTTGTCGTGGATAAGAAAAGGAGCACGAACCTATAAAGCCTTCGTAGCTCATCGCATAGCTGCCATAGAAGAAGGTAGCAAAGTGGAGGATTGGCGATGGATATCCACGAAGTTGAACATCGCCGATATAGCGACTCGTGACGTGCCGCCGAGGTTTGACTCACAACACGAGTGGTTCTGTGGCCCAAGTTTTTTGTATGAAGACCCTTCTTCATGGCCATCAGAAAAACCTCCAATCACAGAAGAGACAGGAGAGGAAAGAACGCTCACTGTCACAGAAAAAGAAAAATCTGTTTTGGAGAAAATAACAGACAGACATACATACACTTCGAAGCTCATAGAAGCTATACCTAATCCCGTCAACTTTTCAAGATGGGAGCGGCTATTACGTGCGACTGCTACCGTCCTACGTTTTATACATCTCTGTAAACAAAGGACAGAGAAAACGTTCTACAAAAGAACCCGGAAAAACGCTGAGGAGGACACGGACTGGCGAAAGAAAAAGAAGACAGCGACTGCAGCAACCAAGCCGTCATACATAGCGCCAGAAGTCCGAAAGCAGTACATAGATGCGAGCTTTCTTCAAAAAGCCGAGAAAATACTCGTACAAGTTGCACAGCAGCAATCGTTCGCTCAAGAAATAGCTAGATTGCATGCACATGAAATAGTGGACAAAAATAGTCCGCTACACGCGCTGCAAATAGAAGTAGTAGATGGCCTACTACGTATTAGAAGCCGTATAGCCGCCACTGACGAGGTCACAGAAGATGTAAGGCGACCGCCAATATTACATGGCGACCATCATATAACCCAGCTCTATATAGACTGGACACACCGCAGCTTACTACATAGTGGGACTGAACTCACAATAAATGAGGTACGGCAGCATTATTGGGTCGTAAGGATGCGTCCCACCACCAAGAAAGTACTGGCACAATGTCTTCAGTGCCGTATTCGTAAGGCACAAGCACCTGTGCCAGCGACCGGCGACCACCCACGAACGCGCCTGGCTCATCACCAAAGGCCGTTCACGTACACCGGGCTAGACTACTTCGGCCCGCTATCTGTCACCGTGGGTCGCCAGCATCACAAGAGATATGTAGCACTGTTTACATGCCTCACCACAAGAGCTGTTCACCTCGAGATCGCCGCCAGCCTCAGCGCAGACAGCGCAATATTAGCGCTGCGCCGTTTCGCCGCCCGCAGAGGATGTCCAACTGAGATCCACTCAGACAACGGCACCAACATGCACGGTGCCGATCGAGAGCTACGAGAGGCCTTCCGAGAGGAGGCCAGTCGCCGAGGCATCACTTGGCGCTTCATCACCCCATCAGCGCCCTTTATGGGAGGTGCATGGGAGCGTCTAGTTCGCTGCGTAAAAAACGCATTGTATACCGTACTCACAGAGAAACACCCACACGAAGAGGTGTTGTCCACACTGATTTGTGAGGCAGAGTACACGGTAAATAGCCGCCCGCTGACACATGTATCAGTCGACGGCGATGACGACGAGTCTATCACGCCGAACCACTTCCTACTTGGTGGGTCGGCTAGACTCCCAAACCCCGGCGTGTTCACCGAGCAAGACATCGACCACAAAAAGATGTGGCGTCGGTCACAAATCCTGGCCGACATGTTCCGGCGCCGGTGGGTGCGAGAATACCTGCCGGAGCTCCAAAACCGGCGGGAGCCCCACAGCCGCGGGCCTGGCCTGCTGGTGGGCGACCCCGTCCTTATCGCGGACGGGCAGCTGCCTCGCAACACGTGGCCGCGAGGCCGCATCGAGGCCATATACCCTGGCCCTGATGGAGAAGTCCGGACCGCTGAGGTGCGCACCACTGGCGGCACTCTAAAGCGTCCGGTGAAGAAGCTCATTCCTTTGCCAAAATGAGTGCAGCAGAGTTCCAGCGGCGAGAGCTGAGCGACGTGTCGCAGAGCGTCGAGGTCACGAGCGCTGCCGACGTGCGCCGCTCACAATGCTGATGCAGCGCCGCGCCAACGTAGCATCGAGTCGACGCGACACTGCACGGCGGGAGAGATGTTCGCGACGATACGTCACCTTTAGATAGGTTGTCATATGTAAAATATAAATAGTATTGACAGACACACGTCTGCTCACCCCAGAGCGCCATCGCATACTAAGCGATGTCGGTAGGTGAAAAAACCTTTTATAGTAAAGCTCGTAACTAATTTTTGCTCATGTTTTTGAGACACTAAAATTATATTTTATGTGTCTATCAGTAGGTAATAGAATTATATAGTCTAATAACAATAAATTAGAAGCTTTAATATGCATACTGATTGTGTTATTACGGAAAGAAACAAGTATTTAACTCCGTAAAAAACAACCGTCCTCAACGAGCGTTTAGTTCACAATGACCTGTAAGAGGGCGGCACCTTATATTTATACTAAAACCAGTTTTTGTAGAATTTTGATAACTTTAAACTCATGTTTTGGGGGCTTTTACATAGTTTATAGTGTGAATATAGCGCTTATGTGTTAGAATTATACATAAGGTACCTTAGTTATATGATAAATGTATAGGTTTAAGGAAATAAAAATATTTTGTTTACTTATTTTAGACCCCCCGTTTTGAGCAGGGTATCAGGTGGTGCTATAGGTATTCTATTCACCAACCAATCAGATTGCTTCCTTACACATAATTGTTTTGTTAGGAAACACCACCTAGGTGTTCTAGATAGGATGGCTGGATACCATGACTGAGAAATTATACATAATAGCAGTACATGGCCAGTCATAGTGCATTTTCACTCTAAAAAGGGAAATATACATACATTTTACTCAAGTAAGTGTTTGGAAAATTCGATACAAGCCATTTAGCGCTTCTAGGTGACCTAGAATTTTGTCTAGGCCCTATAAATAGATAGCACCTGTGTAATTCTAGTACATAGACATCACTTGCTTGAAGTGATGTGTCTGTGTATGCCGGCATGGACGTTTCTATGCGTCTGCCGACGGGTCACTACGTCCAGGGACACTTGGTGCCTGGTCAGTTATAGATATGCTGTCTGAAGCATTACCTTCGTGGACCCACAGGCGGGCGTCTAGACTCAGTCATGACACAAAACTAGTATATAGGTGTATATAACGCACACAGACACATTAAAGCTGTGAGACGACGTAAAATTTAGTATTCGGCCGCTTCCCGGCACCTTAAGCTGCGGAAAGGCTGGTGGTACACCCATCAGGGTACCGCCGTCAGACAGCCTAGTTTTCCAGCTACCCAACCACACTTCCGGAAGGAGCTTAGCTCTGGTGGTTGAGGAGTTAAGCGACCTGATATGGTGCGAGGTTACATGGATTTGATATGTAAACAAACTTGTAACAAACGATAACTCATCGGGGGTTGGACATGTAGCTACCGGACTTCTACCTTGGGATAGCCCATCACGAGGGCTACCCGGGTGTGAATGTAACTTGAAAATCCACCCAGCAGTCTGAGTAGGAATCGAGTTTATGTGCCAAGATCAGGGGCATAAGCTAACTTCTCGCACCATTTCGCGGCTGTACGCCTGAATGTTTTGAATATAACTGTAACACTTATGTGTGTCAACGGCCCAGTAGGAGGGCTCCAAGTCCCTCGCTGGTACCCTAGAGCTAACATGTCTAGTTTTAGGAGAAACTCGATTGTAAAGCTTCAAACTGGCGGGAATTCCCTTTCTTCGACATTCTCCTTACGAGAACTCCCTGATGGTAGGGGCTAGGGACCTGGATCAAAGACCGGAGGGAAGGTCTCCTCGAGACCTATCCAAAAGTACAAGTTTCACCAGAATCGGTCCAGTGGAAGGGTAGTTCCTGTCAGTTTCAAGCTACGAGTCTTAGCGTATATTTTTTGAAAAATAAAAGTTTTTGCGGTCGGAATGTTGTGGTCCTCGTCGCAGTCGAGTTCGCCTCTTTAATAGTGCGCAGGCGCGTGAACATTTCGTAGCCATTATTTCACTTAAAGTATTTCCACGCATCATTGCGCTTCGAGGACCATGAAGGAACATCGCTTCTGGCCATGAACAAATAGTTTTATTTAACCTGGACATCACGTTTTTCACCTCAACCTACTTGGCAGCCTTCAAGTGTCTCCAAGGTCCATAGTTACCAGATGACAACTGAACAATAGGTGCAAGGGGCGTCAACGCGTTCAAGCAGGAGCCTTACAACCTCCTGATTGCCTGTCGGTCTTGGACGATCACGTCCGTCCCGTACATATATAGATAATGGTGGATGGTTTTTTTATTTAAGTTTTATGGCTTGGTTGCTAGGACCTTTAAGCCACGTCTTTGGAAAGAGTTTTGGATCTTATATTTATTCTTTAGTATGCATTAGAATGCGGATGTAACAGATTCTTATGTTTTTTGGAGTATTTGGCAGCAAATTGTATCGAGTCAGTCTTTCCAGTAAGCTTTGCAGAGGCAGTCAATACTACAATAAAATACTCTGCTCCACTATCCCGAGATCGCTTCTGTCAATGATTTCACAAATTGTCCAGTGGCGTAGACAGTTGAGACACAAAACTACACCAATAATACACAATATCCACTAGGAATTAATTTGCAAATAATATTAACAGCCACTGAACTTCACTCGACAAAATCCCGCCAAAAACTTCCAATGGTGGATGGGTTTTAAACAAAAGCTGAAGTGCAGATGTCAACGCCGAAATTCAATAAATAAGGTTAAGGATCTATCTATTAGATTTATATATGGTCAGCATCACAGAAGATTCAGTAAAGAATTAACTGCGTAATATTAGAAAAAGTAACTCTAATCATGTAATAGTGTAATCATGCTGGGATTGAGCCTTTTTGGTCTTGCACGGGGTTTTATTTTTTTATTATGGTTAAATTTTTTGTTTTTTCTTATTTCTCGTGTCTCCAGTGCGGGTCACAAAGAAATATTTTTCTTTCTTTCTTTCTTTCATTATAAAACACTGTTTCTCCTCTAACTTCTTCTAAACCACGCATCAGTTTTTGATACGGTTTTCACGTTTAGACAGAGCGATACACAAGGACGGTTTTTGTGTTTAATAATTTGTCCCGTGCAAAGATGGGGCGTATCGCTAGTTCTATAAAAAATCCTAGCTGCAGGCCCATCAATTTGGCCATGCTACCTGTGAAAGTATTCTTAGAAAGAATTGTAAGGTACGCACGCGGTCTATTCGATACATAAGACAGAGTCACCTGTTATTTGTGAATTTTCAGACAAAGTAGCGGGATGGACTATAACTCTGCAAGCTCATAGTGGCTATAAATGACTAAGTGGATAGTTAGCTACCTGTTTTCTAGTCCACTTTCGTTATTTACCGGCGTGCGGTCACTTTACTGGCTTAGACTACTCTCGGCAAACTCAGCGTCGTTTACTTAATGAAGCTGTGTTCGCTTAAAGAGAAATTTTTGAAGACAATAAAAGACGTTATAACTTTACTAATTTCTCGGTTATGGAACAAAGAAAGTGTCCATAGCGAGTCCACTGCCGTTTTATAGGCACTCAGTTCTGTGTACCCCGATCGTTGACTTCGAGCAAATCCATGGTTTTCACTTAGAAAACCCCAGTTTCTCTTCGTGTTTAAATAAGGAGAAAAGTCGACCAAAGCCCGAGCAAGTTGTCTAGATCTGTCGGCTTCATTTGCAATTTTAATCAGAGAACGTTTTGAAACTAGATTTGTGCATTAACTTTATTCATATTTTTACATAACACTAGGTCATCAGTTCACGTGGACGTGGCTTCTAACAAATTTCCTTCCTTTTATCATGTCATATTTCTAATTCTAAGTCTTCGATAAAACAAAAGATTGATTTCAAATCAATCATGTTCCATGTAGTAAACGTGATTGATTTTCTCTACTTTGTTGGTAGTGACTTACTGTAATACTGCTAACCCGGAACTATCGGCCGTCACAGCGTCACTGAGCATGCATGACTGACGTGTGCGCTGTGCAGACTCAACTTTATGTAAGTACCCGCGGTTATTTCAAACTTCCTCGTTTCATTTTGAGTGTTACATAAAGTTCGTCTTTCTTATTGTTGCAACGGGTAAATTATTTCGGTGATGGTTGACTACCGATTCGACGTTTCACGCATTTGCACCGGTTAGCTTCAAATTGTAACGGTAGCAAAAAAACAGTTGGAAGAAATCTAACACAAAATCTGATCCATTCTACGTCCTTTGCTGCCTTCTTGTGCAAATATTATACAAAACTAGTAGGGTCCGAATAAGAACCTGAATATCAAATATCTAATACTGTAGTCAATTATTTGCCTGATATTATTGACATTCGTTAGTAATGCATTTGGTATTTGGCAAGCATGGCGCAACTTAGTTACTCAGCAAGAAGGCATGTAGTCCACCGAGCTAGCCATCAGGGCCAATATGGGGCCAATGCATGTCATTGCCTAGTCTGCCAGTCACCCCGTTAGGTGAAATGTGCGTGAAGACACAGATGCACGCAAAACGTTCGTATTTACATACATGCGCGCACGCATGTCTTTAGCTAAATGAGGAAAACCGCTAGTTGCAGCCAACACGACGCTTCCCAACATAGCAGTGATTCATACTGAGAGAATTTTAATGAAAGATACTTCTGCAGATACGGACTAAAATTGCTAAAGAATTGTTTTGAAACTGTAGAAGAATCTGAAAGTTAATGAGTCTCTTCCACAGACATAATTCTAACTAGATGACGCGATTATAGATACCTATATACTTCGCGTGCCAAAAAACGGAGTAAATGATCGTAATCAGAGCTTTTCATTTAGCATTATCGGCACCGGAAATCCTTAGAAATCTAGAAAAATGCCTTATTATGCAATATTGCGCTTTAAATAATGTATAGAAATGTTGGCCAAAGCATTGGAAATGTTTTCTTTCATTGGTAAGTAAAGGTGAATGGCAAATTTTGTACCGCATACTTTTTCTGTTGTACGGATATAGAATTTGTACCACTTATTATGTCAACTAAGCCATTTATTTGCATGTAAGTTTACTATTTTTAAAACTTCGGATTAATTAATAACATCAATCTAAAGATTTTAATATATAAACGTTATAAAATCGTACGCTAAACGCAGTTATGTTATTAGAAATTGCCTTACGTAAAATAACACAAATATTGAATTGATAAATAATTACGAAACTCCCATACAAGCCTGCCGTTCTCCTTTGTTTTTAAATTGTTTGTGAAAAAGTGGCGCGCTTAGTTTTCATACAGATGGAGGGACTAACGTTATCTATTTAGATTTATGTCTGTGGTCTCTTCCTTCAAAATTAAAGATTGTGAGATACTTGCTCTGTATCTCCGATTGCTAGGAATTCTTATCTAATGAATAAGAAGTGTGATATTAGCATCCAAGCCTACCACTATTCATTCTATTCACTGCCAGACACAGGTCTCTAACAAATTGCGCCACAATACCTGCTTCTTCGCCTACTGAATCCTTCATTTTATACAAGTAGCTGTATGTCCTAAGTCCTAACATACTAACCTTTAAGAAAACAAGTTTTCTTACTTATAAATTCTAATAAAAGATTACGATTCAACATCTTAGTAATCATCAACGCGAACGACCTAGTAATTGGTCAAAATCTACATGCCACTATAGGTATTGACCAATCATTTAGTTCAAATCATTTTACTACTTAGGTGGTTTTGAAGATATTAAGGCGGTACCCCGAGCAAAACGCCGCGCAAGCTGTTTTTTGTGCTGTTTTAGGAGCTATCTACTCTTTATTTAAAAAGAAATATCAATTAATAAAAATACATTAAATTTCTACCTATTATAGATTCTAAAATGGTAGATTTAGTTTTTTTTTAAATGTTGTATATATTTCACTAATCTCCTTCCAAAAAAACATAAAAATGAGAAATAATTATTGATAGTATGCATCTCCTCGTAAAGTGTTCATTAATTATTTTTTGTACTAACACTAATGGATAGACAATTTAATAACGAACATTTTTGTAGATTTTTTTTTTTCAAAAGACCAAAATTCGATTTTATAAAGATTTTATTCTAAAATCTGGGCGTATTCACTACTGTAATTCATGCGCCACCAGTGCCGCTAGACCAATAGGAATGCTCATATCTCATGCCGATTTTTTGGTCAGGGTACCGTTTTAAGTACTAGCGGACGTCTCGCGGTTTCACCCGCATAGTTCCCGTTCCCGTGGGAATACAGGGATAAAAAGTAGCCTATGTCACCCGGGGGATAGTGTAGTTTCCCAGCGGTGTAGAACTTTTAAAATCGGTCAAGTAGTTTTTAAGATAATTCGTCACATACAAAAATACAATTCTTTCCTCTTTATAATATTAGTTTAGAAGTTTGAATGTTCAGGTTCGCAAAAGCATAGGAGTAGGTATCTATGTACTTACATGAAGGATCATTCTTTGTATGTCCTTTGTGGTCAGTGACTGGCTATAGTGTATCCTATATCTTTCTCCAACGTCCAATATATTTCTAAACCAAAATTCATCAAAATTTGTTCAGCGGTTTAGATAAAGTTGCTTTTGCCTTTATAAATTTCGCTCGCGTGAAAAGTGTTTTACCATCTCAAGGGAACATTATACCGGGATAATAAAAAGTGTCCTATGTGCTATTCCAGACTGATCTGTCCAGCCGTTTAGGACGGTACCCTGACCAAAAAAACGGCATGAGATATGAGCGTTCCTATTGGTCTAGCGGCACTGTTGGTGCATGAATTACAGTAGTGAATACGCCCAGATTTTAAAATAAAATCTTTATAAAATCGAATTTTGGTCTTTTGAAAAAAATAATTCTACAAAAATGTTCGATATTAAATTCTCTATCCATTAGTGTTAGTACAAAAAATAATCAATGAACACTTTACGAGGAGATCCATAATATCAATAATAATTTCTCATTTTTATGTTTTTTTGGAAGTAACTAGATTAGTGAAATATGTATATACAACATTAAAAAAAAACTGAATCTACCATTTTAGAATCAATATTATGTAGAAATTTAATGTATTTTTATTAATTGATATTTTTTTTTAAATAACGAGTAGATAGCTCCTAAAAAAACGCCTTGAGTAACAAACATACATTCATCCAAACTTTCGTATTTATAATATTAGTAAGATCAGTATAGATCCTTCATTGCATCGTGCCAATAAATCAGAAGATCCAATTTCTGCCACATTATCTCGTAAATCATACATTTGACTCAAGTGAGCCTCTACTCCAAATTACGTGACATCACGCATTTACGTGCCACATGCATTTCATTGCGTGTCACGTCTCGATATTAAGTTAGCGTTTATTGTAATAGTTAACTGTATCTCTCAACGACTGGCCCACAGTAAAAATATATAAACAGTATGGAAACTACCTATAAACGCTCGAATCACCACTCGTCGCGATGCGGCACTTAGTACTCACATTACCTCGAAAGTGCACGAACGGTCCCGTCGGTGCGTAAGTTTGTGTGAGTGTGTCATATATATGTGTTTCCATACTGTTTGTATATGTTTACTGTGACTGGCCTTAGCACGCAGGTCTTGATTGCTGTCGGACAATTTCATATAGTACCTTCATATTTCGAAAATTCACCAATAATTTGACTTTCCCCTATTTAAATCATTCTCATGTCTGTAACTGGGCTGACAGCAACCATAAGATAACTGGGCTAAAAACCAAGCAGTGTTTTACTCTGACGTGTAAAAACGATCATAATTCCTAAGACTCCAGGGTCCGTCTGTCTGTCACCAGGCTGTATCTCATGAACCGTGATAGCTAGGCAGTTGAAATTTTGACAGATAATGCATTTCTGTTGCCGCTGTATCAACAAATACTAAAAACAGAATGAAATAAATATTTCAGTGGGCTCCCATACAACAAGCGTGTTTTTTTTGCCGTATTCTGCGATAATGGTACGGAACCCTACGTGCGCGAGTCCGACTCGCATTTGGCCGGTTTTTTTACAGAGGAATCATAATGGTGTTGAAACGACGTCACCAGGTAACATCAATGATGTGCGCGGATAAATTTGAAAGAGAGTTACCGCGGCCCTGGAACAAGCTACTGAAGGAACACGGGTGGGTTTTAGTCAGTAAAAGTCTGACACGCCCTCCCCGTTAACCTTGAACGGGAGAAGTCATTGTATGACAACCCAACAAAAAAGTCTACATTCATGATCAATGTTTTTGATCAAAAAAACAAAATGAAATCCGACACACGCACACAGGAATCGCGCGTATCACGCCATCAATACACTACGAGGAGGTATCATGCTAACCAATAGGTTAATCATAATAATGATCGCCGTGAGAACGCCAGCTCTCCTGATTAATGACAAGCAACCAGACGGCTGCATGCATCATTACATGAATTAACGCTTCCGTATCGACACTTTCTAATGTAATCTTTTCTCTGACAACGCTAGACTCTCTTGTGCAGGATGCAATTTATACAGATTACTAGCTGACCCACGCGGCTTCGCTCCCGTCAACTGGCTACCATTAACTAACCTACCCTACCTACACTAAACAAAAAGAAAAAAAAAAACACATAAACCATCTACTAAATAGTCGGAACAAAGCCTAAACCTTTTTTTTTATAGTTGAGCCCGTTCTTGAGTTATAAAATTACAACGTAAAGTGGCATTGATTATATACGTAAATAGATTAATCAGATGCATTCAGATTATAGATTTGACATCGTAGAAAGTTACAAGACCGAAGAATGCTGACATGGACACGGAGGCACATGAGTAGATAAGTAGATAAACGGAACAGAGACAAAGCTTCCTAAGAACGAGCAAAATTGTTACCTATTTTGGTAGGGTTGTCACAATAGGTGAAATCTAAAACAAAACATTTGTTAAATAGTTTTATTATTTACTAGCTGACCCGGCAAACTTTGTTTTGCCATAAAAACACCAAACATTCATCTACCCTACATACCCTAACCTACCTACCCTACCGACCCTACCCTACCTACCCTACCCTACCTACCCTACCCTACGTACCCTACCCTACGTACCCTACCCTACCCTACCTACCCTACCCTACCTACCCTACCCTACCTACCCTACCCTACCTACCCTACCCTACCTACCCTACCCTACTTACCCTACCTACCCTACCCTACCCTACCTACTGTACCCTACCTACCCTACCCTACCCTACCTACCCTTCACTACCTACCCTACCTTACCTACTCTACCCTACTATCCTATGTCCGTCTCCTGTTACTAAGCTACCTCCCCATCAATTTTCATCCAAACAGGTTCAGCCGTTCTTGAGTTATAAATAGTGTAACTAACACGACTTTATTTTATATGTCTCCTGGTTCTAAGCTACCTCCACACCAATTTTCAGCCAAACAGGTTCAGCCGTTCTTAAGTTATAAATAGTGTAACTAACACGACTTTCTTTAAATGTCTCCTGGTTCTAAGCTACCTCCCGCCAATTTTTTGCCAAATCGGTTCAGCCGTTCTTGAGTTATAAATAGTGTAACTAACACGACTTACCCTTATATATATATATAGATTATGTATGAGAATACTTTACAAATTACTTACTCTAATATTTTTTTAGTTTTCAAGAATTATTCATACACACAGTACAATAAACAACCATTATTAATAATAAAATACAACGTTTTTACAATAAAATATTCAAACTTGCAACTAACAAAACAAACAACGTGCGTTGCACAGACCCTGAGATTGTCCACTGGCTGTGCCAACGTAAACCGGTTTTTCCCAGTCTCGCCGCGTACGCGACAAGCTGCCAGTGGTCACACACACATGCGTCCGCGTGCTTGTAGTAGTGCAACCGATTCGCGCGGTTGTATGAAGCTTTATCTCTGTTCCGTTTATCTACTCATGTGACGGAGGTTTAAGATTTTTACCTCAAATTGGGACCCCATTTTTTATTTTATTTTGCTGGGAAATCATCCAATGACTTCCTCCCGATCTGGGTGAAGCGGGAGGGCGTGTCAGACTATTACTGACTAAAACCCACCCGTGTTCCTTCAGTTGCTTGAGCCAGGGCCGCGGTAACTCTTTTTCAAATTTATCCGCGACAAATTGGGACCCCTAGAATCCTTTCTTCCCAAAACCTGATAATCTGTTACACTTTGTGAAATCGTCAACGGACCTGTGAGTCTGTGACTGCAACTCGTGAGGATATCCTTGATACAATCTTCTCCTAAACCCTTCTCCTTAACTGGCACTAACCGGATCTGTTTTAATTGTTTTTCTATTGTGTCTATAATTACGCCGGATGTGCTGATGAACTGAACTGAACTTACAAAATCCTCACTAATCTATATATATAAAAGAAAGTCGTGTTAGTTACACTATGTATAACTCAAGAACGGCTGAATCGATTTGGCTGAAAATTGTTGGGGAGGTAGCTTAGAACCAGGAGACGGACATAGGATAGTAGGGTAGGGTGCCCTCTGCAGCAGAAGGACAGATAAGCAAAATCCCGGAATAGCAGAAGGACAGATTTGCATAAAGGCAGATAATGTACTGTCGCCGTCAAAAAAGTTACAAATGCTAGTAGTCATCTGGGGTAGGTAGGGTAGGGTAGGTAGTGTAGGGAAGGTATTTTTTTTTTGTAGATGAATGTTTGGTGTTTTTATGGCAAATCAAAGTTTGCCGGGTCAGCTAGTATAATCAGTAATGAAATACAGATTATCGACATAATTAATAAACGTTGCGATTGCAAAGTCGTTGAAAAGCCAAGTCTTTGTCAAATGTTAGGTGTTACATCATTTTCTCATAGAACTGGGTCGGTGTGGCTTCACCGCAAATATTTTAACAATGAATGGATCACCTTATGGGAATCTTACAACAGAGACATAATGACGTATGGTTGAGACTGATGTCGAAATCAGTGCTGCTGCAAAGTCCTATCCTCCCATATCATTTTACTCTTTGGTACTATCGCTAACACACTATGTTTAAAATTCTGATAAAGTCACCTTTCAAACAAAAAACTTTTTTACAAAAAAATACTACCGACATCAAATAACAAAACTACAAAGTGAAAATAACTTTATTTTTGAAAGTCGGTGTCTTTGGTGGGTACCAATTTTTTTTGCGTTATAGACACCGACTTCTAAAAATAAAGTTAAGTTTCACTTTGTAGTTTTGTTATTTGGAAGTCGGTAGATTTTTTTGTAAAAAGTTTTTTTCACTTTTTGGTTGTACCTCCCTAATACGAGTAGGCAAGTAGTTACGTAAGGTACCTATAATGCCAGAATAGATTACCCGAATAACATGAAACTGAACATAACCGGTGAAATGAGAGTGTACCAAGGTGAACTGTACACATCTGCATACCCCTTTAGAGCGTACTGGCGTGGTGTTATGTTATGAAATGGTATAAACAATGAACAAACATGCGATTGCAGCAATGCCGAGAGATTTGCCGTTATTTATTGAAGAGTTATGTTGTATATCTCCGAAGTTCTTCATCAGTACTTCACCAAATTAATATGGGACTAATTTCGGAATATACTCTTTCAAACAAATAAAGATTTTTTTTAATCGGTCCACAATTGACGGAGATATCGGTGAACATATAAAAAAAAAACACAAGAAGTCGAACATAGAACCACCTTCTTTTTGGTAAGTCGGTTAAAAAAACTAAATCAAAATATGTTCATCGGTTTTTCTAAACGGATGACTAATTTTGATTTTAACTCCTGCTATGACACTACAGACAAGACACACAGATACCTACACGTCGAACTTATTATCACCCCTCGTTTTCCGTCGGGGGTCAAGGGGACAAGACAAGCATTATTTAAAAAAAAACCTGCAGATTTTTGCTGTGCTGTTGCAGTGGAATCTAGGCTATAGGATTGTCATAAATTTGATTCTCGTCTGCAACGAATGCGAGAAGGTGCAAGTCAATTTCATGTCAATGAATTCAAGAAACAACTTGATGCGTTTCGTGCAGCCGACATTTACAAACGAGAAAGCGTAAAATGTCGAAGTAAACGTCAACAAACACGGATGTATTAGATAAAATTGTTGAATGCAAAGACACAATGCAAACATAAACGGCAGGAAGATGTGTCGAAGAGACTCATAAACCTGAAAGTTAGTTACATAATACACTCAATCATATGAAATGCCTGAAAGCATTTAAACTTTGTAATTTGTAATATTGACTACTTAAGCCCCTTCCATTATTTATTTATTTTCAGCCTGTTCCGCCCCACCGTAGAGACCAAGCCTCATTTCTATCAATATTCTTCTAAAAACTGTAATTTGTAGCCCTTGACTAAAAATATACTTACTCAAATTATTATATTACCCCTGAACACATGAGCACGTAGGTACCGGTGACAAAATCTCAAATCCAATAAGTGTATGTCAAAGAGAAATCTCTACTGTACTCGATAAACATAATAGTTGCGACTTGGTAAGTTGTTTCCATAGATTGCCTAAAAATCAAACATGGATATGATACGGAAATTTTATTGAAGATTTCAAATGAGCTTTTCTCAAGCATTAGCAAATTCTTCTGGCGTAGGCAAATGTGCCCGAACTCTAGCAAGTCTATCCTGGTCAATCAATAGACTCTTTCTTTTACACGCTATGTCCTTCTCCAGGTCTCCTCTGTACTTCATCAGCTCGGCTCGCACGGCCTCCGCCTGTCTCTTCTTGCCCGTCAGAGACTCCGCTGTCTCTTTAATAAACTTAGCTTCTCCCATCAAGGCATACTGTGCCTCATCTCTACAGTTCTCTACATTGGGTCGGTTGTAATTCCTGCTCTCTAACCTCGTGTTCGACAGTTTATCTCGTTGGTCTACTTTCCTCAAGCTATCCTCTAGATGTTCGATAAGTAATTCTACGTTAGCGATAGTTTGCAAATTGTCTTTCAGGGTTTCTTCTAGCTTCGCACATAACTGTTCTGTAGCAGCAACAGTTTCTGCCAGCGCATGATTAGTTCTATCAGATTGTAATTTCATATCTTGGGCACCTTTCACAATAACATTCATTAGATCACCTCGCAAATGCGCAGAGTCCTCTCTAACTGCCTCACAGTTTCTGATGCTTTCTGCGCAAAAGTGTTCCCAATACTCCAAAGTGGTTGCGTTTTCAGGCCACCGAGCCACTCCTGGGTGATGGAGTATCAAATTAGAATCCGGGGTCAAATGCAAATTGATGCTATCTTTATTTATGGCTGTCTTCTTGTCTCCCCAGTCAAATTCAAGAAACGCTTTGGCAGCTTTGTTATTAGACATCTGTGTCTCTACCCTCGCCAGAGTATCCTGAAAAACTCGTCTTATCTCTCCGACAATGGCCACTTCTTTTATTAATTCTTGTTCAGCATCGTCCCTTACCAAATCCGGTTCATATCGGAATGTACGTAGTTCCAAACATTCTCTCGAAATTGATTCAGGCATCATCAAAATTCTGCATGCACTTTTTAATTTAGCTCTATAATCATCTAAATTCTTAATTTCATCAGCCATAGCGTTAATAGTTTGTTTACCTTTTTTTTTCCATTTAGCCAAAATTTTAACTCTTTCTCCTAGCTTATTGTTTGTTTCATTCTGCTTGTTGTCCATGCTCTGGAAAGCTTTTTGCAGATCATCTTTAATGGATGTTTCACATGCTTTAGCTTTGTCAGTAGCTCTTGGGGTTAGTGTATATTGATTGTTCAGTCTCCATTCTCCAGTAGAGTATCGAGTGATGGAGTACTTGTCGACGACTGGCCTGACGCCGGTCATGCCGGCCTGAGGCGTCCAGTCCACGTGGCCCGGCGCCCACGGCCCGATGGGGCCCATGCCGAGCGTGTCCCCACTCGTGCTATCCGTCGGCTGCGGGAGGTAAACGGGCGGCGCACCCGGCGGGTAGTACTTCTTCTCTGGTGGTTTAATAAAGCCAGGAACGTAAGCAGACGCATGCGGATTCTCCACCGTACGTTTCTGACCCGCTTCCAGGTAAGTTTGATGAACTTTCACTTCGTGACCAGGACATGTAAAAGGGCAATTCGTCGTATCTTCGTTTGGATTAGACATTTTGACGAGAATTTTGAGAATAGATACTGTAAAAATATCAAATAATAATTATAAAATTAAAACTAAAATAATCTGCTGGTTAAGCTAAAATATGACATTATAATGACAGCTTTTAAAATTATTGTTTTTACTTTAGCTTTATAATGGCCAGTAACTTTAATAACCTATTGCATGTTACAACTTTTTTGATAAGCATACAGGCATATCAGGTAAGTACCTATACTACAGACTACTTAGAGATACTATTATACACCTATACATAACCTTTTAATAGGACTTACTTTGACGTAATAACCGAAGTCCACGCGGTCAAAGCGCTTTGTTTTGCACTCCACTAAGGGATTTATATAGCTGTTGGGTGTAGAGGCACTATATAAGACAGCGAATGAGAGAAAACTATCAGTTCAAAGAGCAATTTAGGTATATTTCTCCAGACAAATCGGTAGAAGATCACAATCAGTCTGTAACGACGAAACCAACGGTTTTACTATAAAAAGCTGGTGTGTAATTTTAGCACTATCTTTGATCAAATTATGGGATTGAGAATCTTCTCGTCGGCGGCGTGATGGGAGACGCTTGCTTCATGCAAAAGGTCAGTATAACGTACACATTGTTCTTGGGTTCTCATCGCTCGTGGGATACTACATTGTTTACTAATGATAACTTAGTCATGGTTTTTGTTCGGAGAAGGTTCCGTCGCTCAATAGGTTCCGTTTCCGTATACTTCAAATACTTATATTGAAGTGTCCTTCAGTACCCATCGGCCTACCAGCAAGGTAATGAGGATTCCTTTGTGACGCTAAATTGTTTGGCCAAAATTAGACCAGATTTATGCGTCAGTGTGGTGTGGACAGATTACGAAAAATTCTTTTTTTGTTTTGTTTGGAAGGGATTGGTTCCATTTAAATTAGTTGAAGATGTGATGAAGAACTTCGGCGATATTCAATGGCACTCTTCAATAAATGACGGGCCAACCCACCCGCGGTATTTCTGCAATCGCATGTCGTTTTTTGTACATGCGAAATTGCCAACTATCTAGGTACCAACAAGCAACTGGAACACGGGTGGGTTTTAGTCAGTAAAGGTCTGACACACCTTCCCGCTTCACCCAGAGCGGGAGAAGTCATTGGATGATTTAACGCCACAAAAAAAAAAACAAAAAACAAAAGAGTGAAAATATTTTAAAAAGAAGTCCAAAAAATATACAACCGACTGCCAAATAAAAAAACTACAAAGTGAAAAATAACTTCATTTTCGAGTAATTCATCAACTCGTCCTACGGCAAAAAATAATTATTTTTTAATTTTAATTATTATATTTTAATTATTAACTGTAGGTACAGTAACTACCAAACGTTGAAGTTTAAAGTTCCACCCAAAAAGAAACGTGGGACGAGTTGCAGAATGAAAATATTATTTATTTTGATTTTCTGCAAGTCGTCCGAAATGGGCCGCAGGTATGTAGGTAGGACGAATTGATAAATTACTCTCAATTTCGGAATTAAGTGTTCCTGTTTTCGTTTCTTCGTTTTTTGACCGACTGCCGAAATTAAAGTTATTTATCACTTTGTAGTGTTTTTATTTGAATGTCGGTTGTATATTTTTGGAAAAAAGTTTTCATACCTAAATTACTAGTAGGTAGGTACCTACCTGCCCAGGGATGTGCCCTAACAGGCGTTGCACAGAGGGGTTTCTTGGGTGGTCTTTTAAAAGGTTACGGGGCCCCTTCTACGTGCTGATGGTGATCACCGGGGTGGTTTTAGTGAGTTAAAAATCCCACACGCCCTGGTCTGTTCCCCAAAAGTCCAGGCGCCTTTTGAAAGTTTCCCCAGGTAAAAAAAAGGTAGTTACCTATCTATGGATTAGTTACTGGGCGCACGGTTGGCGCAGTGGTTGAGCAATTGACTGCTGCGCTGCGTGTCGCGGGTTCGATTCCCGCACGAAACAAATATTTGTATGACCTACAGATAGTTGTTCCGGTTCTGGGTGTTGTGTATGTGAGTTTATATGTTTGTAAACGCACCCACGATACAGGAAGAAATTCCTAGTGTGGGGCAACGTTTTTTTTAAAAAAAAAAAAAAAAAATCAAAAAATTAGTGGACAGGAAGCAGTTTTTCGAAATACAACTATTCTGTAACGGAATTAAGCCCATTCACTTATCATGTGTAATATAACTTGATAGAACTAAAGTTATAAATGTTTACCTGCGAAAGAAAACGTCATAGTAGTTGCACAATGCTTACAGAGTAAATGATGTGCAAAACAATAATAAAGAGTGAAAGGTGAGGCAAACAGCATTTCGTCAAGAGGCTCATGTTTGAAATGAGCTACAGCGACTTACGTAAGCACTTTACTAGATTTAATGCCTCCGTAATTCATTAAGTGTGGTGTGCATAGTTCCGGTGTTTACCCACGAGGCTTGCTCATCGAGACGGCGAAATTTTAATCAAAATTTATTATTAGTGGTGTAGAAGAAAATATTAGCCGACATCAAAAAAGAGGTTTTCAATTCGACCCGTATGTCATGTAATAATGTAGGAATTACACAAGACATAGTATTTCATTATCTGTGGGCTTATAAACAGGTGTGATAGTAGCAGTGGCGTAGCGTGCCTTGGAGGAGCCCCGTATAAACTTTTGTTTGGGGGCCCTTAAGAGGGTAAAGATTTCTCACAAAAGAAAAAAAATGTTTGCATAAAATTAAAAGAAATAATTATTCATCATAAATTTCTATCTGTCACTTTTTCCAAAGCTTTTACAAACAATTCATTTTAAATATACACTCTCCTTGCCTTTTTTTCGGCAAACTGATTTATTTAATCATTTATAGCTGATGATGACTTTAGTTTTTCTAAAGTTTCTGCCTCTATGGACAATAGTGACAGGTCTGACAGGCGTTCATGTCCCATCGAAGTTCTTAGGTAATTTTTTTATCAGTTTCAATATTTGCTTACGCACGTCGGGGGCCCCCGTATAATTGATACGGCAAATACGGCGGTAGCTACGCCCCTGGGTAGTAGCACAATATTCGTATACTTATATTATTCTACGTGCATTTCTGGTTAAATTTGTCCCTTTTTAGTTTCAACTAGAAAGTCGGTTGATTTTTTGTTTTTTTTTTGTTGCACAACAAAGAGTGCATCTCATGACAATTCCAATAAGCCTAACCACGGCTAGAATACATTGTTTTATTACGAAGTTCCGGCTTCAGCTTCAGGGGGGTGACAGTCAGCTCTTAAGAGTAAGTAGATCGCGTAAGTGACCGATGTGTAAAAGTCATATACATCTGTCCCTTACACACACTCAAAATAACCTTACTCTAAGAGCTTATAGTCACCCCCCTGATCAGTTCGATGATACCATTTTCATCAGACCCATTTAATTAAACTTGATTCGTGATAGTCGCTTAACTATTGTTTTATTCTATCTACTTCGATAAATTGCGATCACACAGGATAGAGTGACAACCCCCCAAATGTCAGTTTAGTCCACGAAATTAAAAATCACAGTATAAACTCTACTTTACACTTTGTAGTTTTTTTCTCTGGAAGTTTATTTTATGTAAAAAGTTTGTTTTTAACTTAAAAACATAACATAACTTCACGTTGGTATAGCAGAGGCCTTTATTTTTAACCGACTTCCTAAAAAAGGAGGAAGTTCTGAATTCGGATGTTTCTATATATTTGTATATTTCTTATTTTATTTGTTCGGGCATAACGCTGCCGCCGTCATATATGGACGGATGTGAGTTATCACTCCACCAAAGTTTTCTCGATGAGATATTTACAGAATAGACCCCCTTGAGACGTCAATGTACTACTTAAGTCCAGTCTGGACGACTTTCTAACAACCGCTTTTACTGCAATCCGCCGGTTTCATTCATCTTACCTAGGTACTTCATGTAATGAGCGTCAAATAGCCACTCCTGTCAGCCTTGTTTTGAAGGGAAAACGGAAAGAACTTACTATACTGAAGAATGTATAGTAGGTATGATGAAAGTCAATGACAGGTTTGCAACATAAAGGAACGTCCTCACTGAGAGCATTCACGTCATCACGTGTAGTGAGCATTCGACGTCGAATATTCGAGTGGTGTGGACGTTGAGCCGAGCGTTACAAAACTTACACGCAAGCGCGAACTTCGGCCGGTGTGGACGTTGCAACGATTTTCGCGGCAACGGCTTGCATTCGAATGTTCACGCAAATAAAACGCTCGAAAGCGAGTACTCAGATTATGAAATGAATGAGTATATATTTAGGAATATTACTGGCCACTTGTAAGCAAGGAACAGTTCCTTGATCTTAAGTGTTTGTGAACTTCTTGGTCAATCATATTATCGAATGAATGATATTTAAGATCGTATTCGAATGCTCCAAGCTCGCAAGGGAATGTTCGACTCGAACTTTCATAGTTTTGCTCGAAAGTTAATGCTGGGCTTGCTGGGAAGCATTTGTTGCTCGCCTACGATTGCTTGTTTACAAATGCTCACGAACGAATGCTCCCAGTGCGGACGCTCCGTTATGTTGTTTTTTTGGTTGTTAACAGACTTCCCATAAAGTAGGAGATTCTATGTTCAACTGTATGTTTTTTTTTCTTATGTGTTTTCATCTATTTCTCCGTCAGTTGTGGACCGATTTTGAAAATTATTTTTTTTATTTGAAAGGGTTTACTCTTGAGGTGGTACTATTTCACCAAGTCACAACCTGAAGATCTGATCCCGTGGAAATCGAGGGAACTCCTCAAATATGATAGGCTTATATAAGACGATTTTGGTATTTTCATCAGCAATGCAATCATTTACACTCAGAAAGTATAATTTGGTGAAGTGGAATTTATGTAGTCGACCACAGATGGCCACTTTAATAATAAGTAGGTAGGTGTGTCACGGGTATAAGATTATCTCGAATAGTTAACCGACTATGATGAAGCAAATACTTATAAATAAATGGTAGTGTTGAAAATGGTAACATCGAACTGATCTGATGATGAAGCCGGTAGGCACTGGATCTCCGAAGAGATGAGATGTACTTGTAGGAAGATGTACTTAGGCTATAAATGATTTACATGGTAGTTTTTGGTACCAAAACTAAAAAGTGAAAAAAATAAAAAAATTGAGATTTTCAAGACAAAACACTACAAAAGTAACTTCCTAAAACAATAGTTATCAGAGACTGCAACTTCGGAAAAGAAAGCAATTTCTCGCTTTGTAGTGTTTTGTTTTGGAAGTCGGTTCTTTTTTTTTTGTTAAAATCTTTTTTTAAGTTACAAATAGATGATATAAACTTTGAACAATTATATGTACAAAAAAATCAAAGCGACTTTGCTGATGGTTGGATTCTACTTTAACTCTTCATTGGTTCACTTCTACACCTGTCCTCGTGCAGACACAAGATAGGCTAGACTACTCTTCTATTTACTCTTTAAAATTATATTCAAAATTATAGTAATGCTTTTTTTTTGTTTAAGAAATTGAATCGCACACTGTTCCGTTGTTGTTGAATTAGGTAATTTACCTATGTTTGCAATATTTGTATTAAGTATGTGAGAACCATGTTCCTATTTGTCAAATGAAGGCATTTACTGGTTAGTGCTTGTAATATTTTATACCTATACTTAGTATAGTGTGCTCGGTGCATCGGCCTCACGTATATGAATTTATGTATGTAAATGTTGTAAGACACTTTGTTTTAAAGAGTAAGTGTGGAGTTTCTTGCCCGTTCTTCTCCGTAATAAGCTACTTTTCCGAATGGACGGTAGAATCAATTATTATTAACTTTAAATTTATATTTTTGACGTTAAAAAGTTCCGACCCTTCGAAATTATTGCCGTCAGGGCCTCAAAATCGAAACTGCGTTTTACCAACTGCATGAGCTGGGCAAAAGAAAATTTTGCTTCCAGCTGTGACTACCTATCTTAAACTCTATCTGTTTAATTGGTTAGGTACTATGCTAGTTAGTTATTATTTAAGGCAACTGAAACTGATACAATACAAGGGAACATAATTTACCAACTGCAGTTTACCAAGTAGCAGACAACGAACTTTCTCGCGCGTTTATTAAAGTAAAACAACAATTTGTCGATGTTTATCATGATGAATCATGTAATCGATTGGCAACAAACGACGGACCATTCGGTATGGGACAAAGTAAAAACGATTTCTCAATCTAAAGGTGGATCGAATTATAAACCCTTTCACGTAATCGATAAGTAGTAGATTTCTTTAAAAATGATCAGTTTCGTAATAAGTTTAACTTTCAAATGTATTTAATTTGAGGCAAGGAGCTACGGTACTTAATAGTTCCATGCGTACGGCAGTTTTCATCATAAACGTCAAAAAAATGTCTTTTCCCGACCAACTTATCTGTGAAACGGACGTTTTTGGAACTTACATTATGAACGGGACATAAGATCGGTTTTTGTTTATTTTTTGGTGTAATTGTGACGAACAGCGCCACTCATAATTGCACAGTTAAGTTGGTCGGGCTGTAAGGTATCAGAGCCCCTAGCACAAGTTTCTGACGTTTTCGTATCGTCATCGTGACATTTTACCAGACGAAAACGTACTCGATGCTGCGACAAGTTAATTTGGCAGCACGAGTTCAAAAAAACGTCTTGCGACAATTCGGAAGTAGTAATTGAACTATGGTTAATTAAGGCCGAGAATCCAATAGCGTTTGGATTTATTTGTACTGAATTGTGCGTTCTGAAAATAGAAGACTAAAACGGGTAATTTTGTCTTAAATAATTTAGAGACTAAAACTGAAAAAATGATTGTTATAAATAGATGTTAAAACATATTTAAAAAAATTATTAATTCTATTTTTTTATAAGTTATTGAAAATGTCAGTTTATAGGCGTTTTAATTTATGATAAATTGTTCGGTTTTGAACGGTCCCGTACATGACGTTTGACAATTGTCACTTAATGTTTGACGGTTTCCTTCAAATTACAAAAATATAAAACCGTTAGCACACTGATGCAAACGCGTGTAGATGCGAAATTCACCCGACGCGACGTGCGAACTCAGTTATTAGTAAAAGTAGGTATTTAGCACGTCCACACTGAAACTTTCAATACCTAATTATACGTAATTATTAATGGCAACAGGGCCCATAGAATAACTTAACCTAAATACATATTATATTCATAGTATGACAAACAATATAAACTTTACAAAATCAAAATACTTTATTACAACTAAACCATTAAAAGACATTTTTGAATAGTCAAACAAAAGATGAATCCAGTAGCACATTCGCAAGCCTCAGTAAGTCGCTATGGAGAAGAACGTGCAAGATACTCCACAGACACTCTTTGTCTTCCATAAAGTTCAATTATAAGTAGGTATTTGGTTACATGAAAAATACATAGATATGTGAGAACGATGTAAAAAAACTTATACCTATGTTAGTAACACAATAAAAAATTTTAAACAAACAAACATTTAACGATTACACACAGGCAACCATCTTTGCTTCAGTATTCCAGCTGAATTCAATACAACACAGCCTGTCAGCAATCATGCCCAGAATGCTAGATATAACAAATATACCTACCTAACTTATTGTTCACCATGATTGCCCACTTAATAGTTCACACTTTACGCATAATAATATTATGTATAATAATATAATCAAATTAATATATGAATAAATAAATTACAAAAATGTATTCATCGGTTGGAGGATCTCATCCATCACTTTTTATGATTTTTTTATTGCCGCGCGGTTTATAAGTACGCATTGCTTCTCGGTGTGAGCAGACCCTAAGGTGTAAACGTCTATTGTTGTTTATTGTCATTTCAAATAATTATTTTAATTTACCAGATTTAGATTAAATCTGTTACGTACGACGGTTCTGTGATTTTAGAATTAACAAATCCCAAAAGAACTTGCTTCACTCAATTCATCATCATGGTGAACTTCATAAAGAAGCAAAAAAGTAAGTTTATTGCACAGATTTATACAATTATGCAAAATGCGCTTCATCCGCTCAATCCCATGAGGTCTCATGTAGTAAGAGGCGGGCCTTTTGCCGTGCACAGCACACAGAGTGAGACTCCGGGTTGCCACTAAGAAATTCCTAATGGCCTTTCCATTAGGAATTTCTTTTTTTAATTTTTTTCCAATAACACTGCACGACCGACAATGTTGTATTTAGTTTCAGAATCTTTGTATTTTGTTCTATATCAACTTCTTTTACCAACAGGAGATGACGAGTAAAATATTCCTGGTACTAGCCAAAAGCCTTTCTCGAAACCGCAACAATATAAGCCAGCATTGCCACTAAGAGAAGACAAGCCATGCCGATCGCTTGCACCACCGTCTACAAGACTGCAGCCGTGATGTCTTCAAAACCTGCAAGCTATACGTCTCTTTGTGCAATAGGGACATCCAACGAAGGAATTGGGGGATTATTTTATAACTTACGACGTTAAATAGTATCTACATATTTACAACCGTTTTAGTACAAATGCTCTTCATGCTATTTCAAGCGTTTGGAGCAGCCATGAGCTATGGTTGGAATCTTACATACTCTACCAATTCATTATGATGAATACAAAGTTACAAGAACATTATATAATACAAAGTTTTGTTAATTAAATCTGTATTTTATTTAATCAATGCATTATGTAAATTCATGATCAGCCCATAAAGTTTTTACTGCTACACCTAGCGGTAGGAACGGCAGGCGTTTCCTTTCTGAGATTATCTTGTACAAATATAGCAAACAAAATGTTTATAATAAGTGCCTATGTGTTATGTAATTTTGAATGATAGATTGAAGAACGAAGATGAGATAGAGAAAGATGTAATAAGACAACGTTGTGGTTTAAACAAAGATGTATTAACTGAAAATCGTAGGTATGCTGAGATGGTTTGACCATCTTGAGAAGATAAATAGAGAGAAATAGATAAAGATAGTATTTAGAGTTTCGTACCCAAAGGGTAAAAACGGGACCCTATTACTAAGACTTCACGATCCGTGTCTGTCTGTCACCAGGCTGTATCTCATGAACCGTGATAGCTAGACAGCTGAAATTTTTACAGATGATGTATTTCTGTTGCCGCTATACCAACACATACTAAAAACAGAATAAAATAAATATTTAAGTAGGGCTCCCGTACAACAAACGTGACATTTTTGCTATTTTTTGCGATAATGGTACGGAAACCTTCGTGTGCGAGTCCGACTCGCACTTGGCCAGATTTTAAATAAATTTTGTGATGAGTGCAGTGTCGTATAATTACGTAACTTGAAAATATGATTTTTGTTTATAGGGATATTTCAACGATTTTGGTGTGAAATGAAAGGTCTAGACGTAGAACCATTTTATCCGTTTGAATAATGTAAATCGGTCCACACGTTTACGCCATATCATTCAATGTAATGAAAGTGTATCAAACCGGAATTTTTAACCCCCGCCGGAAAAAGAGGGGTGTTATAAGTTTCACGTGTGTTGCTGTGTATCTGTGTACCTGTGTGTCTGTGTGTCTGTCTGTGGCATCATAGCGCCTAAACTGATGAACGGATTTTGTTTTTTTTGTTTGAAAGGTGATTTCGTCGATTATGTGATGTTTGAATAAAATCGGTTCAGCCGTTTACATGTTATGGTCGTTTCACTGCTTGAATCGGGGTGTTTACGCAAGATAAATGTGTCGGGGGTGTTTTAAATTTTACTTGTTGATGTTATTATTCTACGAACTTTTTAATTGTTATAAAATGTGTAATTATTATTGCCGATGTCAATAAGGGTTGTGTATACTAAGTAAACAATCAATTCAAAGGTATTAAATAATGTATGTTTAAAAGGTTTATTAAATAAGGCTCTAAAGATTTCAGCTAAGTAAAGACGAACCGAAAAATGGCCTAAAACACATGCAACAAGATTTTTCAAGAAAAAGCCCGCATTTTATTTCTTTAGTCAAAACGTGGCTCTTGTATGTGTGTCGTCCTCGTAATACCTACCACTCATTCAGGGGTGCGTGGTGGCGTGTGCCACAAGCAGAGTCGCCGGACTCAGAGCATGGAAAGCACGTCAAACTACAGTGGGATACTATCCCACGGCAACCGCGGGTACTTACACCGTCCGCATCAGATCTTTTTGTGATGTTCTTCAGAAAGGCCAGCGCGTGCATGTAATAACCAGCGTGCGTGCAGCTGTATGAACGTGTATATTACGTAGCATGTGACATTCTGTAGTTTCTACCTACTTACCCCTATCCGAAAAAAGCGTTAGTTTATGTATGTTTGGATTAGGAAAATTAGGAAAAACATATAGTTTCTGTTTATACAGGTATTTATTATCACATTTATAGCTTAGTTAGTTACCTAGTCAATTCACGGCTACTTATATACATGTTAGAAATACGTGGGACACTCAGAAAGTTTTGCGAAACTAAAAAAAATTGTTCTATACGTACATATATTTTTATTAAATCTTTTCAAAGTACTTTCCACCAGCCTCTATACAAAGATTCATGCGCCTAAACCAGTTTTCAAAACACTTTTTCCAGTCCGCCGCAGACACCTCGTTTACAGCCTGCTCGAACGCAGCCAGCGCATCTTCCGGCGACGAAAATTGTATCCCTTTGAGCTGATTTTTTATTTTTGGGAATAAAAAGAAGTCACACGGTGCTAGATCAGGGCTGTAAGGAGGGTGACCCAGGAGTTTGACTGGCGTGCTGTCCAGGAAGTCCCTCGTTTTGAGTGCGGTGTGCGCAGGTGCATTGTCGTGGTGGAGCAGTAGCCCGCGGAGCCCTGTGTTTGGTCGCTTGTTGCTTATAACAGAGAAAACTTCTGGCAAACATTTGGTAGTATACCATTCGGCATTAATGCTTCTTTGATCCCGTAAGGGAATTGATACCAAGTGGCCAGTCAAATTAAAAAAGCTAGCGATCAAAATCTTACCCCCGCTTCTAGATCGCTTCACTTTGGTAGGCGTTGGCTCATTTTGAAACACCCAAACAGTCGACTGGCGCTTGGTTTCTGGGTCGTATTGATAAATCCAGGACTCATCACCTGTAACGATGTCGTAAACACGCCGAGACGAGCCTGCTTCAAATTTGTTAAGCATATCACGGCACCATTCCACCCGGGCCTGCTTCTGAGCATCGGTGAGGTTGTGCGGCACCCAGCGTGATACTATCCTCCTCACGCGAAGATGGCTGTGTAGAATCTCGTGAACGCTTCCCGATCCAATCTTCAATATGTGTTGAATCTCCTGATATGTAATTCGCCTATTGTCTTGGATTAAATTTTTCACTGCTAGCACGTTTTCTTCGGTAACAGCCGTCAAAGGGCGACCGCTTCTTTCGTCATCCCCCAAAGTTGGTCGACCGCGCTTGAATTCGTTATACCAACGATACACGGTTGCCTTGGAAGGGCCTTCATCCATGAATGCCATTTGAAGTCTATCGTACGATTCATCCGGTTTCAGGCGACACTTGAAATCGTATAAAATCATAGCTCTAAAATGTTCCCGGCGCAGATCCATATTTCAGTGAGACACAATACTTTGAATTAACTCGCAAAAAATGTGGAGGGAAATTTTGAAATTGGAACTTACTTATTTTTACTTATAAATAATCATATTTTCGAAAAACATTATAACTGGCCAGTCTCCCATATATACAAACTTTTTTTCGCAATACTTTCTGAGGGGCCTGGTATAATAAATTCAATTAATATCAACAAGAAGTAGGATTTTTTAATAAAAACAGGCTGAGTGAGCCAACTAGGCTTTCCATGTACGCATACGGAATGATATGACTTAGGATTATATTATATTGTTTTGAAAGAGAGTCCTATTACAGTCCATTCTCTGCATCGATTTCTCGTCCATAAGGATTACTCTGGATTCTGGAACATTGGCTGGCAGGTGGCAATTACGATGAAAGGTATTTATACTAGACCGTTCGTCACGCTCCGAAGGGATTCTATTTCATTTTAGTCCTAGTTTTCTCTTTCGTTGTACATCTGTCTGTGTTTATCATCGACAGACTAGCTAGACTTGTAGAACGCATTACGGTTTTTGCTACATAAAATACTGCAAACTGCAACCATTGCCACAAGATCTGCTGAAGAAGATGTTATATTAATACATTTTAGGTTAGTATTGTTGTTAATAGAGAAGTCAAGAACATTTTAGCCGTCAATGTTGTATAACCCAAATTCTAATCCATATTCCCAAATTATCTTTTTATACCGGTATAAACCGGTTGCATAATATATAGGCATACGTGCATACTAGTATTATATAAGAGATAATCTCTAATTTATAAAGCATATCGCCGTTTTCTTCAATTCATGAATCTTCAAATGAGTCATGATAATTATTGAGCACCGCAAGAAAAACGTAGAGTTGCGGCGAATAACGCGCAAGAGATCATACTCCACCACGGCAGGAAGGCCGCTCTATGTGTGGTTAGCATCAATAACTTATAGAAATGGTTTATTATAAGAAACTATTACTGTTTGTTCACAAAGAAAATGAAAATGTTACCTACCTCGTTTAACATCTTCTCCTAGCCTATTTATTAAAAAAGGACGTAAGATAATCAATAGACGGCATGCGTTCCCCTTTTCTTCATGATTAAATGGCATAATCAGGCATAATATTGTAAAAATACCGAAATAAATACGGAAAATTATTTGACGTCAAATGTCTCACCAAGAAAATGTCAGTGAGATAGTTTTCGACGTGCTTTCGTCACACCTTGCGTAAAACTCGATACTACATGTCAAAATGAAAACTTGTGCTACCGATTCCCATACATTTGGAGCGTTAACGCAACGTAAATACGTAAACTCGATACGAAGGCAATTGTCAAAAACTTGTGCTACCGATTTGTTAGTTCCAAATACGGACACATGGCGCTGATTCATTTTGCATACAAAAATTGTCGGAGGCGATACGTTAACGTAGTCGATCCAATTACGCAGAAACTCGTGCTAGGGCCTCTGCTCCAGTAATCTAACTAAAATATATTAATTCACTAATAAATTAACGAAACAAAAGGGGTTCTGACGGATACGAATGTAGCAAGTGGCTTTTTTAAAAGGCGAAAGTATATGCCAATATACCGATCTAAATATACATGTACCTAATATTGAGCATTATTTTCTTACCCAATAAGCGCCTATGTTAGCAATTTTAAATGTAGAAGACAAAGTTTCAAATATAGAATCGCCGGTATTCTTTCCGAAGCACTTAGAGTAAGTAATCAGTGCCCAATTAAGAACAACGGATGAGGCAAGTTCCCACGGAGTCAATTATTAATATAATTTGCAAAACTGTCAGACTTACATTGCTGCAGTAATGCCGTGTGATTGGGATAGCTTTTCCTATCAATTATAAACATTGTAACAGTATGTATACTAAGGACTAAACAGATTAGCGGATAACCTATTAAGATGCAATGTAAAATGCCAGATCTTTGAATGTCGAGTATACTAAGAAGCGAGTATTTGGTACTAAATAGTAGATTTTGCTAATGCAATAACATAAAAAAGCCCAGTTTGTGAACGGTTGTGGGTACTAAAAAAGATACAGTAGAAAACAAATTCAGAATGACGTAACGAATTACAGGCACTGGTTTATTAGATTAACACACTCATTAACTCTTTTTAATAATAGATGGCGTTTTAAATACCAATTATAAGTATAAATTAAACGAATTACAAATCCGTAAAATAACTACCTATTTGTATGAATCTATGAATAAGCGTTGCTGTAAAAACTGCAAAGTTTTTCTCTAAAGCCGCGTATCGTACATGGCGCGGAACTTAATGTTCGTCATCATTATATCATAGACAATTGCAGTCGACTTTTACTTTTTATGATGTCAAATTGGATAGAGCGGCAAAATCATTGTACGTGCGTAGTATTTTATTTGTACCTTAATAGTTATAATGGTACTTACGCAATTTTCTTTGGTACCCAATGACAGAATAATCTCTCTTCCTATCTGGATCAAAATGATTGAAGTTATTGGAAAGGAGGGCATTGGTTTGAACTTGTACATCGATATTTTTATGGACAAAGTTATTTTCGGTTTGATTCGGTTGTTTTAATTATTCTTAGATTACATTTATATCTATCTATACGAACCGCATTTTTTTTAATGTAACACACTTACAATAGCAAAGCCATTCATTTTGACGGTCCATCAATTTTCATTGCGTATTTACGTGGTCAGGCAGACGAATTTTTCAACATAATTGGGGACCAATGATTTTATATCCATACAAATCTTTTATAGCATGGTTGTCAGTGTGTTATTTATTTGGAAACTCGACAGCTTATTACTAATTTAGAGTAGAGTAAGAGATGAGTAGATGGTTACCTCACTGTCAAATACCAGCCAAGTGCAGTTGCCATCAGAAAACACAAACACACACTGCACAGTGACAGCGGGATGATGACAATGTCAAAATTCAAAATTTAGTAGTTTTTTGTACTTTTCTTATTATTCCATGACTTTAAAAAAAAAAGCTTCAGATCTAAATGTAGATAATTAAATTATCTTTTATATGGTGTCGATTTCATTAAAATACGCCCAGCGGTTTTGTTGTGTTTTTGTCCGTTTTAGACGTAACTTTACAAATTAATTACACTATGTTATACGAATAAAACTCAAAATTTGCTCAGATGAAATTATTAAGAAAATGGTCTAATGCAACTTATATTTTTGCCAATAAATTACGACTAGCCGTTTAGACGTGATTCCCATTTTAAAATCAGCTACTCAAGGGAATCGGCGCCTTAAGCCAATAACAGAGTTACACGGCATGGAAATAACAGAGTTTCACGGCATGGGTTACGTTGAATCAATATCGTAAGATATAATATGTGATAAGCTTAAAATAAATAAACTTTCAACATTGACTATACTTAGTTTGCTACCAAAGATTTTGACTATCCTTTTGCTATATCTGAGTTGCCTCGAATTTCCTTTAGATTGTCCTCCCTCTTATACAAGTCCACTACATTTTTTGCCGAGAAAGAAGAAAAATGCCTGTAACATTAACAAATGTTGCGATTTCCCGTCTACCAATTAACACATCGCAGAAAATCTAGTCCGCCGCTCCTCGTATATTCTCTAGAACATTTTTTCCGGTCACGTAGCGGTTCACGAGTTATGAACTCGCAACTTGATGAGGTCAGACGAGACATACATGGGGCTTCGTGCGATATTATGTTAACAGCGGTCGTCCGCATCAATGACTGCTTACAATGGGTAGATGTAGGTACGGCTTTGTAAGGCCCATTTAAAGTCAGATTCGATGTTGTAGTTGTGTGTTGTAGCTTGCTATCACTGATATCATAAGTTTTGGACATTCAAACTGATTGTTGAGCTCTCCTTTCCTTTGAGTCGATTCCCCAGTGCTCAGGGTCGTGAACTAGTGACCACAATCATTATCTTCCTCACACCATACGGGATAGAGATTAGAGATCTTCAGGAGAAGAACTAGGGAACATTTCCTGTCAACATGACTCATAAATATGTATGTATTTTAGTTATATATTATAAAGTATGTATTATGTTTATGCATTGTGTGCTGTACACGTATTTGTGTAGTGTATTTAGTTAGAATTGAAATTTGTTTATAAGTTTTTTTGTTGTGCGCTTTTGTAGTGTCCTAATTGTGTAAATCTCTCTATAACACTGAGGTTTGCTGACAGAGAACCTAATTATGGGTTAAGCTCGCCTTTGTACATAAGTTGTCCATTTATATATGTTTGTTTTGTGTACAATAAAGAATATGAATATGGTATTAAAACAACTCCTGATTGTGTCTCTCCACTTGCTCCTACCTTTAGTAACATGCACGGTTTCGGTTTCTTTTTTGGGCAATGCTTTTCAAATTAAGTCGTTTCCGAATTCAAAAGCATTTGAGTTGTTGCTTTGGATAGATTTTCCTTTCCATCAATCACTGTTGCGTAAGCGTAATGTGGCATACCAATTTCAATTCATAAATACGGAATTAGGTTACATAGACAAGTGAACCTGTCTTTTATTCAAACATAAATCGTTAAGCGTCTTTTAACATAATACAGGTTACGCTTCATTTTTGTGCAAAATTTTTGTTGCATGACAAAGGCGTTTTACCGGTTTCGTTCTCCACACTTCGTTATTACTCATACAGTTTCGGCTAAATTGGCGTTGTCCAATTCAATTTGTTCTAGTGAACGCTCTTTTGTAATTGGTAGAATTTGACTTCTTACTCAATTTGCTTCATAGCAATAAGACCCAAATCTTGATAGAAAAGAACATAAAACATGTTACCAACAAAGACTGGAGTTAAGTTCTGGAAGGCTGTACCTGGTAAACCACCTTTCAAAGCTATCAATTACTCCAGTTCTGGATTCCATCATGTATAGCTATAGGTACTTTTAACACCGGTTACATCGGCGCGCCCTTTTTCCGTACGAGGGTACGTACGGAAAACTACGTGATCAGAATTCCATAGTGTCTGTGCTGTAGGACTGCCAAAAACTTGTACCGTCTATTTAAGCAATTTTGATGAACTCTTACGCATAAATATTTCAGAGTTGCTATTCTCTCAGCCCAATGGAAAGCCACATGGTAAATTGGTAAGCCTTAAAATTATATGCCTTTACTTGGCTAAAATATAATACCTACACAATGCATTTCCTTTCATCTTCATTTTAGCTTAAAGACGTCTACTGTTCAACATAGAACTACCCCAAGTGTCGGCACATCAACCGATCCTGTGCGTGTCGTATCCAGCGTATTTTCTTTCCATATTTATAATTCTTTGCCTAGTACCAACGCAAGAAGAAATCCAGGCATGGTATTGCTATTGTTAAAGATTACTTAACATTTAGAAAATGGCATCAACTCTTAATAAAATAAAACGAAACGATAAGATTGATTGATTACATTGTATATTTACTCAAGGACTTTCGCACATTCGATTGATATTAAAATTAACACAAAGATGCAATTCTTAGTCTTACGCTCGTTCGGATACTTTTAAAAGATGTCAAGGCAAGTGGCACTAGTAAGCTTAACTTGCAGCCTACTTGTCTGTAAGAAGATTAAGTTTGATGCCACTTATTTGGCGGTATTCGATACGTTAAGAAGGTTAGGAAATGTATTCGACCTCACTTTCTTGAAACATTACTAAATTAGCTTCCTGCTGATTGGTTCACGTTTGAGACTCAAATTTCAATTAAATTCATATGTACGAGTATATGGTTTTATGATTGTTAATAATGCAGCAGTCATCTCCATTCTGTCACAGTTTAAAATATTCATATTTATACCCCAGGTGGTGGATTATAGCCTACTCCCTCTATGAGAGGAGGCCTGTGGGCTGTGTCCCACCAGGGCAACATTAAAAAGACTGATAATGACGATGATACCTCAGATTACAAATTATACTGCCAATATTTTGTGTTCCGAGTGAGCCGTAAATTTTAGTGGGTAAATCAATATCAAATCTATAATATACCTAATCAATAGTTACCTGTGGCAAGATACCTATTCCATCTTCTTTTTTTGTTTTTGGGAACAACTTTTGCAATGTTTAGAGATACAAGACGACATTTTTACACATAAAATGGCAGTGCCACGCGTAGTTTCGTACTCTATTAACGCGAGATTGTATTAGTTATTCAATTTGTATTTCTATTGGTGGTTGCTCTTTTTCCGTACACTCTTTCTGTTTACTGTTTAATCTGAGATTTATACTGTGATTCTGTTTTGTTTAGAGTCTGTATTATTGATCGAAGAATTCACTAGAGATTTTTAATGCTGTTCTTTATAATTATACCTAATGATCAACAACTTGCATTGCTACTAATCACTGATTACAAAAGTTCCGACTTCAACTTCGAGTTTCGACTTGATTTCGATAAAAAAACAGTGTCCTTAAACAAATCACCATGAAATAAAGCTACATGCTTAGAATGCCACATGGTATTTAACATTTTCTAACAGCTCCCACTATTCAACAGTCTATAAATCCATTGTCCAATGTCCTCAGTTGTTAGTCACATCAACTTTGGCATTTTAAACACCTTTCATTTTTGCCGTTAGCAGGTAGACTCCAGGATAAAGATTGTTGGAATCTAGCACCTGTATTGTACCGGATGTTTGGTACTTGGAACACACCTGTCTGGCTACACATAATGTTGTCTATATATATCAAATCCCCTACGTCTGTTCCACTCAAGACTTGTTTAACAACCAACTCAGAGCAAGGTCAATCGAAGTCGGCTTTATGCAAAACTTTCACTCACAACAATTTATGACCAATTCTGAAGTCGATAAAAATGACACTGACTGGCTGGTGTGCCAGTTCCCTCTTTTATAACTGGTTTAAAACACTTAAATGTTATCCTTCTTTGTGCTTTGAAGTTGGACGTTAGTAATAAGAACTTTGTTAGTATTGAATATAGAGGAGTTAGTTGTTAATCTTATCGAGCTAGAGCCACAAGTTTTCCCATTAGAACTCACCAGACAACAGCTGCAGCCAGCCGCAGATATGAAACACCGTCGTCGATTGACAAAAGAAGAATAACAACATTGCACAGATCGTGAACAGGGCTAGGGCGACCGCTAAGCCTACTAACACGGTCGCTATCTTAAACACGAGCCCATTTATCGATAGGAAATCATCGAGTCTTCCTTTACAGTCCTCCAGAGCCTCATCAGCTCTGCATATCTGCCACAACCCGAACTTTCTCGGGTATTCAGTCTCTAAATCACCAATCCACTCTGGTGTCACAAAAGCCACAACGCTTATAATGGCATAGCAAATCGTGAATATCGCCCAAAGCACACCGATAGCTTTCGAATTACGGACATAGTTGGTCGCGTATAAATGTGATGAATCCACGTACTCGATTTTTGAACCCATCTTGTTGATATCCGGTTGTTTACTTAACTTTTTTCAAACACTGCACAAAAAACAAATCACACGCTATTGATAACACATTTTTCTAATATAGTTCTTGTGCAACAGTTCTTAAGGCTTGTCTGTTTGCGTAGCACTAAATCCATTCATGTCTCAAAGGAAAAGTATTATTGCAAAGTACTCGAGGACGCGAGAAACACGACACGGAACGGACGAAACACGAGTTTGAGTTGGCACAACCTCTCGCCGCGCGCCATTCGGTTAAGTGAGCCAGAGTGGGGATAAGTAATGAAGCTGCAAGCTTGACCTATCGCCTTCGCGTTGTAGCACCTTTATTTTTGCTTTACTGTTATTTGTCTTAGTTACATATAAAATGTTGCTTAATAAATAAAAAACTCAATAACTATAAAGAAAAAAAACTTCATTAATTGTGTAATATTTACAATATTCAAAGTTTTCAAACTACAAAACACAACTGTGTCCAGTATCGGTACAAAAGCGACATCTAGGCTTAGGAATTGAATAAAAAGCGGCAAGCAATCGCGTCGCGTCATCTGTTGTCAAAGTTCATAACTAAGTACTTACTGTTTGCTAACTTTATACCTTGTTAACAAGTAACCCATAGTCACAAACCTACATAACATAAAATGTATTATATTAGCAAACCAACACATAGTCTATTCTAAATTAAAGTAAAGCAAATAAACTATATACAATAGAAATTCGTGATAAAAAAGATAACTGTTTTAAATTATGCACGTCCAATAAATTGATGTTATACCTTAATTCGCTGTAAAACTTCGAATTCAAATCAGCCTCATAGTTAATTTTTTTCATTACACGCATTGATTAGATAGGCTTCCAATCCAATAAAAATAAAGCTTTTCAGTTTTTCATGACGTAAAATGAAAACAATAAAAGTAGGTACCTATTTTGTCATACATGTACATTTAGAAAGAGATGCGCTGATCGTTTACTCCTAAGAAGAAAAGAAACAGGAAATGCAAGTGCTTGACATATGAAATGAAATCATTGAAATGACAACTGACAAGTGTCAGCACTCAGCTGGAACGCGAATGCAAATTGCAAATGCAACTTTTTGTGTACCAGTTTCATTAAAACATTGTTCGATAATTCAGTTTTGTGAATTTATCAAGTTTATTTTATTTTACATAATTTCAGTGATAAATTATGATCTTTACTTCGTATACGCTTTGAATATGTGTGAAATAGTGATGTGATAGTGTAAAATTAAGTATAACTGGCGTATTTTGCAATGTCGGCTAAAGACAAGTGGGTTCGCCGGTTCTCAGTTGACGAAACAGCAAAACACAAGAATGGATTTACTATTTACAAGATTACTTCAGTGGTAAATATTCCGGTATATATCGTAAGAATGATGTTATCTATATTATCGTAACATAGATCATAATAAAACCTGATTTTCATCGACTGAAACCATATCAATATAATTTACTACTTTTTCCTTTTACTTTTAACATTGATTAAATAAGTAGGCCAAACTCTATAACTTGAGTGTGCCTGATAATAAATGGATATATTATATGAACTGGGAAGAGTTAAAGATAGCAGAAGTCAATAATGTTAATTTTAATGTACCTATTCTTTTAATTATTATTGTGATAGGGAAATGATTCATCAATTGCACAATATTGGCACGGTCCCCTTTCTGGTTGGGTGACTTTTGAGCATTCAGTAATCTCCAAAGAAAGCTTCTGGTAGGAAATTACTAAAGCATTAAGTCCATCTCTGTATATTTGTGTGCATGAAGTATTATATCCCTCAAGGTGTCAATTTCCAGACACAATAGAAATTACCATTGTTTTAATCCGATTCGGAAATATGGACAGTTGAGCTGATATAGTAAATAAAAAAAGCTTTCAAATAGAACGGTATTTTAGAAACTAGACAAACAAATAAGAAATAAGTTTGTAGAAAATTAGAATGTTATGTCTGGCCCAAATCTGATTATTCTTAAGCCTATAAAATGTTATCAATTCTAATGTATCCCAAAATGTTGATGAGAATGAAAATAGCAACAAAGATTCATTTGCTAGATGGTTCTTAGCAAGAATTGGACCACAGTCCCCTTACTCTATAAATTCGGAACAATCAGTTACGTAAAGAATTTTTTTTTGCAGGGCAAAAACCCCCTCCAAATCTTACCAAATGATTTTATATGAAAATAATTTTCTTTGATCATATCAATGTCAATAAGACACTGACAAGAATCAACCAATAAGGGACCACTAACCATTACCAATAAGATAATTGTCCTCATACTAATATTATAACAATTCCAGCTGTTCCCCATACAGTCTCCAGCAGCCCTGACTGTGGTGTCGGTGTGGAAGCGGTACAGCGATGTGCAACGGCTGCATAAGAGCATGCGGTCCTTGCACGCAGGGCTGCATTTACGAGGAACCTTCCCATCGCTGCCCAGATACAGCTTCTTTAAAAGGTTTCAGCAGGAGGTTTGTTTATCTCAGTTATATTTTTTATTCAACCTATGTTGTCCCACAGCTTTGGCTAAGTCTCGACTTCTTTTTCAGACCAATCTGTCACATATTTAAGTTTCAAATATATATTTTTAATATATTTTTTTAACTATAGTCTCTCGTCCCTCCTATATATTAATTTATTTGTACCATTGACCGCAAACAGTCCCACTAGGTGGACCGATGACCTGGATAAGGTTGCGGGAAGACGCTGGATGCCAGACGCACGGGAACGATCGGCGGTGTGGTGACGCCTGGGGGAGGCCTATGACCAGCAGTGGACGTCTTTCGGATGATATGATGATGAATGATGTACCATTGACTAATTTGATAGCTATTCTCTTGTTATTACATGTTTCAAGTAATAAGTGATATATTTAATAAACATTTGTGTTTGAACAAAGCAAAGCAGCCATTGTGTTAAAATGTGAAGGGCTTTCATAAAGATAAAGGCACAATTGTTTCTGAACTATGTTATATTGCTATCTATCACAAAATAACATAACACTTGTATTACTTGAAACACAGGTTAAGTATTGCCTTCCACTTGGTTCAAATCCAGATTGCTACTGATTGCTGAGAAATTCCACATTCAAAAATCCAATAACACTGCCTGACCTAGCAATCGAACTCAGAATCTCATTCTAGCAAGCTATGAGTAGCAGTAGTACTTGCTTCCAATAAGGAAAAAAATATTATGAAGGTAATATGGTTGTTATGGGGAAACTAACTATTTTTACAATATTAAGGATAAACTAAAAATATTTAGTTAAAAATGGATTTTACCATAAATAGGTACAGGAAATATGACACATACATACACACACACAAATTACATTGTTCTAATATTTCCTACAACGGTGTGTTCCAGGTGATCGCAGAGAGAGCTAAAACAATAAAGTCTTTGCTGGAGTTCATTGCTGAGCACCGACTGCTCTTCACAAGTACCGACTTTGTCAACTTTCTACAGGTTTGTTCATTAACAGTTTGACTGCCACGAAATAAACACAATAGAAAATGTATTGTTTGGGGGTCACCGGTGACCTTCGTGGCAGTCAACCTGTTAAATTGTTAAAAATATTTTGATCTTGTACAGGATTACTGTTTGATGTAAACTACCAATCTATACTATATATATGTCGGAAACACGAGGGCTTCCTTCCATACACCCTCGTACTTGTGGGCTTATCGTGGGTTATGCATGCACGAGGCAGGTAACTAATGCCGTTTTAGAGATATTCCATTGTCCAATTCTAGTAGCAAGTTGACGCGCCAATTTTCACTTTCTCTAGTCTGATACTTTTAGACGCAACTCCACCGGCACCAATAATGCCACTTATCACACTTGATCGCGGTACCGTCTCCAGTTCTCTCTACTACAGTCAACCCCGCGCTGCCGCGCGCCTTCCCTCCAAATTGTCTGTCACCTTACTCTAGGATTCAAATCCTTCCCTATCATTGGACATTGGAGAAAACTCAGTGTTGCCAATCGAATAAAATCTAATTGAAATTTGAATCAGAAGCTAAATGTTGCCAATTAAATAAAACTGAATTAATAACTTTACAAGCGATATTTCATCGTTCCCAACTATTAATCATTTACCTTCCTCCGATACGGCCATCTTGACATTCAAACGGTCCCACGTTTGATGTAGAGCGATGAACAACATCGTTACTCAATTGTGATGAAAAACAAAAACCAAGAGAACAAAAAAAAAATAAGTACCTAATAGGTTAAGTTCGGCCGCTCCTGACTAAATAAAAAAAAATTACGTGGTCGTGACATCTTCCACGTGAAACCTTCAATCAACACCTTATATTACCAGCCTACAACAAAAATCAAGTACTTCTTTACTCATGAAAACATAATTCTCATAGCTTTCACACTGTTCATTTGTTTTCTCCATGTAAATCTAGGTCTCCACACCGTACACCGTACACAACCATCGTCGTACTCTCGAAACAGATACCTCACCGTTTAGACAACCATATTAACACTAACACATTCTAAACGGTTACCGAAGCACCAGAGGTACCAGGTTCCCAACAGACGTCAAGTCGGTCTCGAAGCACTAAGTGTGCCAGAAACCACTCAAACGCCCAACACAACATACCATGCCACATACACCAAACAACGGGTCACCGAGGCCCCAGAGGGACCAGGCTCCCCCAGACACACAACAGGTCACCAAAGCCCCAGAGAGACTAGGCTCCCCCCAGACAACAGGTCACCAAAGCCCCAGAGGGACCAGGCTCCCCCAGACAACCGGTCCTCTCGAAGCAACAAGACTGCCAGATACCCATGCTACATACATTAAACAACAGGTCACCGAAGCCCCAGAGGGACTAGGCTCCCCCCCATACATATCCAGCAATGTTTCTTGGTCCCACAGCAATTGCTGTGCCTCCTGATGGTCAACCCTGTGACCATCCTGCAACCATAGTCATCCTGACCAGGCCTCGTAACCCATCTCGGTTACAGCAGTCATCTTTTGACCACTCACCAGCCTACTTTAGGCTACAGCAGTCATCTCTGACCACTCACCAGCCCATCTAAGGCTACAGCAGTCATTTCTGACCACTCACCAGCCCATCTAAGGCTACAGCAGTCATCTCTGACCACTCACCAGCCCATTTTAGGCTACAGCAGTCATCTCTGACCACTCACCAGCCCATCTAAGGCTACAGTAGTCACCGCAGTGACTACTCTTCACCGCACAGTCAGTCCTTTGACCATGCACACGACCTCACCATTGCTAGATTGATTTGAATCAGTCTTCAACATATTACATTCAGTTACGTCAATGGGTACTTAATCTTTCAGATTTTCTCAAACTCATCATGAACCAAACAAAGCCTTTAATTCAACACATAATTGCCACCATTCAGAATTCCATTTCACTTCCAAACAGCACCTTTAAACCAAAATGAAATTTGTTATTTCAATCTTTACTCTCAGTATCAATCTTTATTCTGACTACAACGGCAACCTCACATTCAGGATTTCATACACAGCTAAAAGCATACTCAAGAACTCTATTCTATGTTCATGATTTCATACACAGCCAAAAGCATACTCAAGAACTCTATTCTATGTTCATGATTTCATACCAAACTCTCAGTACGATAGGTATAATAACTACCAACACCAAACATTACCAACTTTGCAAACTAAAAATTAAATCATGCACCGCACATCACCGACTTTACATCTGTGTTAACATTATCTTATCCAACTTGAATGAAATAACACAAAATAACGTTAGGTATGTTCACAATGACCAGCACAGACTATTCAACTATTCAACAAGTTAGCACAGCCATTACTGACAGTATACTTTAAATTCCAAACTTATTATTCAAGTTAGGTAGGTACTAGACTTCCTACATGACACCACACAATTCACAAATACAAACCTTTATTTTAAAGAGATGCTACAATTATTAAAATTTTTGAACAAGATTACCGAGGCCAAGCATCGTTGAACAACACAGAACAAGGAAACCATTCCTAGTTTCCTCCAAAAAAACAACAAAAACCCATGTACCAAGTACATCAAATAGAACCCAAGTATCCCATCCGTGGTCTACAATTCACAATAACTTAGCAAATACATTCGCTACACAGAATGCACTTTCAACTTAAACGCCGAATAAACTCTTGACTCCGTCATCTCTCTGAACCACGAAACTGAGAAACCGTTCTATGTGTATTAAAATGTTGCCAATTGAACATCTATCTCATCCTCAGCCACGACTTGGAACAGTTATTGGCTCTCGAGCATCTCATAATACCTGAACACGTCTTCTCGACACCATCTAAATGTCTAGTTGCACTTGTCATTCACCGTAGTCAATTTAAATCATTTTTATTTGTAGGTATCATTAGAATGACATGTTATCAGTTGGTTAGTTCTCTACAATGCGATATATAACAACTTCAGACATTAACTTTACCTTTATTCAACCGTTGGTAGCAACAAAACTAAACGCCAACTGTCTAGGCTATAGTAACGTTAATCCTCGTGATGTTTGCAGGTTGTAAGATTGCAAATCGAGTCGAACAACAAACTATTTCACTAAACTTTAACACCGGTTTGAAAATAATCTTGATTACATAGCTCTTAACTGAAAGTTATTGCATGTCTTTGCAACAATGCAAAAGTTAAAAGTGTAATCCTCACAGTGGCTCACACCTTGTAACGATTTATTAATAATCTAGTCTTTATCTAGTAACTTTTAAGTTAAAAATCATATCAAAGTTATTTGTTTTGTATCATCAAACTTTTTCGGATGTTGACACTCACTTGTCACTGTCTTTATGTCTTATAGAGATGAGCAAGGGATGACGTTCTGTTATCGATTAATCGACGAATCGATTTTAAGGACAAAAAATAAATAAACGTTTTTCAATCGATATCCAGTACTGAATCAATCCAGCGAATCGATATTTAAACCTAGAAAATCGAGATAAGATTTTTCGACATGAACCAAAATATCATTTAAAAATTATTGAATGTTTATCACAAACATAAGTGAATTCAACGTAAACAAAATAAATATTGTTCCCTTATACCTGATACTTTAATTTAGTTGTAAAAACAACTTCAATCGGTCAAAGATGCTAAAGATCGACTATTATTACGATTCTTCTTTTTGCGTTCCGTAACTGGATTCAAACTTGTATTGAAAATACCAACGCGAACAGTTAGAAAGTATGTTGTTTCCAAGAAATAGCATATTCACAAATTCCCTTGGAGATGACAACAAACTCAGTGATAGTAATATTTACGGATAATCTGAAGTGACACCTATTAATGAAAAATGCATGGCTAAAATTCCTAGTGTTCAAACATATAAAAAAAAATACGGATTGCTAATATCTTTACTTCTCGATTGTCAGTACACTAACAACCTATTTATTATCTTATGCTTATGACAGCACTAGTTGTCACAAAACCGTGTATTATTGTTCTCATAGAGAAAATAAAACTACGTTAATTGTTCTAACAACATAATAATGTAATGCAATCTCATTACTTTGCGTTTCGTCCCCACGTTCCAATGCTCCGAGTACATTAGAAACATAAAATTGCGAAAATCGTTTTGTTGTTTATTTTGTTGGTGAATAAAAAAGATTAAATACTTGATGAAACAAAATATTTCAAAGCTCGAACAAAGCAAGGATATCAATAGATGGCGTGACATGGACTGACTTCTCATTCTGTCCATGTAAAAATGATTTGTTCATTTTTTAATTGATCATAAAAAAATTCATGCACCTATTCAATAAGTTATTTCAAGCAGCATATTACAGCTAATGGGGTCCCGAATCTTTCGATGATTATTGAAAGAAACATACAGTATCAACACCATAACACATATAGCGCTGTTTGAATATTTTTTTACTCTTTTTTTTTGTAACTTACATGACACATTTCCATGAAACAAAATAATGCAATAGTTATAGATTGCAATGAATGCAAGAATTAATTGTAAAACTTCGGTAAATCCAAACCCAATACATACTTCAGCTGCCACAAAAATGTACAGCTGAATGCAGATGCAGCAATTGTTGAATGCAGATCAATCAAAGTAACATACCTTAAGCCTGTACTCCCGGATGGGTCAGGCAGCAGTGCCGACCATGCTCACATGCACAAGTCCAGACTCCTAGATGCTACCAGAAAATATTAAATGGATTGATCACCGCAGTGGCATGTATAACACCACTAGATTTCCTCTTTCATAGCGCTGTAGGCTGCGGGTTATGTTGCCTTTTGAAATGGAACCTGAGCTCCGCACTTGTATCACCACACACAGCTGGTCACAACAGGTCTTGTGGTATCCACAGCAGCCATGTTGAAGGGCTCAGACGTCCATGCTATTTGTTGCATATTGAACGAATGCCTGAAAAATTCATGTCTATGAGCAAGTTTTCACACAAGCGTAATGTTTTGTTGAATCAAGTTGTAGCTTAAGGATGTTTGCTCTCTTGCACTGTATTTACACAAGTCGTCTTATTCTCATGCGAGTTCCACTGACAGTATGAAACTGGCTAAGTTTCTTTTAGCATCATAACGAAAATAGAAATTTATTTTAAATTTTAGCCACTTTATACCAAGAAAAACAATAGGTATTGTGGCTAAACTTCACAAGGCATTAGAGAGGTACTAATTATTGTCAGAATACTCAAGTTTATACTTCCCTGCACATCTGTACACCACAGTTGCGTTTGCCCAGTAGGTATCTAGTCAGGATTGGGCATCCATGTCATCATTAACATTATCTGCAACCCGACTTCGCATGTTGTCTAGGATAGGCCACACTATTTGGTTGAATTCGGGCAACATGATATTCCTGTCTCTAGTAGCCGGCGAGTTGCAAAACGTCTCCATTAGGTAGGTACTTCGATGCCATTTTGTTGCGCACCAAAGAGAGCGCGCCAGCCATTACTCGTCTCATTTGATCTAGCATCGCCTTGTGCGTGCATTGGTTCATACTTCTGATGTCGGAAACACGAGGGCTTCCTTCCATACACCCTCGTACTTGTGGGCTTATCGTGGGTTATGCATGCACGAGGCAGGTAACTAATGCCGTTTTAGAGATATTCCATTGTCCAATTCTAGTAGCAAGTTGACGCGCCAATTTTCACTTTCTCTAGTCTGATACTTTTAGACGCAACTCCACCGGCACCAATAATGCCACTTATCACACTTGATCGCGGTACCGTCTCCAGTTCTCTCTACTACAGTCAACCCCGCGCTGCCGCGCGCCTTCCCTCCAAATTGTCTGTCACCTTACTCTAGGATTCAAATCCTTCCCTATCATTGGACATTGGAGAAAACTCAGTGTTGCCAATCGAATAAAATCTAATTGAAATTTGAATCAGAAGCTAAATGTTGCCAATTAAATAAAACTGAATTAATAACTTTACAAGCGATATTTCATCGTTCCCAACTATTAATCATTTACCTTCCTCCGATATATATATTTATATATAATATTATAAAGCTGAAGAGTTTGTTTGTTTGAATGCGCTAATTTCAGGAACTACTGGTTGGAATTGAAAAATTCTTTTTGTGTTTTATAGTACATTTATCGAGGAAGGTTATAGGCTATATAACATCACGCTACGACCAATAGAAGCGGAGCATAAATGAAAAAAGTTGCAAAATCGGGAAAAAAAAAACCTTTTTGAGAGCTTCCGTTGTGTGCGCTGCGTAAACGGTACATGTGACGCAACAATAACGTATGTAGGGTAGATAGGTATCCAGATGACGGGAGCGAAGCCAGGTGGGACAGCTTGTATAAGATAAGATAACTTTTACAAACCTTAGGGAACCTTGTTATCTAGAAAATAAGTAATAATAAATCGTTTCAGACCGGTTATCCCGAGCCGGAGCCTCAAGCCGGTGGTGTGATCAACGCAATCAGGTCGTCGCTCCACCTGCCCATAGAAGAAACGCCGCCGCTCGAGTACCAGACAGATGACGACGACGCGACCAGCCCCGCGCACGCTGGTAGCTATCACAGAACATTACTTATCATACTTGTGCTTTTTTTTTATTTTGCTTTGAGAAATGCACATGCATACTGCACTACCACGGGGTGATAGTACAGTTACGTGGGACTTTAACCACTAAAACTTCACTGTGTCCTCCTGTGCCGCTTATGGCGGGAACACGGGCACGCGTTAGCACTCACCGCGAACATTCCGCGGCTGTCCGCCACCGGACCCTCCTCTGGGGAGTACCCCCATCACCGGCGCACCAGAACCACTTGTACGCCGTGACCTCCCCGGGGACCAAACCAGCACATGGGCGCCAGTCGACCCCGTGAATAATACCAGTGGTCGCCCTGTGACGGGTCAAGGTCAAAAGCCCCGCCACCTATCATTTTTCGGCCGCAGGGGATAGGAAGAGCGGCCAACGCTATACCGACACTCCTCCTCCCCTGCGGCCTCACCGCGTCCGCCACGTCGGTGGTGAACCCGTGCAGGCCGCGGAAGGTAAGGAGAGCGGTGCACCGCAATATACCGGAACACCTTTCCCGCCGCGGCCTCCAACCCTCAGCCGCGATAACGTATGGGACCTGGGACGATCCATAAGACATCGCGGCCCGCCTTAGTTACGATGTCGCCTGTTACCAAGCGGCACCGCAACCTACTAGTTGGCCGCTACGTCGTCGGCTTGGTCGGCAAAAGCCCTGACGAGCGGCCCCTCCTCGTGTTCACGGCACGCAAGGGGTGCGAAGAATCACCGGAGTGCACCCGGCTACCCTAATAAACACCGGCGACTGGCCCTGGCAACATAAAATATAACACGCAAACACTCCGGACCGACGAGAAGATAGCCGAACTCGAGGCAGAATTGAGCAACCATACGCACTAAACGTTTTGGAAATACTTTCATTATGCGTACAGCTAAGGAGTGGAATTCCCTGCTGGAGTCTGTGTTTCCCGATAGCTACAATCTAGTGGTTAGTCACGAGTGAATAGGTTACTTCTAGGCAAGCGTGCTTCACCGTCGACCACATCATTGCTTACCATCAGGTGAGATTGTGGTCAAGCGCGAGCCTGTAATATATTAAAAAAAAACAGGTTGTGATGGAGTATTATAGGTTTATCGGAAGTCCGAAGAGAGGGGGAGGACTCGATAATCCTCAAATCCGGTAACCTGCTCTATTTCCGAGAGGGTGACCGGCAGTCCCAGGGTGGTGTCGGGTTTATCGTCTACAGGTTCCTTGTGAACAGCGTGGTGAAGATCGAGAGTGTATCGACCAGAGTGGCGTACTTTATACTCAGAATATCCTCGAGATATTCGCTGAAGGTCATACAGGTCTTTGCACCTACCTCGGCACACCCCGACGACGAGGTAGAGACCATGTATGAGGATATCTCTATAGCCATGCATGGTTTCAAAACTCACTTCACCGTTGCCATGGGAGATTTCAACCCGAAACTGGGCAAACGAGACGAGGATGAGCTGCAAGTGGGGCAATTTGGAGTTGGACGTCGGAACCACCGGGGTCACCGACTGGCCAGTTTTATGAAGAAGGAGGGCCTCTACATGATAAACTCCTTTTTCAGAAAGCGTGAGCATAGGAAGTGGACCTGGCAAAGCCCCGATGGTGCTACTAAAAACGAGATCGACTTAATCATGTCAACCAAGAAGCAAATGTTCAATGATGTCACTATGATCAATTCGGTAAAAACCCGGAGCGATCACCGCATGGTAAGAAGCACATTGAACATTAATATTAAGCTTGAAAGGTCTCAACTGATGAAGTCTACGCTCCGTCCAGCACAGATCCAGATCCAAAACCCCGAGAGATTCAGCTCGAACTCCAGAATCGTTTCGAGTGCCCCGACGTATAGATATAAACAAAAAGCTCTCTGATCCTACTCTCAAACTCACGAAGGAGAGGCGTGAGATGATCCTGCAGTCTTTAGACGATGCGCTGAAATACCGGCAGCTTAATAGACGGATCTCAAAGTCCTTGAAAAGCGAACTCAGCCGCTTTAATGCCGAGCGTATTAAAAACGCGATTGAGCGGCATAAGGGCTCCAAGGTCTTTGCAAGAGATCTGTCTATTGGGCAGAGCCAGCTCACGAAACTGAAGAGCGACGATGGCAGGATCGTATCCGCCAAACCGGAGCATCTGAGGGATATCGAGAGATTATATGGGCAGTCAGTTGTACACGTCAACCAGTGAACCAGTTGCGAATCTAGTAAAAGACCCTAGAGCTAGATTGACCCGACACTATATCGAAGACATTCCGGACGTCAGCCTGTACGAGATTAGGATGGCTCTTAAAAAGCTTAAGAACAACAAAGCACCAGGTGATGACGGAATTACGGCCGAGCTCCTGAAGGCGGGTGGAAAACCAATACTTAAGGCTCTTCAGAAGCTGTTTGGTTCCGTCATACTCGAGGGGAAAACGCCACAGGCATGGTGCGGGGGTGTGGTGGTACTGTTTTTCAAGAAGGGTGACAATGCCCTATTGAAGAACTATAAGCCTATCTTATTTCTTAGCCATGTCTACAAGCTGTTTTCAAGAGTCATCACAAATCGTCTCGCGCGCAGATTCGAAGATTTCCAGCATCCCGAACAAGCCGGATTCCGTAGAGGCTTTAACACCGTAGACCACATACATACGTTGCGGCAGGTTATACAGAAGGCCGAAGAGTACAACCTGCCTCTCTGCTTAGCGTTTGTGATCTACGAGAAAGCCTTCGATTCGATCGAGACTTGGGCTGTACTGCAGTGTCAAATCTACTACCGGCACATCGAGATATAGAAGTGTTTGTACAAAAACGCCACCATGTCAGTTCGACTTCAGGATCAGACCTCGGAACCTATCCTTCTGCAGCGAGGTGAGACAGGGAGATGTCATATCTCCGAAACTGTTCACCGCTGCACTGGAGGATGTCTTCAAGGTTCTGAACTGAAGAGGGCTAGATATCAACGTCAATGGCGAGTACATCACTCACCTTCGGTTTGCCGAAGATAATTATACGAGGAGGGATCAAAAAGTAGTGAGAATGAGATAGAATATAATGACTATTGATAACTTAATAATTTATTTTTCTACATAGTTACCGAGTCTCTCTACACACCGAGTCCAGCGCTTTTCCAAGGCTTCAAACCCTTTCAGAAAAAAAGTTTTGTCTTAGCCCTGCAAAAAGCTCTCCACGGCATCCATCACCTCGTTATCGTCTTCGTACCGGTTTCCCCTTAAGTATTTTTCAATTTGGGAAACAGATAAAAATCGCTAGCCGCCAGATCTGGTGAATAAGGGGGGTGGTCAACCACTTCGAAGCCAGCTTGCTGAATGGCAGCCATCGCAACTGCTGACGTGTGCGCGAGTGCGTTGTCGTAATGAAACAGCACGCCCCTTTGAAGTTTCCCTCTCCTTTTCTCTTTGATGGCATTCCTCAACTTGGGAATTAAAGCTGCATAATATTGGCCTGTAATAGTGGTTCCACGCTCCAGGTAATCAATCAACAATATCCCTTCTGAGTCCCAAAATATTGAGGCCATAACCTTGCCAGCCGATGCCACGACACGAAACTTCTGCAGGGTCGGTGATGATGGCCGTTTCCATTGCGAAGATTGCTGTTTTGTCTCGGGA